>JAUCNH010000077.1:7485390-7502236 GCA_032353275.1 Sardinella hualiensis | reverse complement strand
CTGTTACATTAACATAACATATAGAATGTTAAACAGGAAGTCCTGGGGGACCAGCTTTGGAACTAGAACCTGAAACGGTCTATAGAATATTTATATTAAACCACGCCATTCAATGAAAGCATCCTCACCAAAACCAAGCAGATTAACATCCATTCTGGACCCATGCAATAATAAAGCCCATGTGTAATGGCTCCAGTTGCTTGAGGTTTGCCCTTAATGCCGGTGCCTTTGAGAGACAAATGAGGAGGAGGAGGAGGAGGAGGAGGAGAATAGGACAGAGTGAGGCCCTTTTTTTCCCCCAATGAATGACGCTCTGTGAGGGTTCTGTCCCACCTCCCTCTTCCTCCTCCACCTCCGCCCCTTCTGTTTAGGTTGCTCCTCCATCCACCCCCACCCCCACCCCCGCCACCGCCCCACCCCCACCTCCTTTATTCTCTCAGACGTGCTGCTGGTCGCCCGACAGGTTACTCTAATTCCAGATTAGCCACAGAGAAGCAGAGGTGTCTTTTATCCCATCATGGGCCAAATCCAGGCAACAGGTCATAATGTAAGCTTGACTAAATACAATTCCCGGTTATCTTATTCGGACTACACCAAATGAGTGATTATGAATACAGTCTATATCTGTCCTTCCACTCATAGGGGCTTCCAGGACTTGTATGCAGTTGCACCACACCTCTAGGCGCAATGTACCAGGTTCAAAGGTCATATTGCAACAAAAGGCAATCTTGGCAAAAGAAATCCACCTCCATACTTGTTTGAATACCGTGTTGAGGAAATCAGAGGCACAGTCAGCTTAATGATTAGTGCAAAGGCCTGTGGGTTGCACAAGAAAAGCTCGCAGTGCTCTCTAAGCAGTGCCAGCCAAAGCGCGCAATTAACTTCAATTACCCTGGTCTGGCTGAATATCCACTGACGCACATGTCGATGCAAACACACACACTCTCACACACTAACACACTCACACAGTAGATTACGTCAACCCAGGCAACTGTAGAAGACCCCCTAAAATAGCAAGCGTCCGCAGTGCCCCCTTTGACGTACAAAACCAGAGAGGGGAAGGGCTCCTATAGCCTCTTTACATGGTTTCCTATGTGACTGACAGACACACTTCAGGCCAAGACTAAGAATCCTTGTCAACATGTGGGTCCAATAATCTCAGTCTGAGGAGGAGGAGGGAAAAGAAAGAACCCATGATGCATGTCGGCACTGACACACTTGAAGCCTAATGTGAGGTGTGTACACAAAGATGATCAATCTCAGCGCACTAAGTATATGTGGCACTGTTGTCGTCCTGAAAACTCACATCGTATGCTTGTGCATGTGAGCTGAAATAAGAATCATGAAAAGAAAAACTGAAGCACGCCAACTGCAGAGCGGCCCTCCTTGTCCCCTTCCTTCACTTGTGTAGGAGATGGTCACTGGGCTTCATTGGGTTTCACAGCTTCGGCCATGGGCAGAGAGATGGCAGACGGTTTCCACACAGGACCGAGTAGACCAGGAAAAGAGAGAACAAAACTAAACAAACAAACAAACAAAAAAAAAACCTGAACACACACAGTCCCAAAAAAAGTCTGTCAGTTTTCAAGCAAATCACCAAGGACAGGAGTCCAGGCCTGGACACAGGGCAATCCTTTGGTGGGGAGAAAAGTCAAACAGCACCGTGTGGAATAATCCAATTCATTGAACTGTACTGAATCTCACCCTCCACACACCCATAGACAGAGAGAGGGGAATGTACAAGAGAATGTCACCACAACAACAGAAAAAAAAGCAGGTTGGCTGGCGACAACACCATACACGGCAACCACAGCCAATGCAAACCACAGTCAGGGGAAACGGCAGGGCTTTTTTTCTCTCTCCTTGTCTTTCTCTCCCTTCCTTCTCTCTCTATCTCTCTTTCTCTGCTCCTCACAGCCAAATATAATGCACCTCAGATTCTGTATCCAGTGCAGACTGGTGGGTCAGTAGTAGCTGAAATTGTGCCTCGCTCAGCAGAAGTGGGGTATCTGGTCACTAAAGTGGTGGCTGTTGATGTGGACTCTGGACAGAATGCCTGGCTGTCATATAAACTGCAGAAATCAACAGACAGGGCCTTGTTTGAAGTGGGTCCACAGAATGGCGAAATAAGAATTATTCGTCCGATCAGTGATAAAGACGCAGTGAAACAAAAGCTCGCCGTCGTAGTAGAGGACAACGGACAGCCATCTCGCTCAGCTACAGTCAATGTTAACGTGGCTTTGGCGGACAGCTTCCCTGAAGTGTTATCAGAGTTCAACGAAGTGAAACAGGACCGGGAGTTCAATGACAATTTGACTTTCTATCTAATTCTGGCCCTGGCCGTTGTTTCATTTCTGTTTATAGTGTCCGTCATAGCCATACTGTCAGTGAAATGCTATAGATGGAGACGCGAACGGATGTATTACAAATCTAATGGCAACCTCCCAGTCATCCCATATTACCCACCCCTTTACGCAGACGTTGGAGGCACAGAGACTTTAAAACATGTTTACAATTATGAAGTATGTAGAACAACAGACTCCAGGAGGAGTGATCTCAAATATGGTAGACCTTGCAGTCAAAGCATCATTAGTCTGGATTCAACCGGAACTCAAACTCTTAAGCAGAAGAGCTTGCTCTGTGATGATTCAGAGGACCAGGTGAGCCTCAAGTAGTCATTGCTGTGTTGGACTCACTGTTGTTGTGACATTTCCCATCTTTATTGCATTAATGTTTCTATTTCAGGTTGTAAACGTATGGTCAAATTACATAATGCCTTGATATACCGATAAATATACCTGCTGTACTAATTCAAACTTCTGTATCACCATATATTGCGTATTACACTGTAGCCTGTATTGCAATTTACTGTTTCTCCTGCAGTATTTGCTTAGTGCTCTAAGTGCCGCTGTTGATCAGTGTTTAAACCCATAAACATTTGGTCCTCCCACTAGCTTGACATTCATGCACCCTCACACTCCGGCGTCTCTCTTTCGGAGGATTTGAGGAAAACCTTTGGTTACATCGCATATAGACAAACCAATGTAGGAGAGCCACTAAATGCTACATACAGAAGAGCTTCTTGATCGCTTTTCTGCATCAATCACTCTTTTGCCGTTAACGACTTAGCGATTCTTTGTTTCGAGGATACAAAGAGAACCATCACCATGCTGCGGACATGGCAGACATTGATGTTCGTCCTTTTCTTTCTCGCCGCGGAGGTTGCGCACGGTCAGGTCCGTTATTCTATTCCCGAGGAAATGGTGAAGGGATCTCTTGTGGGAAATATCGCTCAGGATCTCGGACTGGATATTAAAAGACTAAAGTCTGGGCGGGCTCGGATCTTTACAGAGGATAGTCGTGAGTATATCGGTCTGAATGTGGATAAAGGGACACTGGTTGTCAAAGAGAGAATAGACAGAGAGGAGCTGTGCGCGCAGATAACCCCATGCTCTTTGCATTTCCAGATTATTCTGGACAACCCAATGGAGCTGCATCGTATAGATGTAGAGGTAACAGACATCAATGACAATTCTCCTGTTTTCACCAAGAAGGAGATGAATTTTCAGATAAGTGAATCGGCAGTGCCCGGAGCCAGATATCCTCTTGATAGCGCGAAAGATGCGGATGTTGCATCAAATGCTCTGCAGTCATATACTCTACAGCCAAACGATCATTTCGTTTTAAAGACCATAACTCGACCTGATAATACAAAATATGCCGAGATGGTGTTGAAAACACCTTTAGATAGAGAGAAAAATGAGGAGCATAAATTACTGTTAACTGCGTTTGATGGTGGCAGCCCTCAGAAGTCAGGAACAATCCGAATTAATGTCATTGTTCTGGATGCAAACGATAATGCGCCAGCATTTACTCAGTCACTCTACAGAGTCTCTGTACCAGAAAACACATCGTCAGGGACAGCCGTGTTGAGAATCAGTGCAACTGATGCAGACCAGGGGACTAATGGAGAGGTCCTGTATTCTTTATCACAAAGCAGTGATAGTGTTTCTGACCTTTTTGATATCAATGCACATTCCGGAGATATTGTTGTCAATGGACTGATCGATTTCGAAAAATCCAAAACGTTTGAATTAAATGTTGTTGCAACAGACAAAGGGGGGCTGACAGACACAGCTAAAGTTCTTATCGAAGTCTTAGATGTAAACGACAACGCCCCTGTGATCAGCGTAATATCATTTTCCAACCCAATACCCGAAGATGCTGCTCCAGAGACGGTTATTGCCATTCTTAATGTTAAAGATGTAGATTCAGAGAGAAATGGAAGGGTTAAGTGCGTCATTAATTCAAACTCTCCCTTTCAAATAAAGTCGTCTACTTCAAATTTTTACAGCTTAGTTACTGATGGGATTTTAGACCGTGAAAAGGAGTCTGAATACAACATAATTATTACAGCTACAGATGAAGGTTCACCCTCTTTGTCCACGAATAAGACTATGACATTGAAAATATCCGATGTAAATGACAATGCTCCTCTTTTTCGACAACAGACATACACTACATACATTATGGAAAATAACTCACCAGGAATGTCCATACTTGCTATAGAAGCGCATGATAAGGATTCGGACAATAATGCAAGAGTGTCTTATTTCCTTGATGAATTGAGCATTAATGGTGTAGCTGCATCATCTTACGTCTCTGTGAATGCAGACAGTGGGGTGATTCTAGCTGCTCGTTCTTTCGATTATGAGCAAATAAAAGAGTTCCATATTCGCGTCATAGTACAGGATGGAGGGTCGCCTCCTCTAAGTAACAACGTGAGTGTGAAAATAATTATTCAGGACCAGAATGACAACTCGCCTCAGATTCTGTATCCTGTACAAAGTAGTGGGTCCCTTGTTGCAGAAATAGTGCCTCGCACAGCAGATGTAGGATATCTTGTCTCTAAAGTAGTGGCTGTCGATGTGGACTCCGGACAGAATGCGTGGCTCTCATACAAATTACAAAAAACAGCTGACCGAGCACTGTTTGAAGTTGGCGCACAGAATGGAGAAATAAGAACTATTCGTCAAGTGACTGATAAAGATGCTGTGAAGCAAAAGCTCACTGTAATAGTGGAGGACAACGGACAGCCCTCTCGCTCAGCTACAGTCAATGTTAACGTGGCTCTGGCGGACAATTTCCCTGAAGCGCTCTCGGAATTCTCCGATTTTACGCACGATAAGGAGTACAATGATAACTTGACCTTTTATTTAGTTTTAGCTCTGGCTGTAGTGTCCTTTCTCTTTATTGTATCCATCATAGCCATACTATCAGTAAAGTGCTACAGATGGAGACGTGAGCGGATGTTTTACAAGTCCAACGGAAATCTACCTGTCATTCCATATTATCCACCGCTTTACGCAGACGTGGGGGGCACAGGTACTCTACAGCACGTTTACAATTACGAAGTCTGCAGAACTACTGACTCCAGAAAAAGTGATTTGAAATACAACAGACCATGTAGTCAGAGCATCATTAGTCTGGACAGCGCTGGAACGCAAACTCTGACGCATAGGCAAATGGATAAACTGATTCTTGAAGACTCTGAAAAGGTGAGCGGTGTTTAGGTGGATATGGGCAAACTTTGAGAATATGGATATGTGTAAATCCATATGCTATATGTATTAATAATGTACATGTTGGCTTCTATTCACATATTATACTGTACTCAACTCCACTATGCATTTTCATTTCCCTTTGATGGCTGCAGTTCTAACGTAAGCTTCCACAAAAATGTTCTCTCCATGTGTAGCTTGTGTGCAATGTTTGGTTGGAGCTCTAAGTGCCGCTGTTGATCAGTTTTAGTATAACTCTATGAGAGACATCATACGTCAGTCCTCTCTGACCACGATCCCTCCCTCATTGCAGCAGCTCTCTGCGCGTAAAAGGTCGCTTCTGTCGTCTTTCACATCGGTTGAATTGTGCATCTCACAACAACACGGGAATACTATTAGTTTTTGATCATCGGTGAATACACGTGCAATAGAATATGCGGACCCTTCCTTATCTCTGCTTCGAAGAATGTGTATCAGTTTCGAGGATTTGGAAATGGCAGCTGAAGCTCCTTGCCGCTTTTGTTTGCCTTGCGCTCGGTGCGCACGGTCAGGTCCGTTACTCTGTTCCCGAGGAGATGGCGAAAGGCTCGCTGGTGGGAAATATCGCTCAGGATCTCGGTTTGGACATTAAAAGACTGAAATCAGGGAGAGCACGGATCTTTACTGAGGATAGTCGTGAGTATATCGGTCTGAATGCAGACAAAGGGACGTTGGTCATTAAAGAGAAAATAGACAGAGAGGAGCTGTGTGCTCAGTTGTCTCCATGCTCTTTACATTTCCAAGTCATTTTAGAAAATCCGATGGAGCTTCATCGTATTGATGTAGAGATTCTAGATATTAATGACAACGCTCCTGTATTCTCCAGAAAAGAAATAGACTTTCAGATTAGTGAGTCTTCTCTTCCTGGGGCGAGGTACTCTTTGGATAGCGCAAATGATCCGGACGTCGGACTGAATGCACTCCAAAGCTACACCCTTAATCCATCTAACACCTTCGCCTTGAAAACTGTAGCTAATAATGATGGGTCAAAATATGTTGAGATGGTTTTACAAACGCCACTCGACAGGGAGAAACAAGAGGAACACAAATTGATTTTGACAGCTTTTGATGGCGGCAATCCGCAGAAAGCTGGCACAGTTAAGGTCAATGTTGTTGTTATAGATGCGAATGATAATGCGCCTGTATTCAGCCAATCTGTGTATAGGTCCTTATTACCTGAAAATTCTGCTCATGGTACTGTAGTAGTTGGAGTGACAGCAACAGATGAAGACCAAGGAGCAAATGCAGAATTGATGTTTATGTTTTCTAAAAGCACCGGGAGCGCCATGAATCTTTTCAAGATCGACCCCAATAGCGGTGCTATTACTGTAAATGGTAACTTAGACTATGAAAAATCTAAGCAGTTTCAACTAAATGTAGAAGTAGTCGACAAGGGAGGTTTATCAGATACGTGTAAGGTCATTATTGAACTTACTGACGTCAATGACAATGCTCCTGTTATAAGTGTAATATCCTTCTCTAACCCGATCCCTGAAAACTCCACCCCTGAAACCGTTATAGCGATGCTGAACATAAAAGATGTCGATGCAGGGAAAAATGGACAGGTGAAATGTTCAGTTAGTCGAGATCTACCTTTCAAGATCATGTCATCCTCCTCTAATTTTTATACCTTGGTAACTGATCAGATTTTAGATCGTGAAAAGGTGTCCGAGTATAATATAACTATTGCAGCTGTAGACGAAGGCTCTCCCCCTTTGTCTACAAGTCAAACAATAACACTGAAAATATCTGATGTTAATGATAATGCCCCCTTTTTTCAAAGACAATCTTACATATCATATATTATGGAAAATAACTCCCCTGGTGTGTCCATATTTGCCGTGGAAGCCAAAGATAAAGACCAGGGTAATAATGCAAGAGTATCATACTTTCTTGAAGATCTTCCTGTGAAGGGAATATCTGCGTCTGATTACATCTCTGTAAATGTAGAAAGTGGAATGATTATTGCTGCTCGTCCTTTCGATTATGAGCAATTAAAGGAACTCAACATCCGCGTAAAAGCGCAAGATGGAGGCTCACCACCACTGAGTAGCAACGTGAGTGTGAAAATAATTATACAAGACCAGAATGACAACTCGCCTCAAATTCTGTATCCAGTACAGACTGGTGGTTCCCTTGTAGCTGAGATTGTGCCTCGTTCAGCAGATGTGGGTTACCTGGTCACCAAAGTGGTGGCTGTTGATGTGGACTCTGGGCAGAATGCCTGGCTCTCATATAAACTTCTGAAAGCAACAGATAGGGCCCTTTTTGAAGTGGGCGCTCAGAATGGAGAAATACGGACTATTCGCCAAGTGACTGATAAAGATGCTGTGAAACAAAAGCTCACTGTTGTTGTGGAAGACAATGGACAGCCCTCTCGCTCAGCTACAGTCAATGTTAACGTGGCTTTGGCGGACAGTTTCCCTGAAGTGCTTTCGGAATTCAGTGACTTTACGCATGACAAAGATTACAATGACAATTTGACATTTTATCTAGTTTTGGCCTTAGCTGTCGTTTCATTCCTATTCATTGTCTCTATCATTGCCATACTCTCAGTGAAATGCTACAGATGGAGACGTGAGCGGATGTTTTATAAGTCCAACGGAAATCTCCCCGTTATTCCATATTACCCACCGCTTTACGCAGACGTAGGCGGCACAGGAACTCTTCAACATGTGTACAACTATGATGCCTACAGAACAACAGACTCCAGAAAAAGTGATTTGAAATATGGTGGGCCTTGCAATCAAAGTATCATAAGTCTGGATATCAGTGAAACACAGACACTGTCACGTGCGCAACAGGAGGTAAAGCATTTTGATGGCAGCGACGATAAGGTGAGGCATATTCTTTAGGGGAATCAATCTTTCTTTGCTCAGGTCCCTATGACTTCTGTTTACTTATTCTGATTTCACTCTTGTTGTTTTGATATGAAGATGGCCATGATTTGCAACATGGATGAGATTCGCAAAGCATAATACAAGCTAACATTGTAACGTGTGACTGGCATCCATACATGACAAACAGTAGGCCTATAGTAGCTCCTATGTTATAGTTGATTAAGCCCTATGCTCATTTTCATCGTTCCTGCAGTATCATATACGGTCTCTAAGTGCCGCTGTTGGTCAGGATCATGTCATTTGAAACACCATAATCATAGGTCCACCTACACTGTCTGACATCATTTTTTTGCATTAGCCTGCACGGTCGCACCCCAAACAGTTCCTGCTAGCAGCACACGTTGCCCTTGTGATATACGGTTGGATATACACTGTCCCTGGATATTTTTTTTGCTATTGAGAAACTGCGTATGCGATTTGTGCATCATATTGTTCTCCAGCGTGGTTCCATCATGGGGAGTCTTTGTTATGGCGACGTATGTAGACTCATCGGGACATGGCAGACACAGCTTCTCGTGCTTTTTGTCTGCACTGGAATGGTTGTACGCGGTCAGGTTCGTTATTCTGTTCCCGAGGAGATGGTAAAGGGTTCTCTAGTGGGAAATATCGCGCAGGATCTTGGCTTGGATATTAAAAGACTGAAATCTGGAAGAGCTCGCATCTTTACTGAGGATAGTCGTGAGTATATCGGTCTGAATGCGGATAAAGGGACGCTGGTTGTGAAAGAGAGAATAGACAGAGAGGAGTTGTGCGCGCAAATGACCCCTTGCTCTCTACATTTCCAGATTATTCTGGAAGATCCTATGGAGCTACACCGTGTTGATGTAGAAATATTAGATATCAATGACAATGCTCCTAGTTTTTCGAGGAAAGAGATTGATTTTCAAATTAGTGAGTCGGCAGTTCCAGGCTCGAGATATTCACTTGACAGCGCACACGACCCTGATGTGGGTCTAAATACTCTTCAGACATACAGTTTACATCCCCCTTATCACTTTTCATTGAAGACAGTGTCTCGCCAAGATGGCTCTAAATATGTTGAAATGATTTTACAAACTGCACTTGACAGAGAGAAACAAGAGCAGCACAATTTGATTTTAACTGCACTGGATGGGGGGAGCCCGCAGAAATCTGGCACAATAAAACTAAATGTTATTGTGTTGGATGCTAACGATAATGCACCAGTATTCACAGAGAGCGTTTATCGAGTGTCTCTGGCTGAAAATGTATCACAAGGGACCGTGATTCTGACTGTTAGTGCATCCGATAAGGACCAAGGCACGAACAGCGATATCACATATTCATTTTCCAAAACATCTGGTAAGGCTTTGGATGTTTTTAGTATTGATGCAAAAACCGGTGACATTGTTGTGAACGGGGCCTTAGATTTCGAGAAAACAAGGCAATATGAACTGAATGTGGAAGCCATTGATAGCGGAGGGTTAACAGACACAAGTAAGATAGTGATAGAGGTCACAGATGTAAATGACAACGCTCCTGTCATTAATGTAATTTCATTTTCCAATCCGATTCCCGAAAACTCCGCACCAGAGACTGTGATTGCAATGTTTAACGTCAAAGACATTGACTCTGGGAAAAATGGACAGGTGAAATGTTCGATAGGTCGAGACTTGCCTTTTCGAATAATATCAACATCAAATAATTTTTATAGCTTGGTCACCGATCAGGTCTTAAACCGTGAAAAGGTGGCGGAATACAACATCACGATTACAGCTAAAGATGATGGTTCACCGTCTTTCTTAACCAATAAGACTATGGCGCTGAAGATATCATACGTCAATGACAATGCCCCTGTTTTCCAGCAACAGTCATACACGGCATATGTTATGGAGAATAACTCGCCTGGTGTCTCCATATTTACAGTCACAGCCAATGATAAAGACTCCGGCAACAATGCGCGAGTAGCTTATTTTCTTGAAGACCTCTCTGTCAACGGCATCTCATCTGCTGATTACGTGTCTATAAATGCAGAAAGTGGAAAGATTACGGCAGTTAGATCTTTTGATTATGAGCAAATTAAAGAATTCCATGTATGCGTAAAAGCGCAAGATGGAGGCTCTCCGCCTCTCAGTAGCAATATGACTGTGAAAATAATCATTCAAGACCAGAATGACAACGCACCACAAATACTGTATCCATTGCAGACTAGTGGTTCCCTTGTTGCTGAAATCGTGCCTCGTTCAGCGGACGTGGGCTACCTGGTCTCTAAAGTAGTTGCTGTAGATGTGGACTCTGGGCAGAATGCCTGGCTCTCTTACAAACTTCAGAAATCAACAGACAGAGCGCTGTTTGAAGTTGGCGCACAGAATGGTGAACTAAGAACCATCAGACAAGTGACTGATAAAGATGCAGTGAAGCAGAAGCTCACGGTGATAGTGGAGGACAACGGACAGCCCTCTCGCTCAGCTACAGTCAATGTGAATGTGGCTTTGGCAGACAGCTTTCCTGACGCACTCTCCGAATTCAGTGACTTTACGCATGACAAGGAATACAATGACAATCTGACTTTTTATTTAGTCCTGGCCCTCGCTGTTGTTTCTTTTCTGTTCATTGTTTCCATCATAGCCATACTGTCAGTGAAGTGTTACAGATGGAGACGTGAGCGGATGTTTTATAAGTCAAATGGAAATCTACCAGTCATTCCATATTATCCACCTCTTTACGCAGACGTAGGGGGCACAGGTACGCTACAGCATGTATACAACTATGAAGTGTGCAGAACAACTGACTCCAGAAAAAGTGATCTGAAATACAGCAGGCCTAGCCAAAGTATGATAAGTCTGGACTCCACCGGAACACTTACGCTGCCGCATACGAGAAAGGATGTAACATATACTAATGATACAGACAACCAGGTGAGCTCCATTGAGACCTAACAAACAGGTGCCTGTGTTATCGCCAATGATTGTCTATGCTTTGCCCATATGTCAGCGTATTTTCTATTGCGTATGGTTGCAGTTTAAAAGACTATATTATTTTGTAATTTACCAAAGGAAAAGCACACTTCACTACATTAACTCTCACCTCACCCATAATTTATCAAACAGCTTAACCAAAGATCATGGAATAGTGACAAAAAGCTCCGCTTTTACCCTCTCTGGCTTAACTCTTTCATTTACATCTTAGTCTATTTTATCATGAGGGAAATGGGGTTTCATTTTTTGGGGGTGGGTTTAGATGTTTCTGTTGCAGTATATGATGCAGACTCTAAGTGCCGCTGTTGATCAGGTAGAATTGATTCTGAAACGCTATTATATAGGTCCACCCTCACAAGGCGTCATCATTTCGGTAATGGAGGCTTATTCGTCAAACCTTACACATTATTTCAAGTAGACAGTCGTTGGATATCTAGTCTGTCATTATTCTGATGCTGGGGAGTCCGGAGTATTTATCATTCTACAACTGTGGATACATTATGGGAGCACCTCGTTGTTTCAGCACCGTCGTTGTGCTTTGGAAATGGCAGATACAGCTTCTCGTCCTCTTTCTTTGTGCCGCAGAGATGGTGCATGGACAAGTCCGCTATTCTGTCCCCGAGGAAATGGTGAAAGGCTCGCTGGTGGGAAATATTGGCCAGGATCTTGGCTTGGATATCAAGAGACTGAAATCTGGTAGGGCTCGCATCTTTACTGAGGACAGTCGTGAGTATATCGTTCTGAATGTGGATAAAGGGACGCTGGTTGTCAAAGACAGAATAGATAGAGAAGAGCTTTGCGCTCAGGTTTCTCCCTGCTCTTTACATTTCCAGATTATTTTGGATAACCCCATGGAATTCCATCGTGTAGATGTGGAAATATTAGATATTAATGACAATGCTCCAAGTTTTCCAAGGAAAGAGATTAATTTTCAGATAACTGAGATGGCAGTCGCTGGTGCGAAATATTCTCTGGATAGTGCGCATGATCCAGATGTAGGCTTAAACACACTTCAGACATACTCGCTTCATCCCTCTGATAATTTTGCACTGAAAACAATATCCCGCCATGATGGTACTAAATATGTGGAGATGGTCTTAAAAGCACCACTCGACAGAGAAACTCAGGAAGAACACAAATTGATTTTAACCGCATTTGATGGCGGTAGCCCACAGAAATCAGGAACGGTCAAGATCAGTGTGATTGTTTTAGATGCCAACGACAATGCGCCCAAATTTAGTGAGTCTGTTTATAGAGTCTCATTGTCGGAAAACGCATTAAAGGGCACTGTGGTTGTAAAAGTAAGTGCGACTGACATCGACCAAGGAACAAATGGAGAGATCACATATTCTTTCTCTCAAAATACTGGTAAAGCCTTAGACCTCTTTCAAATTGACTCTCATTCTGGTGATATTACCGTCAACGGTGTTTTGGATTTCGAGAAATTTAAACAATATGAACTCAACATTGAAGCCACCGACACTGGAGGTCTGGCAGACACCAGTAAAGTTCTGATAGAAATGATTGATATTAATGATAATCCCCCCGTTATAAGCATCATGTCATTTTCCAGTCCCATTTCAGAAGACTCCGCTCTGGAGACGGTCATTGCAATGTTTAATGTGAAAGACTTGGATTCTGGAAAAAATGGACAAGTAAAATGCACTATTAATCCTAGTTCACCATTTCGCATCCAGTCACCCTCACCTAGTTTTTACAACTTGGTTACTGATGGTATATTAGACCGGGAAAAGGTATCCGAATATAACATAACTATTACAGCTAGAGATGAAGGTTCACCTTCATTTTCAACAAACAAAACAGTGACAGTGAAAATATCAGACGTCAATGACAACGCCCCTTATTTTCATCAACAGTCATATACAGCATATATTATGGAAAATAACTCACCAGGGTTGTCTATAATTGCCATAACAGCCAGTGATAAAGATTCGGGCAATAACGCAAGGATATCTTATTTTCTTGACGGCGCGTCTTTAAATGGGATATCCTCCACTGAGTTTGTTTCTGTAAATGCAGAGAGTGGGGCAATTATGGCTCTGCGTTCTTTTGATTATGAGCAAACAAAGGAATTCTACATATGCGTCAGAGCGCAGGATGGAGGCTCTCCGCCTCTGAGCAGCAATGTGACCGTGAAAATAGTTATCCAGGACCAGAATGACAACCCACCTCAGGTTTTGTATCCAGTACAGAGCAGTGGCTCTCTGGTGGCAGAAATGGTGCCTCGTTCAGCAGATGTGGGCTACCTCGTTACCAAAGTGGTGGCTGTTGATGTGGACTCTGGACAGAATGCTTGGCTGACTTACAAACTGCAAAAGATGGCAGACAGAGCTTTATTTGATGTGGGTGCGCAAAACGGAGAAATAAGGACTGTGCGTCAAGTCACTGAAAAAGATGCTGTGAAACAAAAGCTCACTGTCATCGTAGAGGACAACGGACAGGCACCTCGCTCGGCTACAGTCAATGTGAACGTGGCGGTGGCCGACAACTTTCCTGACGTCCTCTCAGAATTTGCGGACATTTCTCATGATAAGGAGTACAATGACAATCTGACATTTTATTTAGTCCTGGCATTGGCTGTGGTCTCATTTCTATTCATAGTGTCCATCATAGCCATACTGTCAGTGAAATGCTACAGATGGAGACGTGAGCGGATGTTTTATAAGTCCAACGGAAATCTCCCTGTTATTCCATACTATCCACCTCTTTACGCAGATGTAGGGGGCACAGGAACTTTAAAGCAAGTGTATAATTACGAGATGTGCGGAACGGCTGACTCCAGGAAGAGTGATCTAAAATACATCAGACCCTGTAGTCAGAGCATTCTCAGTCTGGACACTAGTGGCACGCAGACTCTAGCGCGCATGCCAGACAGCATGCGCACAGATGGAGATATGGAGTTTCAGGTGAGCCACAGGCTATGCGAATTTACACGTCACCCCAAGTGACAGTCATTGCTGTATGTTTATTCCTTGCACATGTAGGCTATTCCTCTTGAACCAAATCAAGACAAACACACATCAGCGTCAACAAACCTGCATTATGTTCTATGGTTGGGACTTGATTCGTACAAGTAGCTTTCTGATCGCTCCTGTGTGTCTGTCCGTTCATATCTAATGTCTATGTTATCTATGCTATACGTGTTTGGCGAACGTAGTGCCCCACTGATCATCCTAATTAATGTAATGTTCATGTCGTGATACAGTTTTGTTTGTGTAATTATTTCTTTGAACTGTATGTGTCGCTGTTGGTTGGTAGCAGATAATTTGGAAGGCAAGAGAAAAAGTACCTCCCACTTCGAACCATTTGCGCATGGCAAATGAATAATTTTATTTGGTTCATGTGTCTATTGTCGGGGTTTCATGCTGATCTCTGTGAAGACGTGTGCATCATCGCTGTCTTATTTACTCCAGATGGATAATATTTTCTTTTATTAACTTTACCTTTTGTGCATCAACATGAAAAAGGAACGTGGAGTCGTTTGGGCGACAATCTTTGCTCTGTCCACCCTCTATTTTGGAGGGGCAGCCGGCCAGGTTCGCTACTCTGTCCCGGAGGAGATGGCTCCTGGATCTTTTGTTGGGGATATCGCAAAGGATTTGGGCTTGGATGGCAAACGACTTATTACCGGAAAAGCGCAGATTTTCTCAAAGAATGGCCGTGAATACGTGGACCTAGACCGTGAGAGAGGACATATTGTCATTAAGGAGAGAATTGACCGTGAGTCCCTATGTGCGGGCGCAATGTCTGCTTGCAGCTTTAGCCTCGAGGTCATTCTTGAGAACCCCATCGAGCTTTACCGGGTGACAGTTGAAATATTAGATGTGAATGACAATAGCCCTGCGTTTCCTAAAAATGAGATAGAACTAGAGATAAGTGAATCAGCCACACCCGGTGCCCGTTTCACTCTTGAAAGCGCAGTCGATCCAGATGTCGGAACTAATAGTCTTCAGAGCTATTCTGTCCATCCGACGGATCACTTCATACTTAAGAAACAGATGCGATCAGGTAGCAGTAAAAACGTTGAGCTTGTGTTGCAAACACCCCTAGACAGAGAGAAACAAGAGCACATGTACTTGACCCTTACTGCTGTAGATGGTGGTAGTCCAAAACGATCAGGTACTGTTAAAATTCACATTATTATCCTTGATGCAAACGACAACGCACCGGTTTTTGCTCAAGACTCTTATAAAATATCTGTTCCTGAAAATGCAGCCAAAGGTACATCATTACTCACTGTTAATGCTACGGATGCTGATACCGAATCATACGCTCGCATCCAGTATTTCTTTGAGCACGCAGGGTTTTCAATAAATGAACTATTCTCCATAAATGCATCTACTGGTGAAATACGATTGAATGGCCGACTTGATTTTGAAAAAACTCCCATCCACGAGTTCAGCGTCCAAGCTAAAGATCGCGGAGGGTTATCAGATTCAGCTGAAGTAATTATTGAGGTAACCGATGTGAATGATAATGCGCCTACAATAGCCCTGATGTCCTATTCCAATATTTTGGCAGAGAACGCACCTATAGGAACAGTCGTTGCCATGATAAACGTCCAAGATGATGACTCTGAGGAAAACGGTAGAGTAATATGCAGCATTGATAGTAGTCTGCCATTCAAAATCAAGTCATCTTTGACCGACTACTTCAGTCTAGTTACAGACACAGATTTAGACAGAGAACAAATATCTGAGTATAACATAACAGTAACCGCAAAGGATGGTGGTAGTCCACCTCTGTCGAGTTTTAAAACACTGTCGGTTAAGATATCGGACATCAATGACCATTCTCCTATATTTGAGCATGAATCATACAATGCTTTTGTAATGGAGAATAACTCACCGTCTTTGTCAGTATTATCACTGAGAGCTAGTGACGCAGATTTAGGACCAAATGCGCGTATAGCTTACTTCATAGCGGAAAGTGATTTCAGAGGCACGCCTGTATCATCTCTTGTATCCATTAACTCAGAAACAGGGGTGATCTATGCGACAAAATCATTCGACTATGAACAAGTTAAATCTTTTAGCATAAATGTAAAGGCGCAAGATGGCGGTTCTCCTCCATTAAGCACTAATGTGTCGGTGAATGTTTACATTCAAGATCAAAATGACAACGCACCCCAGATTCTGTATCCTGTACAGTCTGGTGGTTCTATCGTGGCTGAGATTGTGCCTCGTTCAGCAGATGTGGGCTATCTTGTCACCAAAGTGGTGGCTGTTGATGTGGACTCTGGGCAGAATGCCTGGCTCTCATATAAACTCCTGAAATCCACTGACAGGGCATTGTTTGAAATAGGTGCTCAGAATGGAGAAATAAGAACTATTCGCCAAGTAGCTGATAAGGATGCTACCTGAACGGTTATGGCAGTTTTAGCGAGGCA
>JAUCNH010000077.1:7155601-7169833 GCA_032353275.1 Sardinella hualiensis | reverse complement strand
AAACAAATTGCCTTCTTAGCATGTGTGAACAGTCGCGGCCGTTCACAGCATGGCTATCCCCATGCTGACAGAGATGGTAAACAAAAGACTAACAGTCAATCAAACCAAGTCCCACAATGCGATTGGAATTTTTAATGGCAAGGCAGGACTTTTCTGTTTCTCAAGTCCGCCATCTTTGCGTTATGATCGACTCCAATGCTATGAGAGCACTTTGCTAGTGTTCTCCTCATATATAAGTGTCTCTGGTAGAGTGCAGTCAATGGCAATGACAGTAGCAGAGTAGCACAGACAAGAAGAGATGATCCTGGGCTGCCTTCATGCCTGAATAGTTTATCCATTGCTTCCTCCGACCCTTGAACTCCACAGAGCCGTCCGTCCGTCCGCCCAGACCAGACCAGACAGCGTCATTATAGCGATAGTAAGCTTGCACGTTTGTGTATGTGTGCATGTGCCAATGCGCTTATTCAGCGAAAAGTCACAAGTCCTTGACCTTTTAAAGGTGTAACTAAAGTGTGTCTAAAAAAAACACCACCTAGAGAAAGCGTGAGAGTGAAAGACAGTGAGAGAGCGAGAGAGAGAGAAAGAATGAGTGAAAGAGAGATAAAGAAAGAGAAAAAGTATGTGTGTGTGTGTGTGTTTGAGTATCTTCAACCTCAAAGGCTTACTCTAGAATCCATGAATACATAATTCAGTGTATAATGATGACTCCTCCAAGAAACACGCCTTTGCTTTGACTTTAATGACCATCTGCGTGGGGCCAAAGACCGCGACCTGGTCTGTGACACACTCATGCAAATGCACACCTCCACACACGCAATTACGCACACACACACGTACACACACGTACACGCACGCACGCAGGCAATGTGCCTTTTTCTACCTGGAGGTCAGAAGCAGTCTCAAAGGCAAAGTACGTGAGCTGAGCTCTCCTGGAATGAGGCCCAGACTAAACTCCAGTAGTCTGGAATGAGGCCCAGACTAAACTCAATATCATAATTATATTCTCTTTTTCCGCCTCTGTTCTTTGATGAGAGGGGAGAGAAAAGCAAAAAAAAGCCCTCTGTTGCACCGAAGTAGACAAATGAGATATGGTTCACAACATTTTTTCCCCCCTCTCTCTCTCCCCTCCATTTAATTCGGCACGTCGATTCCTAATCTGTCAGCGCGTGCGGAACAAAAGGTGTGTGTGAAAGGACGAGGGAAAGGGAGAGACAAAGGCAGCCTACCCAACAGTAATACGCTCCCTTCTGCGGAAATTTGCCTGGATTACATTCATCCTGACGAGCCTATGTCAGCAGCATCAACTTGCCTCGCTTTAAGGAGCTTCTTGTCACATTAAAGTGACTGCAGTGTTCCTCCAGACTACGTCTTTGTGGAGTCGCTGACATGAGCTTACTCAAGGCTGCTAGTGGGGATTCTATGTTTATAACTCCAGTGCTAAAAAGCTTAGCGAAACCTGGCCCCGCTGAGTCTAAACAGAGGAAATACAGACAACCTTTTGGTCCCTCACCAAGCACGTCAAGCTGAGCTTTGAAGCAAGATGTGCTACAGAGGCTGTCGATAAGGGGGCTCTACTTACCCTCAATATACAAGTGGAGCGAGGTGAGCAAACTAACCTCTGCCTGGGTGCCACAAAACCCAAACACGCAGACGAGAGATGAGCCCATCTAATTACAGGCCAAAATTACTAATCTGATCTAATCCAATCCATCCATTCCGAGTTAGAACAATGATACCCGGAGAAGGTAACGGCATAGTCAGGTGTACAGTTCTATGTTGAATAAAGTCGCTGCACGTTTTCGTAATTAATCGTGTGAATTTATGGGTTTTGAATATTAGTAATTAACAGGAGGAATGATCAATCAACCACTTGTGGATTAGCCACTCAGCTTTTAGGAATGTGAAACTAACCGCAACTCACCCTTGGCCCTGTTCCCTACATGTCTCATGGGAAATGTATTACCAGCGTTGCTTTAATGGGGGACAAAAGCCGGTATCAGAGCCGGCATTAGAAATATGGCAGGTGAGGTATGGTGTCGTCCCTTGGTGGTCCCCAAAGATAGACTCTTGTGTGGAAATAGTGGCAGGCCTGGACAGGCTAGGAATGTGATTTAGGAAAACAAAAATGGCTGGAGGGCCCAGGCCCTTCCCACAAGCCCTTGCTGGAGTCCCATCAATATTCATCTAGTCATCTGATGAGCTGGAACAGCACGGACCAGGGAGTGGCGGTGAAACGGACTGGAGCTTTAATTTCCAATCGAGCGGGGGAACCAATTTAGGGCAGGCCTAAATGCTGATGCCGTGTTGCTGTTTTGTTTTTGTTTTCGTTTGTTTGTTTGTTTTTTCCAACTCATCAGACAAATAAGGTCCAGTGGGGGATTTAACAAATAAATAATTACATGAATGAATAAATAATGAATAAAGAAATAAATAATAAACAAACAAACAACCTGGCTGAGTGTGGACTCATTTTGAAGATGCGGAGGCATCCATTAAAAAAAAAACGCACAAAACATACTGCTGCTCAATCCACTTCTGTTCTTCTCATGGCCCTCATGCACATCACACACACACACACACACACAGTAAAATATAACTCGCTCTTGTGGTGAGACTGCAATTCTTCCTGTGATAAAGCAAGCAGGTCACGCTCTTAAAGAGCACAGGCTGCTTACACCCCCGTAGACGGAAAACAGCTCAGCAGCATGCATCTCGCCGGCGTGTGTGTGTGTGTGTGTTCGCTGAGCGTGTTTTTCTGTGAGGTGGGTGTGAGAAAGAGAAAGTGGGGTGGCAGAATCCACAGAAAATTTGATGCAAAGTGATGCGTGCTTCAACAGGCTGTGTACAGACACACACACACACACACACACACACACACACACAGCTCCTCTGAGATGGTGATCAAAGCCACCACACTACAGCTGTGAAGGAAGAAAATAAGAAATACAGTGAGGACAAGAAGAGGAGGAGGAGGAAAACAAGAAGAAGAAAAAGAAGAAAGAAAAGAAGAAAAAGAAAAAGAAGAAGAAAAGAAGAAAAAGAAAAAGAAGAAGAACAAAGGAGGAAGGATGTGATAAAGACCCAGAAAAAAAGAGAGCTGGATGCTACCGTTACTATGACGACATGGCGGGGGAAACCAGTAAACCGCGGCTGGTGGAGGTGGAGGGCCCCACCTGTATGCCTCCGTCAGAGTGCCAGCGCGTCTCTCACAAAGGCACCCACCGCACGGAGCGAGGAGCCTGACAGGCACCTGTGGGAGATAGCATCGCTGTGATGCCAGGCGTGGGCGGATGCCAGTTTCAGCTATGCGGCGCGTGTTTGGGGGCGGAGGGGGTGGCTGGTAGAGTTTGAACATCTATTGTCTTTGTTTGAAACACGCCAAAGAGCTGCTTGAACAAGTACTGTACTGTACACACAAGCACGACAAATATGTGGCAAGAATATCACAGGGCCTGATAACGTTTGAGATGCATCACTGTTACACTTGCTCACTGATGTACCCATATGCCTGGATCCTTCCTCTCCTTCAGCTGAGGTGCTGACCTTGTGGAAGTGTGCTTGTGTCAGTCTGTGTGCTGATTCAAGGCATGAGGAGACCCTGCTCACAATGACAGTATCATGCGAAGAGTGGGACTTACAGTCCTCTGATAACCTTAACAGCAGTGAGAGCTACATAAAGAAGGTATAGGCCTATCCATAGATTTTCAAAGACAGTTTCAGCATTCCCAATATTCCCAAACCACTTCCGCTTTACATTACATCAAACATCCATATGGAATGCTAAAACGGAAATCCTATGAGAACAGCCATGATGCCAATAATTTAATTCTCCTGGAGAAGCCCATTCCAAACTATTCCAATTATTCAAAGTAGGTGGTGCAGTAGTCTACACACTCTGTGACAATTTGCATGCAAACTGAATGTGAAAGTTAACAGCTACATAGCTGTACATATCCTTGACTCCCTACACACATTCATCATCTCTTGGTCTGTTTCTCTCTCTTTTTCTCCCTCTCTTGGCTATCTCTCACTTTCTTCCATGTCCCTCTCTCTTTCACTCAACTCCAGTAGCAGTCTGTCTGCAGTGTTTGCTCAGAGCAGTTTGCTTACAGTTGAGAAGGGAGGGGAGGAGAGGAGTTGGGGAGAGGAGAGGAGAGGAGAGGGAAGCAGCAGGGGAGGAGAGGAAAGGAGAGGAGAGAGCACCATGTAGGCAGGCACCATGTGATTAAGAGCGTTGCGTAACCACCATGAGTCAGGCATGTCTGGCCAGGTACGGGACCCTCGGCTAACCCAGCTGACGTGGAACGAGTCTGTGTGCGCTGCTATCACCTACCCACTCAAAACACTCAAAACATAAAGGTCAACCTGAGGCCACCAGGCCCTAGAAGAACTCAACCCTTCTTAGTCATTTTCTTTTAAGTGTAAGGCTGTGACATTCACAAATTTATGCAAACCCCACTCTGCCACGGAACTGTGCCATTATGTGTGTGTGTGTGTGTGTGTGTGTTTTAGTAATGCTCTCCTTGCCCTCTCTACACGGATATCAGCCATGATAGCAGAGTTCCTTAAATCAATAGCCCTACTTTACTACAGGGCTCATGTTTCCACTCGGCCTCACTTACAGACACATGACATTATCACAGACATGGGCTTCTGTCTGTCTGTCTGTCTGTCTGTCTGTCTGTCAGTGAGCCTTTCTATCCTCTCGACCTCTCTCACTCGCCGACTCTCCCTTCCTCTCTTCCAAAATCTTCCTCTCTTCCTTCCCTTGCTCGTTTCGTTCCCGAGCCGCCCCGGCGTAGGGTCCTGGGTCGATTTAACGGTGCATTGCACCCTTAATGTAGCAGAGGGGGCTAAAAATCCTCTCTTCTCCCACACAAGGTGCTATCGACAGCCTGGTTACATCCATCATTCTGGGTTGGGGGGTTAGGGGGGGCTGGCAGAGAGCCACAAATAGAGATATAGAGGCATTGAGAAAGACAGACGGAAGGCACAGAGACACAGGAAGAGTGCCACATCCACCACCTTATACTGGGAGCAAGAGGCCTTCATTCTCAAATACATATTCCTTGGAAGGCACTTAGTCTCTCTATGGTCTCTGTGGTGGCACCCATGCATCTCGCACATGTCCCCTGGAAGTCACTTAGTCTCGGTGGGCCATGCATAAGGACCTGTGCATTTAGTCTCTGTCTCCAAGCCCGGGAGAGCTGTGTGTGCGTCTTCACTTCGGCAAGCACCACCCCGTAAGATAATGAAGACTGTGAACTCTGCTCGATTTCTTCTCTGTTTCATTTTTTTTCCTCCTTCTGCCTCCACTAAGCCGGAGGTTGTGCTGCCTCAGCAGTGCATTAGGCACATTTCCACCATCAGTATCACACACAACAGGGTACTACGCAAGTCAAGCTCATGTTGCTTATTCGGTGGACTTACTCATCAACAGTATAAACATCCATAACCATCTATAACCATGTATAACTATATATATATATATATATAACCATCTAGTAACATCTACAACCGTCTATTACCATCTATTACCAACCATAACCACCTTGAACTGGATTCTTAGCAGTGCTTTGGAAGCCTGGTGGACCAGACTCTTTCACATGGTTTTCCTTTGTGCAAAGAGTCTGGGTACCATCAATAGGCACGCATTTGCTTTCTGTGAACTACTAGCCATTCGCACCGATCTGGTCACGTCACGACATCGCTGGGTTCAGCCCTCCCTCTGTTCACGGATCAGTATGCAGAAAATTCTTCCAAAGCAAACCAAAGCCTTAGGGCGAGTATCCTGACGTAGTGCTATAGTGCTAGTCCAATGCAATACAGAGTGGAGATGCTAGACAGCGTTAGCCTGGCTGGAGCCTGGGTGGAGCCTGCAGATATTAGGATGCACTGGCTTCTTGAGATGACTCAGGCAGGCCAGTCGGTCGGCCTTCTGCCCAGCCCAGTACCTGCTGAGAGGCTAATTATCCCATAGCTGGTCAATGCCAGAGCCATTTACTGCCGTTTGAGCTCCAGCTCCAGAGCCCACACCGCTCCACCTGCGAGAGCACGCCGTAGGAAGCCCGCATGGAGCAACGTCACTGGGGCACGTCACCAGCGCTACTAGACTAGCTGGGGCCTTATTGGTTGCTTTATGGTGTCGACCTTGATCTCTGCTGACGTCCGATTGGCTGGCGAACTCCACTGTGACTTCCCATTGGTGGACTGGCAGGGACCAGAGCTGGTGCCAAGGGGCCCTGATGGGAATGGCAGCTGGTGAGGAGACGACGGAAAGGTGAATGGAGTGAAGAAAGGGAAAGGGGTGTGTGTGTGTGTGTGTGTGTGTGTGTGGGGAGGGGAGTGTGGGAGGTAGATTAAGGCAGTGGGCCGAGGGCTCCACGGCCCAAGCCTACACAACAGAGCAGCTTGAGCAACAATCATTTGATCTCCCTGCCATATGTGCCCTTCACTGCCTGACAGCATCCAGGAGAGAGGGAGAGAGAGAGAGAGAGAGGGAGAGAGGGAGAGAGAGAGAGAAAATAGCATAAAAAAGAGATTGAAAGGAAAGAGTGGGAAGTCTGTAAAATACCAAACTCACAACAGCAGCACAATTTGACACGACGCACGTCCTATACCAACACAAACGGCCGGAGGAACGGTGGAAAGAGACGAGTGCAAGAGAACGTGAGCCAATCGCTCGTGCAGACTGCACCCGTGCAAAGAGGCTTGTGGGCCTTGAGAGCTTTCGTGCGCCACAAGAGGAAGTGGTAGATCATCGGGGCCTTCACAAGCACATAATCTTCACTGTATACAGTTACTGAGCACAGAGTTGACTTCTTCATACGCTTCAGTGAGAAAAATGTAACAACAGGTCACCCAGACACCATATCCAGATATGCAGACTCCATCCAGCCGTCTGCACTTTAGACTAATGAAACTTGCTTCCGCCCATGGAAATTGTTCTCTTCCTCATTTAAAAAAAAAGAAAACGCAGAACTATTGAGCATAACCAACATACAGTAACTTCCTTTTACAGCTTTTGTAATTTGTGCTTGTTGTCGGGAAATGATTTTTAGAACAGAGAGAGAGAGCAACAAATTCCAGAAGTGTACAAAACACATTCCGATGTGGGCCTAGAGTCTGATAAGGTTTCCTGTCAGCTTTGTGCCCGCATTGCGGCTTTGCCACTGTTTCTACTTCACACTGTTTAGGCCATTTCAAATAAGAACATTATGCAGGCTAGTTTAAATGGTGGTCAAGGAGCACGGCCAGTTCATTGAGTCCCATGCATGGAATGATACCTTTGAGTAACACCTGAGGACTTACGATGGGCCTACCTACACCTCCTTCCTTAGGGATCTTGTCCATGGCATTAACATTATCAAAGACACGGCATATTTGCCCTGTTAGTAATTAATTTCTGCTTTGTTTTAAAAAAATACTTTATTTTATTTAAAAAAGGGCTTTTTTCCCATCTTTTGAATAAGAGAACTGTGTGTTCCACACACCACCCACCATTTGAAGGCTGCATCTGAGAAAGCCAATTCAGTCATGTTTGCACTCCCAATGCATCTCACTCCAACTAACAGAGAGGGAGAGAGAGACCAAGACAGAGAGAGAGGGAGAGAGAAAGAGGAAAAAAGAGAGGGAAGCAAATCTCCCTCTCCCTCCTTTCCTCCCCACCAACAGTTGCTCTTGTTTCCACTTCAGGACAGGCAGACAGCAACACAGCCCTGGCCGACCTTCAGGCGAGAGCAAGAGATAGCAAGAGATAGCAATAGAGAGCGGCGCCCCCCAAGCAGCTGCTTGTCTTTGCCAGGCCCTGCTTACCCAGGCTGGCCATAGCGTACTGTACTGTATGCCCCGGGGCTGAGAGCGGCTGAGAGGGTGCAACAACATCCTGCCTAGCCAGGCAGCCGCGGGCACCTCTGGCAGGGTCAAAAGAAGACGGGCCTATCAGCATTTTTATTCCGTTCGGTTTTAGCACATTAAATGTGCTTTAAATGCCTGTGGTTAGCTCTTTTTTAGCCTGGCTGCAGTATGGCCATTTGCAGCATTAAGGATTGGGCATCTGATAAGCAGGCAATAAGGGGACAGTATGATTTCATTATTTACAGTAGTATAGTTTTTCACGTCACCTCTACAACTGAAAACAGATAAATCCTCAGATTTCATATCATTATTTTTATGTCGCACAAATGCATGGTATTTCACTTCCATTAAGGATGTGACCAAAAGTCCACTTTCCGTGCAATTGCCCTTTAAAAGGTGAACGGCACTTACACACTTACACACATACACACGTATTCAACTCCTGCTCAACACAAACAGGCTGATAGAGCGAGCGGCTTCTGATCAGAATAGCAGCAGATATGCCTGTGGCACACTTTCCTCTATACCCAGTTTTAATGTTCAGAATTAGTCACGGCTCAAGTGCTGGTTTCCACTGTACCAGCCAATCAGGTCAGTCGGTTTGACCCTCGCAGAGCAAACATCGCACACAACTCTTTTCAGTCCCACCATTTGTGGAAGAGGCACCACACACATGTGGAGAGAGATGAGACTGACAGAGAGAGAAAGAGAGAAAGAGAGAGAGAGAGAGAGAGGCCAATGGAGTCAGTGGCCATCTTGCTGGTGTTGGTTCTGACTGGGTGCGATGACCTCTTCTTGGTACGTGTTCGAGCCGCATCTGCGGGTCAGCCTCTCCCTTAGGCCACAGCTGGCCGGCCAGTGGACGGGTGAGAGACAGACCACAGCAGACGGGATGAACTAGGCCACCACCACACTGACCGACCAACAGACAGAGAGAGAGAGAGATAGAGAGAGAGAGACAGAGAGAGAGAGAGAGAGAGAGAGTGAGGGAGACAGAGAGAGAGTGAGGGAGAGAGTGGAAAAACTCTATCGGTCGTATCGGGACAGCTTAACTGGTTTGGCTGGTCAACTCAATCTAACTGGGGCACTGCCTCATTCACACGAGCTGCTGCTCCAGAACAAGCAATTGATATTATAGAGGTGAATTACCCTTTGATCATTCGCATGCCCTGGATTCCTCATGATCTAGATCTCATTATCAATGCTGGTTTGTTTTGCATTGGGGCAAGAGGGGGGCATTTGTATAGCTCACACAGACACTGACTCACACAGCTGGCAGAGATGCATGGAGGGCAAGTTGTTTACTGTAATGTTTACTTGTTTACTGCAATGTAGGTTCATTCCAGACATTGTGGCCTACTGAGATCATCTCATACAGAAGACGTCTTGAATGTGTATGAAGACAGCAGCCCCTCGTGATGACATCCAAAAACAAATGACAGCAATAAAAACAAGAAAACCCAATTTCTATGTCAATATGCAGGGGAGGGGGGGCGTTCCATCTTTCTTTTTTGGGGGGAATTCATAGGGTAACCTGAACACAGACAATGACTATGTAGGTAATTAGGAAAAAAGTGATGCCTTTGTCTTGTGAAAGTTAATATGAAAGCTCTCTTCTTTCATTTTATGCTTCTCCCAAGAGAATTAAATGCTTTCTTTAAAAAAAATATATATACAGTATATATATTAAAAAAACCATTCAGTGAAATTACCAATAGATTAGATACAGAAATATCACAACATAATGCAGATTGGAATATGTGTATATATACAGTATGTAAACACTGGAGAAAAACATTAATCACGACAAGTTGAATCAGATACACATTTTATAGTGCACTGGTGGAATGGAGTACACTGTAATGCACTGTATGTGCATGAGGTTATGGGTATGTAAATATTTCCTCTGATAAAAACAGGCCAGCACATGACGCATACGCGTTATCTATTTCTGCTTGCTCAAAAAACACATACACACACACACACACACACACACAAACAAAAGTGAGGGACCATCTCAGATTCAATAGAAGAGGCTTGTGGTTTGTATTACTGCTGTGCAAACGAAGCAAGCTAAAGTACACCCTTCCCTTGAGCCCCATATCTCTCATATCTGAATATCTTTATCACACACACACACGCACACACACACACACACACACACACACACACACACACACTAACAGAGCTAAGGCAGTCAAAGCTCTCTCTTTAGGAGGACGCTTACGAAAGAGCTGAGGAAGAAGGAAGGGGTTAGGGGACAAAGCAGTCTCCACACACACACACACACAGATGTGTACGGGCACACACACACACACACGGATGTGCACGGGCACACACACACACACACGCATGCAGATGTGCACGCAAACACACTCTGTCTCTGTCCCTTTCTCACACACACACACACACAAAGATGTACACACACACACACATGCTCACATCTCTCTCTCTCTCTCACACACACACACACGGACAAACACAATGTCAGCTTTGCACATATTTAAACAGAGAAGTTGCCCCAGTGCGAACCGAGCGGCCAGGGACACTGACTTGGACAGTGCATTCAAGCAGTGTTTCACAAAAACTGCTTGCTCTAGCAGTAAACAAAAAAAAAAAAAGAAGAAGAGAAACTCAGAAAAAAGACTGAGGGGGTGGAGCCAAACAGCAACAGAGCATGCAGCAGGTTTCCTAGGACACAGGAGCTTATGACATCACCAAGAGTACGTCCTGAATTACACAATAATTTGGTTAAAGAACCATGTGAGGTTGCAAGGACAGCTATGGTGTCAATATCACTGACCACAAACACGCATGCAAACTGACACACATAAGCATGCGTGTAAGCACACACACACACACACACAGAACTAGGCTAATGCACAGGTTGGCCATGGTGAACCATTTCCATTCTTTGATTACACATGAAGCTTTTTATGATTTAGCCTAAGAAACTATTTATGACCTAAGAAACTATTGTCAGCACCTGAGCTTTGGATTGACCTACCTATATTTTAAAGAAAGGTTTCCCTCAAACAAATAGCCTAGCCTGGCATTTACGCATATTATTTTATATTATTATTTTTATATAATTATTATTTTTATATTATTATACTATTTTTTTCAGCCTTCACTCTATTCAATTCAAGAGAATCTCACAAAACAGATACATGCACTAGGCCCTACACCAAAGAAAAAATGGTAAGGAAGTCAAATGGCTGACCTCAACAACCCAACTGTTTGAGCGAGCACTAAGCCCATGCCAGAGTCCAACTGCACTGCTGTCTTTCAGATGTAGTCCAACACTAAGTGTTAATGCGTACCTGTCTAGGAGGCCCATTCTGACGAGAGAGGCCATTACAGCTTGGCTGCACTGATAACAACCAAGCCATTAAGTTTGGCCTGACATTCAAAAGGACTCTTAAATACCACAGCAGATGTAAGATCACCAAGTGGTCAATCATGGTGTCAAGTTATAGTGTGTGATGGTTTAAGATGGATTCTTGTGGGGAGGTTAACAAAATTCCTTCACCTCTGTATACAGCTTTTATCACTTCCACACAAAATATTTAAATGGGAAGCGTGCATCTGTGCAATGTCATCGTGTGACATACAGTACTCAACAACTGAGGACCAAGGGCAGGGGAGTGTGTGTGTGTGTGTATGTGTGTGTGCAGCCTTAAACACAAACAAAATAGATAAGAGTGACAGACGAGTGATTACCAAATCACTGTCGGAATCATCTTCAGCAAGTAAATCATTGCTAAAAGGCACTTTCACCCTTCGAAAGTCTAACTTCACTGTGCATCAAGATTGTGTGTGCATATTCTATGTTCTCCTCAGGACATTAAAACAAATGTGGATGTAGAGTTCATTTAGGCCTACAGAACATGGACTGAAATCAGCAGCATCTTTACAACTGAAGGCTTACCTCCATTCACGGGCGCAGGTGCTATGACGATTCCCTTGGCTTCCGTCTTGGGTGAATTCTGCCCATATCTCCCGTCGTCCTTTGTGAGCATTTGTCTAGGGTTGCCTTTGAGGTCCAAGACTGTGGCGTTCACCGTGGCACTGTAGTAGTCCTCTTTGACCATGTTTTTGTCGGCACGGACTGAGAGCATGCACCTGGGCAAGACGAGGATGAGCATGACGGCGGAGAGAGAGCTGCTGCATGGCGTTGCTGCTGCGGACCACCTCTTCAGCATCTTCGGAATGTCTTATTGCTAGTCCGCTTTAGCAACCCAATCCGTCACTGAAGAAATAATACGGCACACGCATACACACATAGACACACGCGCACTCTCACATACGCTCTTTATCCGAGGGGCAGGCAGGGTCTGGCGTGGTAGCCTTCCTTATCACATGCCCACCTCGAAGCCTGCGGTCATGTAAACATCTTCACACCATGATGTTCGTATTCCAATTTTATGCACAGCCTACGGTCTTGGTTCTCCGGATGTTAACTGCAAAGACGTACAGAGAGAGCAATATCAATACGCCAGTGGTTATGCTGATAGCTGTTGCAAAATAAATAGCTATTATGAAGCTACTCTACGGGTACGTGAGCAAATGGTTGAATATTATAGCATGTTCGTCCATGACAGCCCGAATAAATTCAACATTACTGTTATTCTGGCCGTGATACATCCATGCAGGATTCTACAGATGCCAGACAATCGTCTAAAGTCAGATTACCTGAACCGAAAAAACAGCACTGCCATGGACAGCTCTGTAAAGCGCTTTGTGCAAATATACGAACCCTGGACTTTATTTAACATATTGCGCAAGGTACATATGAATGCCCAACCTGTCAATGTGACAGTTAAGCAAATGTAACGAACATAGGTTGCATCTGCAACATATGTATCGCTAAAGCTGTCAATAATGCTTTATGCTCGCAATTAGCTTGACAACGATAGCCAGCTGCCGTGCAGCAGCTATCAACCGAGATAGCATTGATTTCCTGGTACAAAAACAACAAGATTTGCCTACCGTACCTCGTCAAATAGCTTCCCTGAAAATGGATTTGTCTCAACTTTGCTTTTTCTCCCGATGATATTTCGTATTCGCTGTCCGCACGGTCAAAAACAAGGAGAGCTCGCGAATCTGCTCGCGTCGTATTCCTTCTGCGACGCGGTGGCGTGCGCAAGCGCGAGGAGTAGACGAAGCTCGCGCACAGAGAGGGGAGACAGAAATGCACGCAGAAAAGGAGTGCACACAGGCTGAGCGTCAGACCTGAACCTAATGTGTGAAATGTGTGTGTAAGGAAGGAAGGAATGAATTGTCTCTTTAAAGACTATTTCTGCCATATCTAAATCAGCTCAGTTCATTTTAAGTGAAAAAAATGACATCTTTGTATGGGTCAGGTAAAATTCTGTATAACATTTTTTTTTCATAATTTCATATTAGAAAATAATATACCTTGTGAGGACTTGTTCTTTCAATTCAAAGACCTTGGAAAGATTTAGGAGACTTGGTAAGCACATGGGGCTATGTAAAGCATGGAAGTTTCTAGCTTTACACACACACACACACTCATACACATACACAGTCACACCTCACACACACACAAACACACACACACCACACACACACACACACACACGCGCACACACACACACACACACACATCCACACCCACACACACCACATGTACACCACACACACACACACACTTCCCCTCTCTGCCATCCCTGTACTATTCATTTTCAAATAGGGGGCCGGCCTCTGTCAGACGCCACCATTTGGTCTCATGACTGACAATGGTGGGCACTCCACAAGGAAGCATTCACAAAGATGGCTCACAGCACAGAGGCCACAGAGAAAGAGAGAGAGAAAGAGAGAGAGAGAGAGAGAGAGAGAGCGAGAGAGAGAGAGAGAGAGAGAGAGAGAGAGAGACACCATATATCCACACACAATAGAGAGCAGGAATGAGAAGTAACACAAACAACAGGGGAAAAAAATGTAATGTGTGTGAATGGAAGGGGTAGGGGCAGGGGGTTCCAATACACACTATTAATCACTTGTTCATTTGAAGCTCTATGGGGATTTCTGACACCCACTGGCCAGATAAGGACTATTTATTTCAGTGGTGTGATAACTCAGGTGCAGTCTAATTTTGGTCATGAGTTAGTAGGGGTGGGAGTGAGTGAGAAGAACTTTCTAGAACTTTATTTGAGTGCTTCTGTAAAATGTAACGAATACAGTACATCAGAAGAGGGCTGAAACTGACAAGATGGCAGAAATGTGTTGACGCACTGGAATGCAGTGCAGGGAACACTTTCACTGGGTCTTTTTCTTTAGTTACCATGGAGACCTGATTTAGAATAACAAAAAGGGCATTTCAAAATTAAATCCTTAAAAAAAAAAACAGCC
>JAUCNH010000077.1:6482528-6495181 GCA_032353275.1 Sardinella hualiensis | reverse complement strand
ATAATAATAATAATAAGAAAAAGTAGAATCACTATAGTGGCTTCGCAGCTTCGCTGCTCGGCCACTAATAATAAGAAGAAAAAGTAGAATCACTATAGTGGCTTCGCAGCTTCGCTGCTCGGCCACTAATAACAATGCAGTATCTGAAGATGGCACAGGCATAGGATATTGATTTTCTCCAAACAAACGCTTATCAGCTCATATTTCCTCAATGCTTATCCTGTAATGCTGGTCTGTAGTGATTTAAAAAAAAAAAAAAAAAACTTTGTGCATAATCTGTTAGATTAGCTGTCATCTATTGGTGCTTCATCTTAGCCCTGGAGACTTCTTACAGTGACTTCTCATTCATTATCTCTCGTAAAGATCATTACATGAGGATTAGTGGTGTAAAACAGGAGACACGCAAAGCAAGAACAACACTCTTTCTTTAATCAGGAGCTAAAGTGTTGTTTGTTCTTCTTTTAGTCTCCTCCTCTCTCTCTCTCTCTCTCTCTCCCTCTCTCTCTTTCTCTCTCTCTCTCTCTTTATTTCTCGTTTTCTTTCTTTCTCTCTCACTCACTCACTCACTCCCACACACAGACACACACACCTACATATAGAGTTTCTTTCATTCTTCTCTTTCTTTCTTTCTTTCTTTCTTTCTTTCTTTCTTTCTTTCTTTTCTGTCTTCCTTTCTTTTTTTCTCTCTGTCTCGACAGGAGAAGGCAGCAGTGAGGAATTAGAGGTATTCTTTAGCACAGTATCTGAAGGAGCCTGAATTACCACCGTTCTATACAGTACAGTACAGCTCTCCACCGGGCCAGGGCACCTTCACAATTTGTGCCAATTATGCATGGCACCCATCACCCCACTGAAGCATATCGTCATGAATTCACATTCCCGGTTTCTCTGCAGACAAAAATTCCGCAGCAGGAATCGGAACGCAACCCCAACCCACCCCCAAACCACCACCACCACCCTTTTAATTTCCGAGCTGGCACGCCGTGGCCAGGTGGTCTGCGTAATAAATATGACTCCATACATCATTTCCTGTGCATTGCAGATGAGGTGCCGCAGTGGAGATTTCATCCCTCTGGGCAGCGCAGTGTCTCGACCCCCCTCCCCCGCCCTCGCCCCCCTCAAACACCACCCTCAACACTACCACCACCACCACCCCCACCCCCTCTCCAGTCTTTGGTCAGCAGTGTCAGCTGTAAGAAGCTGAGGATGCTTGGTAGCATTACTCTAAAATACAGTGTAGCATCAAAAAAAAAAAAAAAAAAAAAAGGGAAGGAGGAAAAAATATGTGTGTGTGGCCATTTTTTTGGCCATAACTGTAAAACCGGAATAGTGTAATTACTGGGTGCATTAGAGGCTGGAGTTCACGGATGAAAACGGGGGTTGATTACTTCATTTTTCAGAGATGCTATTTTTAGTGGGTCGCCTATCAGTGCCATATATTACTGAAGACAATAAAACCTATTTGCCCTGAAGGAGATGCATCTAATAAAGATTCTAATTGCCCCATAATGATTCAACCTTTTTGTAATAGGTCCTCTAACTCAATTAAAATGTCTACTTTAACAATAATTTAGATAGGATGGGGGAGATTAAGCCACCGGAGACTGCAAATGCAAAGTGCACTTAAATGGTAGCAGTAGTGCAGCCCTGTGCCTCGACACAGCTGTCCGTGGCTATTTGAAAGGTATGGAGACGGATTAGGCAGGGCGGCTGCACCTAATGTGCTTGGGCCAGTATCAGAGAGAGCCAGTCAGGCTGCATCAATACGGCTATACGTCACTTGACAGCAGAACACTGGACTGTACAATAGAACCAGGTGTCAGAGCTACCCCCCCCCCCCAACCCCCCCCTCCCTAACACACACACACACACACACTGACACTCACTCACTCACACACACACACACACACACACATACACACACGCACACACAGCCTCACAGCCCCCTGTGCCCGGGCGAAAACAAATCGGCAATCGCCCTAAGTGCTTCTTGTGGCTTCAGCGAGATGGGATGGGTAAAGTTCCGTCCCTAATTCTCAGCCGAAGATTTGCTCTCCTGGCAGGGTGACAGGGGGATATAAAAGCCGCTGGTGTTTACAGCCCTCCTCGTCTGTAGGGTGCCCAGCGGACCGGACAGTTTGCCCGGCACCGTGATTTATAGACACATGCGGCACTGCTTTACTGGGACTGTTTATTTGCGCTATAAGTCATGCCGAGACAATTGTTGCCACAATAATTGCTTTATGGTATATCCATAGAGTTGCATTGCGTTGCATATGGCATTAGGGCTTTGAGAGGGTGCTTGCAAAACGCATGAGGGAGAAGACATTTGGAGGTCGAACATTTCATTTCCCTTCTCCTCCTCCCTTTTAGTCAGAGGAGATTACTTTGCTCTGAATAGCATGAAGTAAAAAGTTTTTTTTTTTTTTTTGAGAGGGGGAGGGATGACAACGATTGTAAGACCCTTTCTACGATGTGCTGTGCGCAACTCTTTGACATATCTCGCTAGACGTTGGAAACCGCTGTTAATTTGAGACAGATGTGAATTTAATTGCAAGTCAGTAATGGCAACGTGTAGTCTGTTCTCAATGCATTTTTCATGTGGAATAATAATAAACGACCGAGCAGACGGTGATAGACGTTTTACATATTGAGATATTTGTGTGTGCGCGTGTCTGTGCGTGCGTGCGTGTGTGTGTGTGTGTGTGTGTGTGTGTGTGTGTGTGTGTGTGAGTGGGGTTGGGGGGGGTACACCACACTCTCCTGTTGCCCATATAGCTCCAGCACTCATATCAAATCACCTGTGCTTGTCAGAGCTCTCGAAGCATAAACGGAAAGCGATCCGCTCTCACAATGCTGTAGGTTGCTGACAAGCCCCTAATGTGCTTTTTTGAATATGTCCCCCATTTAGAGCCATTGTCATACATCGCTCTCTTTTTTTCTTTTCTCTTTTTTTCTCTTTTGGCGCATAGGTATTCGTGTCACTTCTGTCACTGAATGCCTTGAATAACGCTCTGAGTATTAAATAAACCTGCACCTTCAATTTACCAACCTCTCCTCACCAGCAGCCGCATCATCTCTGAAATGGAAACGCACATTTTCAAATTGCTACACACACGCGTGCGTGCGCACACATATACACACACACACACACGCACACACACGCAATGCATTGGTATTGCTGCTGCGTGCGCTATTAAGGTTCCATCAAAGGGAAGTGGAGCATCTCCAGTCATTTAGCTTGCATTTTGTCCCCCTCTGTTCAGCGAGCACTGCAAGTCAGACACGAGGTTTGTGCTCTCTGCCACCGCGAGAGGAGAGAGCGAGAGGAGAGAGAGAGAGAGAGAGAGAGAGAGAGAGAGAGAGAGGGAGGAAGAGGGAAGGAGAGGGAGAGAGTGGCAGAGTCATATTATTTTTACTGCAACATCAGAGGGTTCCGATAAGCAAGACGAGGACGGGCTGTCATGCTTGCCAGCTGTAAGTAGCTGTCAGAGCTAGCATTAGTAGCAGTGAATGCTTCATCTGCCTGGTGCCTCTGCCTGAGCTGTGATTTGTCACCGAGGCACATTTAACTAACCACACAAACCCTGGATTTTTCCTCTCCGGTTCAGGGCTCTCTCTCTCTCTCTCTCCCTCCCTCCCTCTCTCTCTCTCTCTCTCTCTGTCTCTCTCTCTCTGAGTGGAGCAGACTCCACTTTTCCCTCCCCTCCTTCCTTCCTTCCTCTACCCTTTTTCTTGTTGTTTTTACTGATGGCCCCAGACACAGAGCCCCATCTTGTAGTTGAGAAACCAAAATGGCTGCTGATATGACCTGGAGTACCACTCAATTAGCACTGCGCCGGTGATCAAAAACATCCAGAGTCATGCCTACAGTAGTGGCCTGCCACTGCCGCCGTTTCCATGGTGGTTCTTTAATAGGGTCCCCTAATTGCCACCATGGCCTGCCTTTCCCTGTTTCTCTCCGATACAGCAAACACAAGGCGGCGGTGACATTCTCGATCAGTTTTTACCGTTCCTCGTAATTCATTAAAATTGTTCACATTTTCTCGCCTGGAACACATGGCCTCAGTTAAGTCAAACTGGAGATGTTTTGGTGATTTTTTTATATATATTTAATTTTATTTTATTTCTTGCACTTTCTCTCTCTGATTTTGTATGTGGTAGTAGCTTGCCAGCTCATGAGGGTTATTGGCCAGGAGTTCTCAGCCACAAAGAACTGCCTTTTTTCCGAGACACTGCAGGGGCTCTGGAGAACCTTTTCACCTGTCATCATCTAGCCACCTAATTGGTTGGTCCGGCAGGGAAGAGATTCGATATTGTACAGTGTGCTCAGGGCAGGTGGATTCCGATTTGCATCACAATGAGAAGAAGCCTTTGGCTTGTGTATCCTGCTACTTGTGCATTTGGAGGGAGAAAGAGCATTGTGATTCATGACTTAATGCCTGCATACTCTATTTCAAGGTACTGGTAAAAGTGAATTTTGTTAAGTGTTTTTTTTTTTCCTGGTCAAACATAATGAAAGGTAGAGCTGAGAAGAGAGAGGGAGAGAGAGAAAATAGAGAGAGGGAGAGAAACTAACTTGTGTTGTACACAGTCAGTGCTGGGCACTCACCTCTTGTCATGAAAAGAAATTTTTGCTGACCAGAGGGACTGGCTTCTGTTAAAGCTGCACCCAAGTTATTTAAAGACCTATCGTGCAGCTGTCGTCGTCATTGCTGCTGCTGTTGTTGTTATTTTTTCTTTTTTCTCCCATGGACTGTAGAAAATCGTTTTAAAGTGTGAGGCAGTCTCTACGGACCGAAAAAGCCGAAATGGAGGCCGTCTGGGCTGGGAGATGTAAGAAGCGAGTGTCGGACCCCCCTCTGGCCCAAGCAGGCGCGCCGAAGCCTGTGCTGCTCCCCGTGTGATACCGAGATGAGGGCTTGAAGCAACAGGAGGTCCAGCTCTCACCCGTTGGCAGCGTGTACTGTAGGCTATGCCTTCCTGTTTGGAGACATCATGCTGAAGATCTGGGCTAGAAATAGAAATAGAAAGAGAAGAAAAAAAAAGGACCCCCCTCCCCCAAAAAAAAAAAAAAAACAGGAGTTGACAAGAAGGGGAAGACTAAACAGAAGTGTGGCACACAACACAGACCCTGAATATCTCAACAGGATGACATATTTATATACTGTAGATGGTTTCAGTTCATTCAGTTATCATTTTTTTTTTTTTTTTTTGCGTTTCACTAGTTTGATATGAAAAGCGTTGGAAAACCCCTTGAACACCGGTCAGGTGTTGACATACCCTTCATCATCGTCTCTCAGATTCTCAGGACTTCATGTGACAGCAAACCTTATTACCCCGACAGTCTTTTTAGTGGAGTGTCTGCATGCTCCAATCTCCCAACACCACTGTCACCTGCCTCCCTCCTTCTCTCCCTCTTGAGCCCCTTTTGCCCCTAAGCTTTTCTCCTTGGTGAGGATGTTCATATATATTTGAACCTCCTCTTTTTTTTTCCACCCCCAGAAATCGCCTTATTGGTGGGAGTTAGCAGCACAGTTGCCATAAATTACCCATCATTGATGTGACAGCTGTGCGCAAAGAAAATAAATTGTGTCTCGCCACCAAAAAATGTCGCTGTCTGTTCAGAGCACTGAGATAAACCTATCCCAGAGGGTTAGGAAGCACGGAAGGAAGATGGAAATATGGAAAAAGAGAGAGAGACTGTGAGAGGAAGAGAGAAAGGGGGATGTGGGGGGAGGAGGGAGGGTATGTGAAGAAGAGATAAATAAAATTCCAGACATTCTCAGAGCAGCCACCTTGTTATCAGACTCTGTTTTGTCCTTTTTCCCAATTTGTGGTGAGGTGTTATTAGCAGGCTAACACCACTGTCCCACCTCGTCTTGATGCCTGTCAGTGCCAGGCACATGTCATCCCCAACAAGCCAGAGCGCGGCGGCTAGTTGTGCAGCTCTCGTGTATCATACGCTCTCAAATGGCTCATACAAATCTCATACTTTCTCTCCCTGGATGTAATGTAATTGGGTGTGCCATGCCTGGCTGTCTTTGTGCACGAGACAAGCAACAGTGATAATGTGGCACTGGCAGCCAGAGAACGCAAGTTGAAGCTGAAGTGAATTATTTCCCTGCGTGTTTGTTTTGTATTGCTTGTTTGCTTTTGTTTTTGTTTGTGTTTCTCTTTTTATTCATTTCTAAGTCATACTTAACCTTGATGTTGATGGAATTGGTGCTATTGAATTGAACTACAATACAAATTTGATTTGTTTGAATATCGACGGGTGAAATTACCCTCTCTGCAATAGGCAATTTAAATGTAATTTTCTGTTGCCCTAAAACACCATTCAAAGGTAAATCACCACCCCTGAATGTCTTCAGAAGCAGATATTACGCTGCAATTTAGTTATGCCATGCGCACAGTCAGACACATTAGATGCATCTGCTTTTAAAACAACGAGTGGCTCGTCGTCCGCCTCACTCGCCACTCTGCCCGGGATTATTTCCTTGGGGGCGCCTCCGCCAAGTGGCCGAAGAGCAGGAGTTTGCAATGGAAGTGGCATCCGTGCAAATTCAAGTGGACGTTCAGCCGTAATCCTGCAAGTGGAGTGGTACATGTAGTGTGGCTCATGCTGCCTGTATGGCAAATCTTATGTCTTTTATTTATTTGTTTACAAGCAACTTATATTTGTCAATTTCTTCGGGGCCGAGCCTCCCCTAGATGGAGACATCATGGTTAAGTGCCTTGCTCAAGGGTAAAATGGTGGCAATCAGTGAATTGAACCCACTACTTTTGACCCTCTGTTTCTGTGAAGAAAGTTGCGCTGCTCCGGCAAGTGAGACATTGGATCGGAGTGCTTCAAAGCCCTGATAAAAGCACACCGCCATGGGCTCGACTTTGCATATTGATTACAATATTGTTTGTTTGTCTGGCTGTGTCACTTCCTTGGAGATGTGTCCGTAAGACACGACCCAGATTTCTTATCTAGCCAGTGCCCATCACAGAGTCTGGAATTGGTTTCGGATGAACAGCGCGGGGACCGATAATGCTTTCTTCAGTGGTCAGGCATCGTAATTTACAAATATTAGACGCCACAGTCTCGGCGCACGTAATCCCGAAAGCGTAGCGCTGGGTAGGTTGTCTTTCGCCGCCCTTATCGTCGCACAACAAAGCCAGCATCCGGGGAGCCACTCTCTGACTCCTGTCGGATGGGCCAACTTTGATCTCCGGATTTGGGACAGGACACCTAGGAGGTGGCGCCTTTTGAGTAATAAAAGATGGGCTTTTTCTAATTTGTATTCAAGGCTGGCGGCGGCGGTCAGGGGGCCCGAGATGCCAGTCGCCCGCGTGAGATCAGGAGAGAGCCCAAAAGGAACTGAGAGGTAGAGGTAGGGGGTGGATGGAGAGAGGGAGAAGAGAAAGGAGGGGAGGTGGAGAAAGAGAAAGAGAGAGAGAGCGAGAGAGAGAGAAGGGAAAAAAAAAGAAAAGGAGAAAGGGAAAATGAAGGGATTAATCAGAATTCAGTTCAAGCACAAATCAGGTTTCTTCAGCTGCTGGAGCCTGATGCCTTAAATATGTATTCAAGTCTGCTTTAGGGAGGGGAAGGGAGGAGAGGCAAGGGGACGGGGGAGCGAAAGCGTCGGGTTGGATGGGGGAGGCGGCGGCAGCTTCAGAGGGAAAAGGCAACATCAGATTCCTCGCTTTGTCTTTTATTTCCAGACAGGCTTTACTCTTATCGCGTGAAGTCCCAGCACTGTTTTCCTTTCATGTCGCCTAACCTCTGTGTCTCCATCACTTGCTCAGACAGTCATATGGCTGCTGCTCCTTGTTTTGCACTGTTTTGTTAAAACAGGTTTTGTCTATGATAACTACCCTGTCATGCGATTGGAACGTTCTCGCACAAAAAGACAAGACGTTTTGCCATCGTTTTTCTCCATGGTTTGCGCGACAAAAAAAAAACGAGGTTAAGAAGACGTGTGTTTGTCGTGGCTGTATCGGATTGCCTGTTCCGCATGCATCAAAAGACGCTATCACGCAGGGTGCCCAGTGTGTAGTCTGGCAGGGCCTATCTCCTATGGAAGCAGGGGTTGATATGTAAGCACAACAGAGAGATTGTCACAGAGAGAGAGAGACACAGAGAGATTACTTCACCAGTGTCTCCTTGTCATCCTGCAAACAGTCTTCCCTTAGCCTGCCTGCTGAGTCCTAAGTACAAATCAGCAGTACAAGGTGCCATTTTTTTTTTTCTTAAAGAATAATGTGAACCTAATTAGGAGCTATTATTTATTGTGTGTGTGTGTGTGTGTGTGATGTTGGTGTCTTTCAGATGCGTTGAATTGGGGGATAAGGCAGCTATTAGCATATTGTCCTAATAATGAGGGCCCGAACAGGTACTGCTTTGTCTCTAGCTTGTAAATGAATTTGTGTTATGTTTTTGTTTTTTTCCCCTTTTTCGTGTTCGTTTTCCCAAATGACCCTCTGATGTTGGCTAGGGGGAGAGTTAGGGGTGGAATGGGTGGCCCTTTGTCTCATTAATTAAACAGAAGAAGTCTTTTTTTTTTTTTTTTTTTTTTTTTAATTGCGCAGCCCTGACGAGCTCTCCTTTTACAGGAAGTTGGGTATTGTGGCAGGTGAAAACATGGCAAAGTGTCAGCTTTATCACCAACCTCCAGCACCTTTTCTGTCATGGTTCACCTACAATTAGAACGACAAGAAAACAGACTATTATTTTAGTCTCCGTGCATGCCTCCCTTGTGCACTTTGCTTGTGGGGTAAACTGTTGCATAGTTTCAGTTTGTCGCTTTTGTGCTTTTGTCGAAATTGTGTGTTTGCCTCGATTGTTTCCCGACTTTTCTCTGCCTCACTATATTTAGCTCACAAGCCATTTACCTCCGTAACTAAGTTGAAATTGTTCTGTAGCTCAGCTATGAGGATAGCAGAACCTCTTGTTTCAACCCTAGGGATTGCCAGTAATTAGATAACGGATTAAAATGTTAATCTAAATTGTTTCTTGACTTCTCCCACCACCTCCTCCCCCTCTCTTTCTCCGCTCATCCTCGGCATCCATACCAAAGACTTAAGACATCCCATTCATTTCCTGACTCAGACTTGCGTACTGTAATCAATTCATTCCCAGTTAAAACTTACATCCGGCACGACATGCTGTGCTTGAATGTTAATGCCTGCCTCCGTGCCTGGGTTGGAAAATTGGCAGGATGTGCCTCGCCTTATGAGCGAGGAAAGGTAGCAACACTGACCTATATAGCACATGTTTCCGTCAAGGTGCGTTAGCGTCACACTGGCATTTTCCAAGCAGTCGAGATGGCTGGAGGCCAGGCAGCATGCAGCATCATCTCTGTAGACGACACTGTGCTCCACTCTCCTCATTAGCCATTTTAAATGCTCCGCCCATTCACCAAAATATGAGGGAAAAAAGTCTGCCGTTTTTGAGGGTGCCTAAGTGGACTATTTAATCTGTGCAGTACAAAGCAAAAATCTTTAGGATCGGCAAATGGTCTTAACACCCCAACGGATGTAATTGGTCATTTGTTTCTGACCATGTAAAAGTGAGTCCTTGTCATCACATGCGAGGTCGTTGACCTTATTATTCAGACACAATTATGGAAATGTTCTGTTGTACACATCAAGCTCATTTTCAGATTAAGAAATGAAGTGTGTTCTCTGCAAAGAATGACCATCTTTGATATCCAAATCACTTCCCTATTTGCCTCAGGCAAAACATAATTTTTATGTCCCTTTGAAAGATATAGGATCCTCTCCAGAATAACAAGCTTCCGTTGCACTGCATACCTTTTTATTATCCATAATCTGTCGCATTCTTGTCATAATACTATTATTTAAGAAACTCTCACATCAAGAAATACCTTTCTGCGATTATTACTCCTCTGTAAACAGCGTGTTTACCATTGTATATTTTAGCACATACGTTATCCTCGCAGCACTAAAATAAAAAAATGGATCCAAATCGGAACAGGTTTTATTTACACTACAGCTAATTTGTCTTGCCTTTCGCTGCACAGGCCAGGCCTGACTTCCAGCCATGTGATGAATATAATGGAACAGAAATGGGATCGTAAAACTATCCTGCTGATGCACGCCTTTGCTTGCATATGGGTGTATCTCGGTCATTAATAAAACTCGAGATGGCTGCAGAAAACGAGGGCTGAGTCGTCAGTATCTCACCCTGCTGTGAGCCCCACTGGAAAAGCCCTGCTTAGGCTGGAGGTCCGCACAATGTCACTGGGGCCACTCGAGCGGCTTTGATATTCTCGGATTGATTAGCGTTCCGGTCTTAAAATGATTTGAACAGGGCGCTCTGCCTTATGTAATCTCGTTGGAAGGAAAGACTGGTGCCTGGATAGATATTGATTTCTTCACCATGGCCTGACTGGCTTCCTTTTCGTGCACCGCTGCTCCTACGGAAGTACAGTTTATTTAGGGGGCTGTTATAACCTGATTATGAGTAGGTGGTATTTTGGTGTGATGAATTTGGATTTCAAATTGTGTTACATGATAAGCCCCTCTGAATGTGTCTCCATCATTTGGGAGATAAATTCATCATGAAAGCAATATCCATTCACCTGTGTCACCATTCAGATGGTTAATTCAGGCATAATTCAGTAAAAAAAATAATAAAAGACCCTCTCACATATAACAATATTACGAGCGAGAGCGACACAATAATAATAAATACAGTGAGTGAGAATTGTAGCGCCGTCCTCAATTGTTCATCTCATCACGGAGCACCAATTCTAACCTCTCTCTCTCTCCCTCTCTCTCTCTCTCTCTCTCTCTCTCTCTCTCTCTCTCTCCCTCTCTCTCTCTCTCTCTCGCACACTTGCGCACAGCTCAGCACAGCACAGCACACCATTCAAAAGCCCCCATGCAGCAGAGAGGGGTGGAGGACAAAGGAGGGAGAAGTGAGTGGGGGAGAGGAAGAGAAGCGAGTGAACAAGCGAACGAGCGTACGAGTGAATGAACGAACGAACAAGCGAGCGAGCGAGCGAGCGTGAGACTGGCACGCAGAAGGGAGCCCAGATCTGTATTCAGTTTGTTGCCAAGGAAATCAAAGTGCTGTGCTGCTGTCGCTAAAGGTTACAGAAGCCGGGTACAGGAGTGTCACTAGTGGTTCCAGGGGTAGGATTTGTTTGACACCGCACTGTCGTTCCCCAGACTCTCAAGAAAAGAGAGAGAATATGAATAGAGAGAGAGAGAGAGAGAGGCAAGGTGGCAAGAAGTGTGGAGATTAAAAAAAAAAACTGTACAGGGAAGATGAATGCCAAATTAAATCTGAAATATGCAGGCATCTGTTGAGCTGCCCTGGGACCCTCATTAGGGTTAAACCTTGCATGCGTCTGACTCTGCCACACCGCTCAAGTCTTTAGAAGGAACAGATCAAATCACATTTCAACTCCACAGCTCCAAGTTAGGTTTCCCCCAGTGCTGACCTATGTTCTTCAGTACCCATTGTGGTGGTAGAGTGGGTGTGGGAGGGTGGCTGGGTGGGGCACAACATCTATGGCAGGTATTGTAGTGATGCTCCCATGTAAGGGGAATGTGCTCTCACACACACACACACACACACACACACACTCTTATGGAGATCTGCAAGCAGCACACCACAGGGTTTGTCCTTCTCAACCCAGACGTTCCCTCACCACACACCCCTCTCCATGATCTCCATAATCCTCGCCATTCCTGACCTTCCTGTCTCTCCTCCTCCACCTTCCCATCATGCCCTCTGTTCTCATCCCCTCAGTCTTTTTCTTTTGGTTAGTATTCGCTCAGCATCTCTTCTCTCTCCTCTCTCTTCTCTCGTTCACCAAGGTACCGCTGGAAGGTAATTAAGAGATTGCTGGACGATACTTATCACCATAGATAAGTGCAATTGGCCCCTGTGATCCCTCTTTGCGACTCTCAGCAGGATATGATGAGGGAGCCCCCACCCCCCTCCACACACACACACACACACACACACAACCCCATTCCGTTATTAATCTTACCGGAATCAACCAGTCCAAACTTGCAGTATTTTCATTGTAGACAGATGTGCCAATTTGACTCAGGACCAGACTTGTGAGAAGAAGCTGCTTTAAAGGGTTTTTTTTTTCTTTTTCTTTTTTTTTTTTTTTTTGTTCAAGGCAGATGCCATTGATTTCAGGCAGCTTTCATCAGCAAAGCTTTTCGGGGGATGTTTTAATTTGAACATTTGACGCACATGAAGGTGCTTTTTGAAAGGTGCTTGGAATCCTATGATCTAGAAGCGATGAATGTCCAGGATATCTTTAAGCTTCCAGGGCTTGTCATCAATCCATGTTGGAATTTCAGGGAGCGCTCTCTAAAGCCTTGACCGGCGCTCGAGTAAATATTTGTTGTCCGGCCGCGAACACAGATCGCTCACCACACAGCACACACAACACAACACAACACAACACAACACTCAGTATGCAACTTAACACTGCTGGCATCCTCAAGGCGACAGACATGCTTGTCATGTCTAAACACGCCGGCCGATTTCGGCCTCTTGTGGTTCGGTTTGTTTTGTCAGGATTATGAGAGCATTCATCTCTTGCCCAGAGAGTGATGAAGGCAAAATGAAACAGTTGAGAATTTTCTCCTTTTTTCCTTTTTTTTCCCCC
>JAUCNH010000077.1:5776473-5786734 GCA_032353275.1 Sardinella hualiensis | reverse complement strand
GTGTGTGTGTGTGTGTGTGTGTGTGTGTGTGTGTGTGTGTGTGTGTGTGTGTGTGTGTGTGTGTGTGACCTACAGCTGTTATGTACAGTATATGACTACTGTATGTGTGTGTTTGGCAGTGAGCGTGCAGGCTTGAACACGTGTCCGTGCCTCTGGCTTCAGATACATGAAGCCTATGTGAAAATCCATCAGTCCGCTTTGAGAAGGCATATTTTATTTTATTTATTTATTTATTTGACCCTTTTTTGGGAGATAACAGCTTAACCTTAGAATATTTATGTCTACTTGAGCTGCCCCCAAATCCATCATTGAGCCTGTTTAATACTTGGCAGGTCAAGCACTAAAAGCCCAGTGATGAACACGAGACACACGGCACAGGCCATCCAGCAGTGACCACCACCCAGAGCACAGAAATATGTGCCATGCTAACTAGGCTACACCGAGAACTTAGATGAACTGACGATGAAGACACACTGACCTGACATCCAGGCCTCAGAGATTACGCAGAAGGAGGAGAGATTTTCATGTGAAAGATTTTTCCATGAATCGCAGATGAAGTAATATTAACTGTAGTATGAAATAAATGTTCTATGTGTAATGTATTATACTGTAGGCAATGTCAAAGTGACTAGGGAAAATAAGACAGAAATATGATATAGGCTATCATGCCCTGAATGTGGATAGTCCCATGGGGTGTACAGTTTCTTCTCAGGGTTATTTAGAAACACAGTTTGCAGTATCAGGTTGTCTTTTGATGTTATTTATTTATTTATCTATTTATTTATTGTTTTCTTCCTGTTTTTTTCCTGTTGTGCATTTGTTTTAGACCTCCTTTTGGAGCCCTCGGATATTGTAACCAATGGCAACAGTCCAGGCTCTATCCTTGACCCGTGATCCCAGCAAGAGCTTCGGCGGCGACCTCTACTCCGCCCTTCCCCTGGCCTCGGCCCGTTGTATCATGGGAAGCGTAGGCAGCCTGATCGAGAGGCCCGACGTCTCTCCGACCAAGGGCAACCGGGCGATGCCCCAGGTGCCCCCTCGCCACAGCAACGGCCTGCTGAAGAAAGGCTTCAACCAGCGGGAGCTGCTCAACTACCTGAACATCACCAAGAAGGAGCCCAAGGGCAGCAAACACATCATCTCCTCCGGGGTGTCCTCCATCAAGAGGGAGCACGGGCGCGAGGAGGAGAGCCTCTACGCTAAGGTCTACCACAAGGATGGCAAGGAGGTGGACGTGAGCAAAAACTCCCTGCCCATGGGAGGCAAGTTTGACAAGGTAAGCAGCTGAACTCTAGGCTTAGAAATTAGGAACGTGACATTGCTGGTCAGCCAGCAGAAGGAGGTTGTTGGTGTCAATTTAATTTGTCTTCAGTTGATGTACATTACACAAGCCAAAAGTTATCTTCAATTTACATACATAGCTTATTCAGTATTATTTCTTTGACTCCGTTGTAACTAATTTTAGGATTTTTTTATTTTTATAATCCATTTTTTTTTTTTTACAATTTTTACATTTATTTTAATTAAGGACATGATTAGGCTAAGATTAAAGTAAGATTAAACTATTTTAGTAATGTAGGTTTCAGTATAAGTTGGTGAACGTGGGCACTATAGTGAAATGGTACGAAACCTCGCTCGGCAGATAAAATCACAGGAGAAACAGAGAAAGTGTGCATTAATGGAGTGCTGTGATAAATAGCATTTTATAGCTCATCAGAATTCTTTATGTAGACACATCCCTCCCTAGATGACCCACAGTCACCTTTCATGCTTTTACACAGTACAGAGGCCTCAGCGTTAGACTATACAGTAAACGACAGCTTTAAGTTCCCAGCCAAAGCCGCGTTTGAAAAATGAGTTTAGTGAGCCAGCAGCTGCATTGGGATAAATGATTCTCCTCTCCATCATTTTTCTGTTTGGTAAATGAATAGCTGTCTCTTGATAAGATATTTTCAGTGGGTTCTGTTATGCAGTCATATTTCTTCTTATAGGAAGGATATTAATTCTTGAGTAAGCCATACACACACACACAAACATACGCATACACACGTACACACACACACACACAGACTCACACACGCACACACACACACACACACACACACACACCCATTCTTTCTCATATCTGAGTAAATCACACAAGCTGTCCAATCCTTGCCATGTAGACTCTGTGTCTGGGCCTCTGCAGTGTAAAATTTATAGCCGCAATCAAATCTAAGCTGGCCGCACCAAATCCATTGCGTTGAAAGCGTGTAATGAAAAGAGAAATATATGGACAAGGGAGGACAGTGTCCGTCCATAGCAATCTAGTATGTGGCACTTGGCGGCGGCTCAAGAGCGCCAAGGAGCATATTGGTCCCGTCCTCTGTGGCGGGGGGGCGCCACGAGCGCGACGGACTCGCCCGGTCACTTACCCTCTCTCCGCTCTCCCCGACAGTCTCGCCTGCGGCCGTCCGCCTTCAAGCCGGTCACGCCCAAGAACTTCAGCTCCATGCAGAACCTCTACCCGGCCAAGGACGCTCTGGACACGGTGGTGCCGGCGCCGAGCAACGGCATGCGGCCGTCCTACATCACGACGGCGACGTCCAAGTCGCTGTCCAGCGCTTCGTCTTCGTCCTCGTCGCCCTCGCGCCACCACGGCACCAAGGCCCCACAGCATCAGCATCAGCATCAGCAGCCGCCGGCTCCGGCATCGTCGGCGAGGCATCGGACCCACGAGGAAGAGGAAGAGAACGCGTCCGACTCGGGCCACCACTCGCTCAGCAGCCTGCTGCCACCGTACCGCCCGCCGCCTTTCCGCCCGCACCTGGGCCACATCAGCGTCTCCATGGGCCACATCGATCACATCGGCTCCCTGGAACGCAGTTCGGCCGCCGGGTCCCGGGGCGCGCTCTCCGCCGCCAACACGGAGGCCTCGCTGCCACCGGGCTCGGGCGGAGCGGCAGCCACGCTGGGCCGTCTGCGCGGCTACGGGAGCGAAGCGCCGCCACCCTACGAGCTTTCGATGTCCATGGAGGACGTGGTGCGCGACCTGGAGGAGAGGCTGATCGAGAAGGACCAAGAACTGAGGCAGATGCGCCGCAACCTGGACGAGAGCGAGGACGCCATCGCACAGGTGAGACGCTCTCCTCACACCAAGACACATCGCACATATTTGAAATTATTCTCAGGTAGGCTTAGAAACCTGAGCGGCTCTATGAAGCATAATTAGCATTAGCTTAGCACTCTAAGCACAGAACCACACCTCCCCTGTTCTCATCTTGAGCCTCCTCAAACACTCCTATTTGGCTTACTGCCACGGTTTCTTTTTTCAGGTGAACATAGAACACTTAGCAATTCCCCGAAGCGCGAGTCGCATATTCTTAGCAGTGTCTCGAATCTTGTTCTGATATTGAGCCACAAAGTCACAGTATTTCCTTGTGACTGTACTGGCCTCATTCCATACTGATGCAGCAGAACAAACGAGTTTAATTTTGGCCACAGGCCCCGTGTTCCCGTCTCCCTGACTCCCTCTGTGCTAAGTTAAGACGTCTCGTCCTGCCAGGGCGGGGTTCTTTTTGTGTGGCACAGCTGTATGTCCCTTAGTGCTCCTCCATGGTCCTCACCTTTTCCACACCTCCACCCCACACATCCATCCCTCCATCCATCCATCCATCAGTGTTCATGCCCCCCCCCCCCACCTACTGTACTCCAGCAGCTCCTGAGCACATTGCTGTTTTCTTTTGTTTTGTTTATTAAAGAAGACCCAACAAACACAACGCATTCCACCCGTAGCAAACCTGTAGTTAACCATCGCTTGTCTTTGTTTTGTCCTTGCTCTCGCTCCTCTTCCTTCCATTCGCACTACCTTCCCTCTTTTTCCTAACTTTCGCTGCCACCTCCTTCATTCATCACTTCATCCATCTCCCCACCTGACCTGCCCCCCCCCCCTTGCTCCCCCTCCCCCCTTTTTTTTACTCTTTACCTCTTTGTTTGTCTGAGAAGTCTTCCGTGTCCCGCCTGGCGCAGGTGTTCGAGGAGAAGCAGCGTCTGTGGGAGCGCGAGGTGGAGGAGCTCAAGCGGCTGTACGCCGCCAAGCTGCGGCAGGTATCCCAGCAGGCTCAGCGCGCCCAGCGCGGCCTCCAGCTCCAGCTCTACAAGGCCCAGCAGGAGCGCGGGCGCCTGCAGCAGGAGGCCGACTCGCTCCGCGCCGAGTGCCAGAGCCTCCGCAGGACGGGCGGAGGAGGAGGAGGAGGAGGAGGAGGAGGACCAGGAGGAGGTGGTGGTGGTGGTGGTGGTATTGGAGGAGGAGTAGGCCACAGCGGGGAGGGACGAGCGCTGGAAAACAACCCCCAGCTGGAGGAGACGCAGTGGGAGGTGAGCGGAGAAGAGAGAAGAAGGGAAGGGAAGGGAAGGGGAGAAAGAGAGGGAGGGATAAGAGAGAAAAGAGAGAGGCTTTGAAGAAGAGAGGGAGAGGAGTGAACAGGAAGGAAGGAAAGAAGGAAGGAAGAAGGGATAATAGGACAGGCAGAAGGCGGAGGAGAGGTACAAAGCGAGGGCAGGGGAGGAGAGCAAAGGGGTATTTGACTTGTTTGGGGATTCACAGCGAAGGAAGCGCCGGAACACGTGCAGCATGCTGCACTGCGGACTATGAGGCGCAAAGCAGATTGCTTACCAACTCTAAACTAAAGATTAGGGGGGGAAAAAAAGCTTCTGAAAATATTTTGGCTCAACATAAAGTTAGGAGTTCTTTCTGGTGAAGAATTGCATTTCCTGCATGTACTGTAACACAGTAGTTTAGTGTAGGGAAATAATATTGAAATTAGGGATGCAATGAGGAAGGAGCACCATAACACACACACACACACACACACACACACACTTCCATACGCGAGGGAGCATGAGCCACATACTTATGCCATCTTCATTTCTCTCCTCCCTCTCAGGTGTGTCAGAAGTCAGGTGAGATCTCCTTGCTGAAGCAGCAGCTGCGCGACTCGCAGGCGGAGGTGGCCCGCAAGCTCAGCGAGATCTTCCAGCTCAAAACGGAGCTGCGCCAGGCCCGGGCCGACGCACGCAACAAAGACGGCCAGGTGGAGGCACTGCAGCTCGCCCTGCAGGCCGCCGTAGCCAGGCGCAAGGTCGCCCGTGACGCCAACGACGGCAGCGTTAGCGGCGACCACCACCGAGGCGGTTCGGAGGACGCGACGTCGTCCAGCGGCACCGAAGAGCGCCTTCGGGCGGAGCTCCTCTTGGAGAGACGGCAGAACGAGGCGCAGGCGACAGCCTTCGAGGCCGAGCGGCACACCTGGCAGACGGAGAAGGAGAAGGTGATCCGCTACCAGCGCGAGCTCCAGGCCAGCTACCTGGAGATGTACCACAAGAGCGAAGCCCTGGAGAGGGAGCTGCGGGAACTGAGGGGGGGCCGCGGGGAGCTGGGGGCCGGGGGAGGTGGTGGAGGAGGAGGAGGTGGGGATGGAGGTGGAGGTGGAGGTGGAGGTGGAGGGAGCTTAGACAGGTGCATGGGGGGCATGGAGAGAGATCTGCTAGAGGAGGACGAGCCCCCTTCTGGTTTGCCTTGGATCGAAAGAATCGAGTCGTCCGAGATTTGAACGTTCCACTTCCTCCACCAGCCCCCATCTGCCTCACACCCGACTGAGCTAAGTTTGGAGGGGAAAAGGGAACAAGACTCGTGTCTAAAAATATAAAAATGATCATCTTCCACCTTAAAAAAAATAGGACATTTTTGTGAGACTTGTCTTCCGTCTTCTGTGCGTAAAGAACATTTGTGGATATATTTTCACACTTTGGATCGTTCCCCTTTTTTGTTGCTGTTAGGCAAAGGAAACCAAATGATGTTCCGCGAACTGGTCTGCGGAGTTCTTCTTGTGGGATCCGTTTGCTGCTTGTTTCGCAAGGAAAGGAGATACCAGAGGATATAAAAAGGGACACTGTTTGTTTTTCTATAGTATTGAAGATAATCTTGCGCTGTTTTTTTTTCCCTCAGGCAAAGCCACGGCGCCTGGACATAACAAAAGCCCATCTTGTTATCGCCACTATCTTTTCCACACAAATGAATGGCTGTAATTAGGTCATAAAGACTGCAGATTAGATCAGCCCCTTGCAGCTTTATAGGCTCAGAGTGATAAATAACGTTGTTTTGACGTGGAAGTGCACCTCTACTATTTCCAGTTGACCTCACAGCGCAGCGGAGCCAAGAACTTTTGTGTCGCCAACAATTGTGCCCTCAAGCAATAATTTAATCAGACCAAGAGCAGGAAGAAAAAAGGCTTTGATGTTCTTCGATTGTTCCTCGATGAGTAAAAGACTACAGATAGTGACTGTGGCCAAGTGTCTTTTTTTATTTTATCATTTATTTTTTTATCCACTTTTGGCTTGAACTTGTGCATTCTTCCTGCGGACAAGCATGCTGCACTTTAGAGAACCCTGGAGGTCCTCTCTTGAAACATCCCAGCTGAGAACCAAGGAAGGGAGAGTTTGGATTACATGTACTTGCTCCCAGCCCTAATATCCCCCTGCCTCCCTCCCACCCACCCACCCACAGGAACGTCAGGCATGAACTTCAGACACCGGCCTCCGGCCTCCTGCTAATTCTTCTTCACACGTTTCTCACTGCACCCTTCCCTTCCGAGGCCCCAATGCATGTATGATATGCGGGTATCATATGACAAATCCCCAGGAATGATGTTGTGCAATCTCGCAAAGCTTGTGTTTCATTTTTTGTGTTTTTTTTTTATTATTATTATTATTTGGCTAGTTGTCCACACGTGAAGAATATACTGACTAGAGGACCTAGTGGACTGGAACTGACAAAATTTAAAAAGTCCAGTTGACATGATGTCCTTCTTTCCACTGCCTGAGATATCTGCTGTTTCCATGGTTGCTGCATCAACGGTTAAGGATGATCATAAGGAGCTAATACTGTGACTTATTAGTAACTGATGGAACATGGAAAAAAAAGTTATTTTATGTATTGATTTTAAATTTATATTCTACCGGTTATCACAAGGTATATTGTACATAAAAAAAACAGAAGGTTAGTTCATAATATGTCGTCATGATACTACTTTCAAGTATGTTGTTGATTTTCTTGTAAGATCCATTAAAAGCTTTAAAACAAGTATCATCATGTTGAATTCTCTCCTGAAATAAATGTTACACCTAGTTTCCAAACTAATACAAGATGTATAATGAATTGCCAACCAGTAGATATTGGAAAATAAGCACTGACCCAATAAGTATCAGTTGCAGCAGCAGAGATCAGGTGGGAATTCCAAGAAGGTAGTTAAGTGTCAAACCTAGCTAAGCTAAGTCAGAAGTAGTTGTAAACCTGACAATAGAAAAGCCTAGAAGAGCCTCATCATCTATTTAAAAAAGCCAGCAGGCTATTGGCAGGTTTACCACTTTTCCTTGATTAACTAAGCCTGGTTTGTCACTTTAACAGCCTTCATGGAATACCTCCAAGGACTGCAGGACCAATATGAATACGTCATTCCAATACCAAGCCATCAAAAAATAATCACAATTTTCTGACAGACAGCACAGACTTTTTACAGATTTTACATACAGTGGCTATAACACATTTGAATGGTGCAATAGCACCAGCCCAACCTCCAAACCAGGTGTGCGAAAGGTTTTTGCAAAGGAGAGCATTCAGGTCTGCTGCCGTGTAAATTGTATGCGATTGATCAGTCGAGACTGGAGGGGGACTATTGTAGAGAGACAATGCCCTCTCTATTCTCTCCCAAGTTCACACAAAAGGGAGTCTATGCAAAAGAAATCAAGGTGCCCCCCCCCCCACCCCACTCCACCCCTCCATCCCCTTCCAATGTCCCAAAGAACAATGGTGGACTTGTGAGTGATAGAGTGAGAGCTGCCAAACCCTAAGAACTCCCAGCGCTCCGCTTGGGGCTTTGTTACCATTCTAATGTTCTTTTCTCTCTCTCTCTCTCTCTCTCTCTCTCTCTCTCTCTCTCTCTCACCTTCTGTTCCTCCCTGAGCTCACTTTTATTGATTGGAGTTTATAGCCCTCTTTAAAAAGAAAAAGCAACCCTGAGGTATGGGCTTTTAAGGGGGGTGGGGGGAGTATACCATCAAAAATAGTCTCGTCCTTGGGCCTCTTATCTTGTCCTCCCTCCCCCCCTTCCCTTCCACTGAGCCAGGTTCTCGCATACCTCCCCACTGACTTTGGACTTTCGGGGGTCAGAGGTCAACCATGGAGGGTCCCGGGAAAGAAACATAGGAGAGTCTCTATTTGCTCAAGGAACAGGTGTTCCCATGGAAACTGTCAAGCGTGGATTTGCAGACGAAGATAGTGTAGAGTAGGGTTGGGTCTTTTGGCTGAGCAATCTGCAGCCTCAACACATACAGACACACACACACACACACACAGTGAGCAGGTGGCCCTGTAAATATGGGCCGTAAAAAGGTTTATGAAATTAGCATGTGAAGTCAGTGAAATTTATGTACATTATAGTAAGTTTACCACTGAATGGTATCAGCTGGACTCAACTTGACTTTACTCGGTTTGGTTTGGGGTGTTTTGTTTTCCACTGCAAAGCAGTACCATTTAATGAAACTGTTTTAACCCATGTGGTATCAGTTCAGTTCACTTGGAACCTAAACAAAGCTGGTACCAAGCAGGTACCAGATCTTAGAGAAGCAAAAAAAAAAAAAAAGCGGGTAGAATTGAGCTGAGCTGGTACCGGTCAGTGGAAAAGGGCCATACTGTATGTGTGTACCGTTACAACCACACCAAATATCCCCTGCAGCACCGTAAACAAACTACACACACACATGCACACACAACTCGATGAAAGAGTCAATACAGAACTTCTCATCAGCGAAAGAATGCCAAGTGCACAACTGACTCATCCACAGGATTCGACCATTATATAAAGGCCCCCACTCGATAAACCATGAGGCTTTTACGTAAGGAAACATGTTTAAAAGGGGCCGCGGAGTTAGAGAGAGAGAGCGTGGGCCCACGCTCAACACACTTGTCTGTTTTTCAATTAATCTGAACAGCGCTGCCAGATTAACGGGGCGCTGGCCTCAGACAGCCCCTCATGCTCAGTCCAGCTATTTAAAGTGGAGTGTGTCTTCTTCATGGGAAAGGGAGACACCATTTCACCAGCAGCAAGCCTGTCAGACAGACTGATGTTAGAGGATTGTGGGAGAATAGGGTTATTGGTACAATATGTTCAAACAAGGCCTCCATATATGGAGTCCATATGCTTTGCCCAAACGTTAACATTATAGCAGAGGAGGACTGATAGAATTTTTTTGTTTTTCCCCAAATATGAAACCTCAAGGGCTGGTTCTATTAGGTAACTTACTAGAATGTCTTTAACACTGCTCTAAATTAACATCTCAATCATCCACTGATTATCTTGAACTGTGTTAGTTATTGTGTGAGTAGTATTAACAGTGACACTAGATCACATATTGTGTTTGAGCGTGCATAGTCCACACTTGGTTTGAAACCAAGACGGTTATAGTTTTTTATCATATTGGCATTTTTATCATTTGTGATGTCAAGTCACACATAAGTTGTATGTACTTCTGACATTGCCGTGTTGACCCCATCATGTACAGTACAAGGGCCTAATGAACACCTCTTTATCCTGGCCAGAGATGAGCAAACTTGTCTTCTTCTGTAGCCAAACAGCTCCCTCTTGAGGACAAAGCAGGACTGTACAGATTTTTCAGGTAAGAGTAGTAAATGTGGATTGATTTGATCAGTCATTAATATAACGCATGTGCTTTTGTATGGCAAAGGGGAGGGGGATAAATCAACAGTGTAGTGTATAAAGTTTTTTTATTTTTTATTTTAAGATGCAAGTATAATATGAAAGATACTGTACTATTAGAGGATAAATATTTACAATAGAAGTTGCATAACAACTGTTAGCAGAAAAAAAAACACACTTTATTATCATACAATTGGCTAAATGTCAATCGTGAGAAGTCAGAAAAGACAGGCCGGGGCTCTGGATGTGATCTATTCAATCTGGTTCGTACTTAGGGAGGCAATGGGTGATTGTCTACCAAAGTAATGAAACAAGTTGAAAATAAAATAAGAATAAAAACAAGAATGAATCAAGCACGCGCACAAGACCTCATGCACCCCTACATCCTCCTGACAATCAAGGCATACGTCTCAAACAAAATCACACGCGCGCGCGCGCACACACACACACACACACACACACACACACACACACACACACACACACACACACACACACACACACACACA
>JAUCNH010000077.1:4598925-4612049 GCA_032353275.1 Sardinella hualiensis | reverse complement strand
CTCTCTCTCTCTCTCTCTCTCTCTCTCTCTCTCTCTCTCTCTCTCTCTCTCTCTCTCTCTCTCTCTCTCTTTCCCTCACTCTCTCTCTCTTTCTCTTTCCCTCTCTCTCCATCTCTCCCAATTTACACTTTCCATAAACCTCTTTTCTTCTCTCTCTCTCTTTCTCTCTATCTCCCCTCTCTCTCTCTTCCTCTATCTTTCTTTACCTTCATCTTTTTTCTTCTTCTCTCAAGCGAGGGTCAGAAGGAGAGAGAGAGTTTTCTCAGTCAGAGTGAAACACAGAAAGGATTCTTAGAAGACAAAGGAGTTTAGCTGAAGTGCCGTAACCCCATGGACATTCAGAGAGTGAACATTTCCTGCCCTGCTCCACACACACACACACACACACACACACATACACACATCCACCCCCTCCCACCCCCTCCATCCCCCCTGAGGGGTGATGGATGCTGGAGAATTGGGGAGAGAGGGGTCATGTCGTTTATCAAACACTGCAGCATCACCATTCCACATTGTGTTCATTTCTCTCCTCGTGTTCTCCTAGTGAAAGCCGGGGACGAGGAGGGCTTGTGACTGTGATTGTTTGAGCCCGAGTCTGTGGTTTGAGGGATGAGATGCATGTCCCCGTTCCCCCGTCCAGGGACAGTTCCTTGTTACTCCCATTTCCGCTCGGTTGAACTTTAGTCGGCTCTGAATGAGACCGGCGGCTCCGACCAAAACAACAGCGTCACATGACTCCATGGCTCCGTGTCCCAGCGTTTGAAACTCTTGTACATTTCCATCATTGCAGTAAACAAAAGAGAGGGAAGTGGAATTGGCACGATGAAAAGGTGTGCACTGTACTGGACTGGGTGGAGTGAGGGAGTGTGTGTGTGTGGGAGTGTGTGTTTGAGTGTGCGTGTGTGAGTGTGTATGCGAGTGTGCATACTGTATGTATGCGTGTGTGTGTGTTTAAATGTGTGTTTGCTGTAAATGTGCTTGTGTGTGAGTGAGTGAGTGTGTGTTGTTAAATTAGAATGTACTGTAAGTGTGTGAGTAAGTGTGTTTAGAGTGTATGACTGTGTGAATGAGTGAGTAGGTGAGTGAATGCATGTGTGACTAAGCCAGCCTGTCTGCATAGGCAGTCGTCTCTCTGTTTCTGGAAACTTGGCTGGTGTTTGCATGTATGTATATGTGTCGGTGTATGTATTTGACTGTGAGGTCATGGTTGTGTGTGTATTTGTATGTGTGTGTGCGTGTGTGTGTGTGTGTGTATGGTGGGCGGGCGGGGGTAGACTCGGGGCCAGGCCAGGGTTAATGGGCGGTGCTTCTTGGGGGCTTCATTGATGTCACCCTCTGGCATCCGCGCGCGTCTGGCCGGCCAGACCAGTAGACTGGACTCTGGAGCCGACCGACAGACCGGCCGGCGGGGCCCGAAGTCCAGCCAAAGAATAACGGGAAACTGTTATGCATCAGCAAACCCCGCGAGCCAGCGCAAAAAAAAGCCCACTCAAGGAAAAAAAAAATCCAAAAAGGAAAACAATGGTATCTTGAAAGCACAGGAACAAAAATAGCCAGGCTGAGTGAGCATGCATGGCCTCAAACATACATTGCTGAACCCAATGCAGAGGAGGTGCAGCGACACTGCTAAATGGTGTGTGTGTGTGTGTGTGTGTGTGTGCGCGCGTGCATGGGTGTGTGTTGTTGGCAATGCATAAAGTCCATACACACAAGTTTGTTATTAACTAGGAGTCTGAAGTGTGGCGACAGGCGAATGCAGGGGAGTCCAGATATATCAAAGGCTGTTAAATACAGTCAGAGGGAAATGAGACACCATTGTATTGCAAACTAGGGGTGTGCCTGAAGCCAAATGCTGTACATTATCCACGAATGACCTGATAATCACTTTCAAACACATAATCGTAACTAATATAGTACTTATTAAAATTAGGCCAAATTTATATTGGACCAAATTTCAGATTATTCTGATACGGTACGTTGGAATGAAGAGAAGTAATTGAGAGTAGAGAGTAATAGAAGAATTTTACACTGGAATTATTATGTAGTTTGTGTTCAGCCAAGCCTGCGTTGTTTACATGGTGCCAAAATAACCATGGAAATACACAGGAAATACAAAGCATTTTTCTTGTGCTGAGGACTTGTCAGTGCACCAAGGTGTATTTACTCACAGAGCAGAGCAGAGCAAGCAGAGCTTACCACAGAGCAAGTGAGGCCATTTGCCATTTGCTAGAAGGACAACTTTAACCAAGTGGTGTTGGTTTAAAGGTGGGCAAACACAAAACATGGCAGCTGTTGTAAGAGTTTTATGGTTGCTGTTGAAATTCTGGAATTCTGTATGCTGTGGATAAACAAGGCTAGCACATGGACAGTAGCCTATGATGTTTTTCCATGAGAGTTTTAATTAGCCAGGCTAATGCTGTCCCAGCACTGCAACTTGCATTTTGATACAGTATTATGTCAGGGTACTCTCGGTTTCCCCAGCTAGTCTTTTTAGCAACCAATCAGTGAAGAGGTATTGAAGGCAGAACCAATAGGTTTAAAGTTCAAACAAAGTGCCCACCTACTGTACTGCAGTCTAAATGAATGCCTGACGAGAGTATCCAGATTCTTTGCTCAAAGTGAAATAGTTCACCACGCTATGATCCTTCTGATCCTCAAGTTGTGACTTTTAAAGAGTATTTTCTACTTTGGATGTAGACCTTTTTCAGAAATAATTTTTTTTTACTACCTGCAGACTCACCCCCACACCCCCTCATTGATAAGGGCACGGCACAGCACAGCACAGCACAGCACAGTGTGTTCCTCAGCTGGGTTTAGCTGAAATGTGGAGTGTAAATGAATCCAAGCATATGTGCGGAGACACACACACACACACACACACACACACACACACACACAATCCATTTCTCTGCACTGTCCAGTGAGATCTCCTCACAGCCGTGCAGGCCCAGGGCGACGCTCCTCCACTGGCGAAACGGCTACGCTTCAGCACACTCCGTCCAGATCAGGGATTATTAGCCTCATACCCACCCTCCAGGCCCTCTGAATTTTTAATCCTTTGTTTTGACTCAAAGACCATTTGAATTTCATGCTCGATCACTATTCCAGAGGACTGATGCAGCTTTTGCAACCCCACCACCACCCTCCACACACACACACACACACACAGACACACACACACAAACACGAGCGCATCTTTAGATGGTTTGCGACTGCAGGTTAAAGTGTAGTCATTTCCTGGAGAAGCCCTTCCTACTCGCTTGTCTTTTCATGACAGAAACATATGGGAAGGGTGTGTGTTGTGTCAGGCACTGTGTACGTAAAGGGTAATTGAAGCAGCCTAACCCGACTCCCCCTTACCTGCAGCGTTAAAGGCAGAACGCTGAGCCCGCAGTCACGTCGTCTTTTTCTGCCTGCTCTTCCTCCTGTGCATCGTCTTTAAAGTGAGCGAGCGAGGCAGGGAGGGAGGGAAAAAACGAGGACGAGAGGAAACGCAAGTGGAATGTTTTTCACGTCAGGGAGGGGAGTATAAAAAGCAGGACATAACAGGGATGTCTTTTATTTTGGACTTTGTTCTTCTGGACAAGTCTGACAACTTCCCTCCTGTGAGACTAATTATGAGAACGTTCGCCTCCTGCTCCCAGATAAAGGTGCATTTTCGCAGATGGAATCAGAGAAATGAAATCATTGGAGAACTCCTGGGAGCACTTGACTTGACATCAAACAGTTCACCTGTCAAATTGCTCTGTACAGTCTTCACTGATGTTACATCGGTCTATATCACAAGGGACTCATCCTATTGCTCCAATTTAGCCAATTCTTGTACTTGTACTAGTTTAAGGCTTCATTGTTTTTGTCTAAAGTGTAATATTTGTAGGAATGAATAATTCCTCTTGAACATAGTAGTGCTTTGATCAGTGTAATTTGCATGGTTTCAATATAATGGCGCTCTGTAAATAAAAACCAAAACAATAACAATAGCAAAAACAAAAACACTAATAAAAGCACTACTGCCATTAGCATTACTACTGTGCTAATGTGCACTGCGTACAGTATACTGTACCTTATGACTGGGATTGACTGTGTTGTGACTCTTGCTTGGATGAACAGTATATAAAATACTGTAAGGGTCGACTGTTGTAGCTGTTGTAGCTGTTGTGTGTTGGTGATAGCGAGAAAGAATCTCATGTGGTTGTTGTCTGTCTGTGGCTGAGAAGTGTCCCGCAGTTGGTCCTGCTGTGTGTGTTGTTTGGTCTGAAAGACACTTTGATGTACCCCATGATGCAAAATCTTATGTAGTCCTTGATGCTTGATGTGGAAATCTGTTTGCTTTCTGAAAGGAAATCGGATGTAATCATGGTCGGTCTGTGTGCGCTACGCAGTGTATAGGAGTGGATGGTGTTTGTAGATCTGTGAATTGGAAAGTGTGTTGACTGTGTGAAAGTAAATCATATACCGCCCTGCTTGCTAGGGAACCATGTTTGTGTCGGATGTAATCTCACATTTGTACAGTCTGCACATGCACCGCCAGAACAGGGCATACGTAATCCTTGTCAGAGAGTGGAATCTAAAAGAGCATTGGAAGCAGTTCTGGCTGTGGGAGGTGAAGTATGTTCACACTCTGAAAGAGAATCCTATACACCCGTGCACCCTATCACACTCTGAAAGAGAATCCTATGCACCCAATCCTATCCACCCTCTGTACATTATAATCTGAAGGAGACTCTCATTATGCCTCTCTGCTCTGTACAGTGGGAGCTGAAAGAGGGTCTCAGTATACATGCTGTATGTACTTGTGCTCTGTTCGAGTGGATGCTAGAAAGGGCTCATAAGTATGTCGGTGCTGACTGGGAGGCATATGGTAATAATGTCTAGGCCGGTTCCTTTGCTCTAGTGGAGGGTGAGTAAGGAGTGTGGGAGTTTGGAGAGCGGCGCTCACGGTCAAGGACGGCGTGGAGATCCAGCTCCAGCTCTCCTGCTGCTGCTCCTCAGTAACCACGGTAACCAACGCGTTCGTGCCCTCCTTCTCCGTCTGGCCACATTGCCTTTGGAGATCAGCCCCGAGGCTGAACCACATGCGGCTCTGTTCTGGCTCACTTCTGCCAGAGCAACAGAAGAAGAGCCAAGTAAGCCTAACAGAAAAACAAAAACAAAAAAATAGTGATTATTTTATCATAATGCAGGAACTCACTTGCATCCTGGTACTGAGTCATGTTTGGCCCAGCACTCTCATTACTTACACGAATTGAATCATTTTTAAGGTTTCATGGATTGGCCAAGAGAAATGGGAATTTTCCTTGCAGAACTGTTCTATGACCCTCATTTGCCTCATATCTGGCCCTGACTCGGCTCTGATGTGGTCCTCATCTAGCTCTGAGCTGTCCCTGATGTTTGCCTGCATGTAACCGTCATCTGAGGGTTTCAAAGCACCATACGGTCACATAGACACTCACCCACGTGGAGAGGCTGCGGGGGGCCGTGATAGGCTGACGTGTCCAGATGCCGTCTTCGTTGTTTAGGTCACGACACATGAAGGGCAGTCCTTCCAATCCGTGCCAATTTAGCGAGGTATTTCCAGCAGCCTTTAGAAGGAGGACACCCTGCTGTCTTCATTTTGGAGAACACACACAAATCCATTTTCATCCCCTTTTTTAAAGATTGTGAATCATGCTGTGTGTGTGTGTTTGAGAGAGAGAGAGAGAGAGAGAGAGAGAGAGAGAGAGAGTGTGTGTGTGTCTGTGTGTGTTAGTGTGCATGCACATTTCTTTGAAAGTTGTGTTTGGATAGCTTAAATTGAAATTGAACACCTCTTCTTTTTCTTCTGGTTATGAAGAGACACAAGTGTCTTCATAACTTACTCACAGTAACGTGCATATAAGGTAGCGTTACAATAGCAAACACTGAGTGATCTAAAATAAATGCCAGCTTGTGCCCAATGGCATGTTTATCCCAAAGTCACTCAAAAGCACCCACGACCACAGCCAGCAGGGGGCAGTAATATATCAGTTCCTGTCAGAAAGGATTTTTGAGTCTTCATAGAGAGGCAAATGTTATACAAGGGTTGCATTTATTCAGAGTTAATAGTATTTATGTGAAATGAAACTTTTCTTGAAATAGTTTCCTAGAGTCTGTCGTAGGTGTGTAGGTGTTAGCTGCTATTAGAGGGAACACAAAACATATGGCGTGTGAAAAATCTCGCTAGTTGTTGTTGGGAGATGCACACAAATGCACACACCCAGACCAACACACACACACACACACACAAACAGACATGCACAAACACACACACACACACACACATACAAGCACAAACAGAAACACACACACACACACTGCTATTCGTCAGCTGTTAGTCATCAAAAGACCTTTCGAAGGTGTGTGTGTGTGTGTGTGTTGAGAGATTTTATGTGCATGTGTATGTGTGTGTGCTTTTGTATTTATGCACCTGTGTGTGTATATGTGTGTCAGTGGGAATCCACAGCAGTGAGAGTGTGTTCAGGACGAGTGCTCTGGAGGTGATAGCTTTGGTGTTTCATGAACTAAGCCGGCTGTGTGTGTATGTTAGTGTGTGTGTGTGTGTGTGTGTGTGTGTGTGTGTGTGTGTGTGTGTGTGTGTGTGTGTTAAGGTTCTCTACTCAGCAGGATCTGTCATGCCGCTGTAGCCCTCCGATCGGCACGGCAGGTCCCCCACACAGGCGTCATGCTGGCAACAGCAGGCAGCTGACGATCAATTTAATAAAGGCAGGACACACACACATACACACACACACACACACACACACACACACACACACACACATAAATACACACAAACATGGTCACGGCACATGCAAGCACGCACGCACACACACACACACACACACACACACACACACACACACACACACACACACACAAGCATGGTGCTGGCAGCCTGTTGCTCCCAGCAAGAGGTCTCTGTGGAACAAAGCGGCAGGTTGGGAGTCAGGGGGGACTAGAGATGGCTTGTGCTTTGAGATTAAGAACACAGACATCAGAGCAGTGCATCGATCTCCTGCAAACCACAGGGCAGTGCTCTTCAAACATTACTGATGCCACTCGCATTAGACACACACACACACACACATACACACACACTATTTCTCTGTCTCTCTCTCTCTCACTCACAGAAACACGCACACACACACACACACACACACAATCAATCACATTAGACACAGTACTGGTTCTGGTGAGTGGTCTGTTTGTGGACTAATATTGGACAGGCCAGTCTGATCAGTTCATGAGCAGTGGGAGATGGAATAGGGGGATAAAGCCCAGTGGTCAAACTGATTCATAACAAGAAATTATAGTTTGAAAATGTTTTGAAAAGAAAAAAAAACTTTTTGCAATCTTTTTCTCTCCTTTGAATTTTCTCTTTTTTTCCCTAATGCCACAGTTTTATCAAAAAACGAACACTTCAGAGAAGGTTGTTTCCTCTGATTTGATCTTGTTGTAGCTGGTGTATGTATATAAATATATAAATACATTGGAGGGTTTTGGAAGGTTTGCCACGGTTAGTAAGAGGAGTTCAGAGATGTGAGAGCACGCCTGCACGCCCTCCTGCTTTCAATTTCCGCCCCTCGCTCTCGCTCCCCGCGTCTCTCCTCTTATCTCCCCCATCCACAGTGAAGAAGTGGTCTCTCTCTCTCTCTCTCTCTCTCTTCCATCTCTCTCTCTCCATCCATGCGCTCCTTCGCCAGTGCCTCTGCTACTGGTGCCATCTTGGTCTGTGGCCCATGGGAGTGGGTCCAGGTGGAGCCGCTTACAATACAGTTACTAGAGATTAGGACTGGATTTGGCCGTGGCTCTCAGGCACACTCTGTCTCTCTCTCTCTCTCTCTCTCTCTCTCTCTCTCTCTCTCTCTCTCTCTCTCTCTCTCTCACACACACACACACACAAGCACACACTCACACTCACACTCACACTCAAGGCTAACTGTCTTCATCTCCCTTTCCCTCCCCTGTCTCTGTCCTGCTCTCAGCAGGCTTTGTGGCTAAAGCTTTAAGTTAACAAAACGGTCAAGTGAAACATTGGCGAATATCTAGCAGGACTGGACACACAAAGCAGTAGGGTCCTCGGGATAGGGGCCTCTGGTATGCCTGTTTAAAAATAGTTACATAACACTGGACTAGTGGATTATAGTACACAGTATATGTTATGCTTTGTTTTACAGCCTTTTTATTTTGTTCGGAAATCCAGGCAATGGCTGGGCCGCTGGATGCAATGAAACTGACGTCATTCTTTTGCCACAACAAAGGCTAGTGTCATTTCCGAGAATTTGCTCTGTACTTCATCAAGGAGTCACACACAAAATAGCTTGAATAAGCATCATGAGTTCATCTACTCTATACACACACACACTCAAACACACACACACACACACACACACACACTCACTAGCAAAGAGGCGGAGTTGGAGAAAGGCTAATTAAACAAGGCAAAACAAGCATGCCTCCCTGGGATGCCATTACTCTTCACACACACGCAAACAAACACACACACACACACACACACACACACACACACACACACACACACACTCACACACACACACACACACAAATAAATAAATAAAAAATTAAAATTAAATATGAGATTCCTGAATGTAAATTTTAATAGGTTTTCGCCTGAACTTTACTATGGCGCGAATTCTTCTTCAAGACTGCATATCATCAATAATTAAGGAGGCAAGTTAATTTGAAATCCTCTCACATGAAATATCCCACTCTCCCAAAGGCCTCCTCCTGGTGAGGGGAAAGTTCGGAGGGAGACTTTAAAACATGCTCTCTCTTGCTCTCTCTCTCTCTCTTTCTCTCTACTCACACACACACACACACACACACACACACACATTCTCTCGCACACACATCCACACACACACACACATACACACACACACACACACAATCACACACACACACACACACACACACTCTTTTTTTCTCTCTCTCTGTCTCTCTCTCTCACACACACACTCTCCCTCGACCTCTCTCTCTCCCTTACTTTCTTTCTTTCTTTCTCTCTTTCTTTCTCTCTCTCTTTCCTTTGCTCGTGCACTGGGTCCCTGTTACGTAACAGCCCCGTTAGTGGACCCACGGAACCGTGGGTCTGGAGGGAGGCGAGGGAGAGACGAGCGCTGCCCAAGCCCACCCCACCACCACCGCCGCCACCACCCCCATCACCACCCCCCTTTTCACTAGTGTTCCTCAAGCCACAGTAACAGCAGCAGCAGCAACAGCAGCAGGCGGCAGAGCCTTGCTATCCATTCTGGCTCCAGGCTCCGTCCTCATCCACCACTCAATAATCACAGTTGCACAGGAAGCACTGGGGAAATGTGGAAATCAGGCCAAGATGGCAGGGGTAAAAATAACAGCCTATTTATAGGTGCCGCCGCCGACGACATCATCACCATCACCATCATCATCATCATCATCATCATGGAGATTGGTAACTACTAATGAGACAGCTGATGGGTAGAGTCACACGGTGCTCAGGCAGAAGGTTTCGCTCACCTCTGATGTTTTAAGAGCCTCAACAGGACCCCCCCCCCCAACGACACAACAAAAATACAAAACAAATACATAAACAAAGCCAATAACGGCCGCGTTTTGTTGTGGAAAGGAAACACAAAAAATTGCTTTTTGAAAAGGACGTGAAATGTGAAATATAACAATATACTGAGAGCAAATGATTAGGGGATAAACAGCAAAGAGAAAGCCATATCGGCAGAGACATTGGGCAAAAAAAAAGGCAGTGCTTCTACCCTCCTGCTACAAAAAGCTCCTAGCACCTAGCCAACCTCTCTCTCTGTCTGTCTGTGTAGCCGTGGAGACAGTGATGATAGAAACAGCAGCAGCTGTTGCTAGCGGAGGTAGCGGGAGCAGCGCAGGCGGAGGGAGAGGGAGAGGGAGCGCCGCTCACACACGTCCCCGCCTGCCTCCTCACTAGGGCGGTCACGATCTCTCTCTCTCTCTCTCTCTCTCTCTCCTCTTCTCTCCTCTCATCACCTTTCAGTTTTTTCTTCTCTCTTCACTCCTTTCTCCTCCCTGCTCTCTCTCCTTTCCTCTCCTCCCTCTCTCCTCACCTGATTCTCCTCTCCTCTCTTCTCCGCACTCATCTCTCTCCCCACTCTTTCTTGTCCTCACCTATCTCTCCTCTCCTCTCCTCATTCTCTCTCTCCTCTCCTCTCTCTCCTCTCCCCACTCCTCTCTCTTTCCCCCCAATTCTCTCTCCTCTCTCTCTTTTCCTCATGTATTTCCTCTTCTCTCCATTCCTCACTTCATTCTCACTCCTTCTATCTCTCCTCTCTTCGTTCATTCTCTCCTCTCATTTCCTTCTCTTTTCTCCTCTGCTAGTTTTCTTCCTCTCCTCAACTCCTTCTTTCTCTTCTCCTCGTTGTCTCTCTTCCTCTCTCTCTCTCCTCTCCCTCCAGGGCCTCCAGATTGTAGGCTGATAGGTATCAGCTCCCCGAGACAGGATCTCTGAGCCCCGTCCAGCCAGGCTGAGTGTGGGCCAGGTCAGGACTATAGGATCTCATTAGACTCAATGACACTTGTTTACTCAGCACCGCTCTCTCTCTCTCTCTTTCTGTCTCTTTCTCTCTCTTACTCTCTCTCTTTCTGTCTCTTTCTCCCTCTTACTCTCTCTCTGCCCACTCTCTTTTCCACTTCCCCCTCACTCTCTCTATCCCCCTTTTCATCTCTTCCTCTCTCTTTCTCTCTCTCTATCCATCCTCTTTTCTGCCCCCCCACCCACCTCGTCTGTACTGCTGGCCGTCTGGCCCTCTCCTGCCTGACCTATGTTCGGGATCGCCACACTGTTTTTCTCTTAAGCATATTGCAGCACAGGGGTGGGGTAGAGGTTTGGGTCAGTGAGAATCAAATGCTCACTGTGCGTGTGCATGTGTGTGTGTGTGTTTGTGTGTGCATGTGTGTAAGATGAAAGAGAAGAGATAGAGAGAGAGAGAGAGTGTGTGTGTATGTGTGTGTGTGCATGTCTGTCTGTTTGTGTTTTCATTACCCCAGACTGGTTTCAAAACTAATGGGTGCACCTCTATTGTAATGTTGCCCCCCTACCAAACACACACACACCTCTCTCTCTCTCCCTACCTCCCTGACTCCCTCTCTTCATCTTTCTCTCCATCTCATTCTCCCTCTCTCTCTCCCTCTCTCTCTCTCTCTCTCCCTCGCTTACGGTTCATGTGAGGCTTGGGTCCGGACCCTTGGGCGTGATGTGCACCTTTATTCCGAATGACCTTGTTTACAGAGGCTTGTGCTGCAACACGCCACAAAGGTCTCCTGACTAAATTTCATTAGGAGGGAGAGCATTTGAGCTCAAAGAGAAAGAGAGAGCAGGAGAGAGAGAGAGAGAGAGAGAGAGAGAGAGAGAGAGAAAGAGGGGGGAAATTGAGAGAGAGCAAAAGAGAGTGGAAGTGAGAGAGAGAGAGCGAGAGAGAGAGAGAGGGAAAGAGGGAGGGAGAAAAACAACAGAAAAGGCACATTGTGACAGAACATTACTCCGAGCTACAGCAATCTCCAGCGGAGTGAGTTACCAACAGCGGCAGGTAAGGCCATGCTTCATGAGGAGAGTCATAATATCCACAGCCACACAACAGATGCAAATCTGCCCTCATAAATATACATTAAATATGAATTTTTAACACTGTCACAGCTTACATGGTTGACAAATGGCCAGAGTGTCATTTGCTCTGGCACCTACATATGGGAACTAGGTAGAGAGAGGAGGGGATGGAGAGCCAATCGGGCGGTGCGGCGGTTGCCACGTTCAGAGATGAAAAACAGCCAAGCGAAAGTTTTTCTACCGAAAGGTCATGGCGGACCGAGAAAGTCATGCATTCGGGAAAAACCATGTTTCAGACGGTCAAATATTGTGTCTGGCAACATGTCACAATATCAAATATCACCAACTCAACACGCTCTCCGAAAAAAAAACAAAAAAACTCTCCCTCCCTCTCTCTTTCTCTCTCCCTTTATCCCCTCCCTCTTTCTCTTACTTTCTCTCTCTCTGTTACACAGACACACACAAAAACACACACACACACACACACACACACACACATAAACACAAGCATACAGAAACAGACCAAAAAATGATTGATTTAAAACCAATGTCAGATAATACTGAGCTGACGACTGCTGACGGGGAGAAGAAAAGAGAGAGAGAGAGAGAAAGAGAAGGAGAGACAAAAAACAATCATTGATTTAAAAACTAAACCCCTTTGCCTTGAGGTGGTCTCAGTAAGCCCCCTATTGACAACACAAGAGATCCAAAGGGAACGTTGAGGGGTATTGAATTCCCTCCTGTTCCCCCTGGTGGATCTCCGCTGCTCGTAGCGACGCCTGTCATCATCCATGCGCTACAATATTTCACATAACAGCAGCAGCAGCACACTGGTGTTCTCCCTCCTCAACAAAAGAAGATGGCCTCCATAATGGCGTAAGAATATGTTATTACACAAAAGGAGTTTGCGAAGGGATGGCTAAAAATAGCCGCATGCTTTCGCACTTGCTTGGGCTTGTCTTTGGACGTCCAAATCAAAGTGAACCAACACGCTTATCCCCAGATGAATCTTTAATAGTTGCGCCTCACCCCCACCCACCCCTCCGCATCCCTCCTCCTCCTCGTCTCCCTCTCTCAATGCCAAGTCCTCTCAGAGGCAATAAAATCATAATCTTTTTTTTTTTTTTAAATCTGTGCAATTATTTGTACAAAATCAAAACTTCAGATTTCATTCAAATTCTCTCTACCCTCCAATCTTTCCTAACAGCATCCCTGCTTGTCCACAAAAGGCACGTGCAGACACAACTTTATCATCTTCTTCAAAAACATAAAAAAAACAGAAAGGCAGCATCCAATATACAATGCACACACTCTCAATCATTGAAAGACACCATTCACACACACACACACACAAACACACACACATACACACCTGTGTCACAAACAAAGCCATTGTGACAAAAAGACCAATCCAGCTTACATGTACTGTAAGTCAAGTGTGCACTCATGTGCACGTGTGTGTGTGTGTGTGTGTGTGTGTGTGTGTGTGTGTGTGTGTGTGTGTGTGTGTGTGTGTGTGTGT
>JAUCNH010000077.1:2988638-3000331 GCA_032353275.1 Sardinella hualiensis | reverse complement strand
CTAGTAGTGGATTGTATAGTTCAGCTTCAGGCTATCCTTGGGATGGAGCTAGACAAGTGTGCTGGGCATCATGTCTAGGTCATCCATCCATGGGCTCATTCACAGGCTACGGGCCTCTCATGACTCATGCTGGACAGCATCTACCTCCTCCTTCCCCTGCCTTCGTCTGGCTGCTGCTGGAATATGTCCATTTGGATATGAACTACCATTTCTCTTCGCCGCTTGCAGTGTTGATGACCATGGTCATTGTTTGAACATGCTGTAGTCTAACTTAGGTTTACTTACAGTAGGCAAGGCAGTCCATCAGTGTACCTCATTCCAGTCTCTGTATACAGTATATCTTGTTTTTTCCCCTCTGACTTTAGGCTCTCCACTGGCAGGTGTTGCAGTCCCTCGTTTCCTGCTGACCATTCTCAGGAAGAAATCACCTCCAAACGCCTACGGCTCTATCACACACAAGCAGATTACCCTGTGAGTGCATTCATATCCACAACATGGGTCATGGTAGTTGTGCTCACATACTGCTCTACCAATGATCTATTTACTTGATGTCTCTTTCTATTCTCACTGCAGAGTGTGAGTATGCAAGTCGCTCCTTCAACCACCTCTCTACTGAGGCAGCTCTAAGCAGATGGGTTGTTTTCACAGGCCTGCCTTCGGGTCCTTTTACAAGCTAATTTTTATGTTGCCTTGCTTGTGCTGAGAGGGTTAATGTCTTGTGTTCAAAAGAACATTGAGACAGTATTTATAAGGGTCAATGTAAATAAGTCACTGAGGCACTAAGATTTATCCTGAAAGCATCAGGACATGTCAGCACTGACTGCAGTAAGTCTTTCTAAGATGGGGAAGGGTCATTTGGCCTTATGGCTTGGGTTGATTAAAATGGTCACGGGAACAGCTCTGAGAAATCCCCTCCCTGACATTTATCCTGACACTAACACATCATCATAGAAAACTACATTCTTAGCAAAAAAAAATGGAAGAATGTACAATCAATATAAACATATTGATTAATCATAAACAATTTTATTCTCAGATATCTTGTTTTCTTCATCTTTACTTGACATATAGATTTCAGGGTTGCTGTGCAACATTGATTACCTACAGGAGCACACTTACAATGGGAGCCAGGGGTGTGTCATTATCATTTTCTCATTGCACTCTGCAAATCCCAGGCCAAAACTACTGAGTTCCAACTAGTAACTAGCTCATTCAAAAATTTTAAATTGTTCTCAGAAGTAGTGTCTTTACAAAGTCCCTTCCTGCCAACAGATGAAGCGATATGCTCCAAATTGCAGTCACTATCCCTGCTGCCTCACTGTTCAAATCAATGATGCAGGAAGGAATCAATAGGCATATTGGTGAAACTGTGCCCAAATTACAAATGGTTGTATGATTGCTTGTCACCATGAAATACTGTACAAATGGACAATTCAGGAGTGTCTCCCTCCCTCCTGCCCCTGTAACATTTCAGTGAGTGGCCTGAGCAGAGCACCATGGCTGAGGGCCCTCACTAAGGGGCTCCATGGGGCAGGGAAGGCCTGAGAGAGAGGGGGGGGGGGGGGGCTGCAGACGGGACCCAGCTGTTCCCTCCTCACTGCTGCTGGCAGGAGAAGATGCCAACATGCACAGCTCTGACCTCATGTAGAGTGCTGGATGGGGATGCATTTGCTTAAATGTAGAATCAGTTGGCTTGAAAATGTGAATTCCTTGTGGAGGCATTTTAAATGCACCTTTAGCAAGTGGAGATGGCTTTTGCGATAAGAATGTGCACGACTAGAGCTACTGAACCCCCAAGTGGACGTTTAGCTGTGAGATCTCCAGCCTGCAGCTACTGTAGATCATCAGGTTTTGTACTGCTGAGGACTTGTGATGGATTGATAGAGCATGCGGCAGCCCATCTGAACCCAGGGCTGCCTGTGGGGCTCAGGTCACATTGATTCGGAGAGCCTACGTCCATATCTGCCCTCCCTGCAGACCAATATGTCATGGGAATTGGCTTATGGGCTTCTTAGGGCCTACGGAACTGGCTGACGAGGCCAGTGCATAGCTGTAGGCCATTATTACACGACAGGCTTGGCCTACGTGTGTGAAGGGATGGAGACTTTATGATCAAAACACCAAAGCATGATTGTTATAGATTGAATAAATAATGCCATGCTTTGGACAAGGATGCAAACATTCAAATGTTGAATGTATCTTCTTCAAACTATACATTTATATCCACACAATTGTCAATGAGCAAAACATTTTATTATTCAAAGCCACATACATGTAATTGTGTGTACCAGTTATACATGGTGTGATCTGCACTTCACAATTTCACAAGTCCCTTGGATTCCTACAGGTCCATACTCTTGGACAAGACATGGCCATACTGCCATGCATATTTGCTATTTCGTCTTTTGCTACTATCTAAACGTAGATCTGTGTCGCACAGACATTGTTCTGTCTGTCATAAGCACTCCTAATATAGCACTGGATTTATACATTTTCATTCAACTGGATGATGCTTTTGGAAGTAATTGCATTCTAGCTTTCAAACAAGATTAGAAGGACTATTCCAAGCTTATGAAGACTGCTCTTGCTGCTCTTGTGGATAGCTGATTATACAGTAACTAATGAAAATATCTGATCATTGATGTGGTCCCTGTACATGAGGTGAAGGTCTCTCTGCAGCCATTCATCTGTGTTGCTCTGGCCTGTCCTGTTTTCTCATCTCCCAGCCCCATGTTACATCAAGGAGACTATACCAGCTCTGACCTCAAAAAGCCAGAGACAGTATTTATTGCAGCCAAAGATATTTTGCCAGGGACTAGATGAGAAGCACTGTGGCCGAACATAAAATTCTCCAAAGCCATCGTAAACCTTTCACATTATATCAGCTTGGCTGCAAACATGGAGTGATCAATTCACTGTTTCCACACCATTGTTTCCAATGCACTCTTTCCCCTGCACACCCAAAGTGCTGCCACACTATGAAACACAGTGGACCATGGCAGAGGTCTTTTAGCCACTGTCTCCAATTTGAGGTTGATTTCAAATCCTCATAAACCACATTTAATACTGTGTATTTTGTACCATGATATAGTGGACATGCAATAGGTAGCCTACTATCTGAATGACAGATTTTTGTAATGCTATGTTTGATGAAATGAGGCTCCTTTACTAATTTGACCTCTGACTTTAATAAACTGAAGTGGGCTCTGTTACAGAAATGAAATGGGAAATCTTGGTTGCAATGCTTACACATCTAACAACACTTGGGGTGTCAAAAATAAGAAACCATTTAAAATGGGTCACAATTTTTACAGTACATTGTTTCCCACCCACGCAGAGCATGACAACATAAGAACATCCAAAGGGAAGCAGGGTTACTAGGAACTAACACATTTATCATCAGCTTAAATCCAGCTAATCAGTCAAGCCCTTGTCCAACACACAAAATCAATACAGGTCAGTTTAGTTTGATTAGTCAGCTCTAGATCACTTGTTAGTCACATATATTAACTAAAACATCTGATCTATAATGCCATAATAACATACATATATGTCCAAGGCTGGTGTTGAACTGAAGTTTAAAAATATCAACACATCTTGCAACTTAATTTGAGTATCTTCAACTAGTATTCTTCTACGCATGCAATGTTATCCAACTAAGGCGAATTCAAGGTTGTATACTCGGCATTTCTCCCATGGGGCAACTAACAAATGACATTAACAAGTATAATGCATTCAGCGTGGTAATGAGAAAACTGTCACGCCTGCATCTCACAAAGAAATATGGGAGAACTAGTGTGCTACGAAACTTCCAAAGGCGTCCTGTTACCCCCTAAATATAGCGAGTATATAGATCCAGAAACTGACGGTCGTTTTTTCCCCACCACCAAGGGGCTCAGACCTGCAGTCTCAGGTGATGAGAGCTGAACACTGAGTTTGTTGCTCTCTGTAGGACGCCATCAGTGTTTAATAAGAAACTTGTAAGTGAAAGAAAGAAGAAAAGCTGTACTAAAGCGAGGGAAAAGACCCACCCTTACTAAACGGACTATGACATGCCGATGAAGACCTGGGGGCTGAATGACGTGTGAGATTGGATAAAGCTTACTAGGTTACTCGTCGATTTTCACCTAAATACTTCATTAGCCTACTTCAGAAATAACCCATATATCCATCGGCATAGGTAAGCAAAGAGGTAACTATTTTTGTGACCTGTAAAAACCAAAAAGTCACTTTTTAAATAATTTGCATGTTATAAACGGAATGTGTTTGTGTAAACTTATGCATTATTTATCCACGGGATGTCCAACAGCCTTTGCACCTTTTGGGGGACGACGATTAGGTATGAATGTGTACTGCACTTTAGACTACCTAAATTAATTTCGTGAGATGCTTTTCCAGGTCCCTTTTACTTTGTTGCAGAATAAATAAGGTCTAACAATCTTAATATTTGTACAATATTTGGAAGCACAGATTGCAACATCGCAATCAATTACGATGATGAGCCTACAGAATTAAATTCACAGCTGTATTTCTCTTTATGGCATCTGGCATGAAATATGGGTCATTTGTTCATAAATAGTAAGGTGTAGTGTTCATCTCCTCATCTCTGTAAATCATGGATTCGGCTATTGCACTGCGTAAAGGACCACCCGAACTTTCTGCGTCCCGCTCGGGATGGACAGCTCCCGGAGCGTTTGGTAGCCTGTATGCGCTCCCTTCTACTTCGCATGGATAAGCTCACACATGCATGTTTTTCGAAAAACAAAACAAAACAAAACATAAACAAACCTCAATTCAGAAGTTATTCGTCTCTATATTGCTTAAGGTAAGCTGGCTTCTGGAAAATACCACGTTGGTAAAGCAAGAATCACGTCTGTTGATTTCACGCGGCACCTTCCCTTATAAACAGGTGATACTGGAGACTAAAAGGCTTTCACTGTCTATATCCATCACCGCATTACAAAGTCCAGTTTGTTCCGTGCATGGTCATTTGACAAATAATAACGTACTCGTGCAATTTAACTAGGCTACATGCTCTTCTATTCGACACTGGAAGTAAGGTGCGCTTTGTCGAAGCATTATTATTTTACTTAATACCGGTTGTTTTACACTCAAAACGCGTGTAGTTTATAAAATGAAATTTAATTGCAAAAAACAAACAAACAAAAAAACACAACATTGCATAGATTGAAACTGGCCAATTGCAGTTGCCCACTACGCAAGGAACGTGTCCCATCGCTATCCAAACATGTTACTACCAGTAGCCAACCTAACCTAGGCTACCAGAAATATCATGCGTAGCCAACCCTAGACATCTTTTCAAGTGTTATGCGAAGCTCTCTGGCGAGCGAGCTCCAGTAAATTGATAATTACATTGCGAACCAACATGTTCTAAGTCGCGCTCGTACGAATGGCTCCTTAGCTGTGGAGATCCTGTTGATCTGTCATTTTCCAGACCGCGGGGATTTTGTTAACGTTTGACGTAGCCTGGTGGTGAAAGATTTCAACCTAGTCGTGGTGCACACATTTATTTGAAAAGCAAGAGCGACCTTCCAACGTAAGCTACAGGTTTTCAGACAGTGGCCCCGTGGGTCATTTTTTTAATAGCCAAAATAATATTCTTGTGCCGTGTGTCACATCTGACGTCGACTGACACTCGGTGGAACCCCCTCTCTCGCCTTTGCTTTTTGTTCACTACCACCTCTTAGAGGGTTGTGATTTCGTATGGACCATAGCGGGATTTATTGTGGATGCATGCTTCTGTATCAATGTGCATTGATGTAGCAGAAAACGTGGCAGAGATAAGGTAAGAGAATTTTAGACATCCGATTTTTAGACAAAGCATGTTGGTCTACAATAGCATGAACATCAGTTGTGTCCGTCGTTCCAGTGACAATTCCAACATTTGAAGACTTGAAACCACAATGCCTTTATGTACTATAATGCTTATGAACTCACAGCGCCTTTCCTATACTTGAACACGCAAGTATATTTCAGTAGGCTATACAGCATCGATGCGCGTAGCATTGTTTCCCCACAAAGGAACGTTTCAACGTGTGGCTAATTTCCTTGATCTCTCTACTATGTTTCACAGAGTCCTTATCTCATCACCTGGTACCTTTGATTGGGATTCGGCAAAGATTTCATAGAAGAGACAGAGGGTTAACAATTACGGGGATTTGATTATTGTCTTAATTGGGAATTACGCATCCAAACTGGGATCTATGAGCGGAAAAGTGGCAAAGCCTAAAGAAGAAAAGGATGCTTCCAAGGGTAAGAGGCTAGTCTTGCAACGCCTTGATTGCTACCCCTAAACCACTCACTTAAAGCGACCGCACACTCATTCATCTCTCCAAAACATCACATTGTGAAAACATTGCAAGGAACCGCATGGAGGTAATGGAGGTACGCTCCACAGTTGTCGGAGATCCGGAAATGTTAGAATTACGTAGGCTATCTTGTATGAATATTGGGTGCCTTTCCGAATCCATTCCATTGGCATGTTGTGGAAAATCAAAGCCATAACTGTGGCACATTAGAGTGAAAATGGACATTGGTAGTCACTTCCCTTTGTCCCTGACTATTGTTCCTCCTGTTGTTACACTGGGATGAAACGGTATGCTGTCGCTTTAACGTAATGGCTGTGATACGCCAATGTTATTGGTCCCTTGTTAAAATCTTCCCAATCTTGCTCTAGCATGCTCCCCAAGGTAGGTCTGGGTAATCCTCTCTTATCAATATATTCAGGTCACGCCGTTTAGTGATGACGCGGAGAACACTGTTTGGGTACCCACTGCGCAAATGTCCTGTTGAGTAAAATGAGTTCCCGACTATCTGTGGTACAAGTGTGCTTGGACTCGGGATGTAAACTGGCCAGTCATTGCCATGGAGACAAAGGGGACTCTGGGTTGCCAAAGAAACATGAGGGAGATTGAATGATATTCATGTGCATGTTGATTGCTGAAGTGTAGGCTAGCCTATGCACGGCACTTTGGATGGGCACGTTATCAGTTCATTGCCTTGCATAGGTCTATTTTTATTTCAGTTGAGATACCTAAATGGCATGGAAACGGACAAGGATGGGTTTTGTTTAACAAAAAACACTTCAGAACAAGCTGTTGCATAAAGAAAATCAATTTTAGTTTTAGTTTAATGCTTTTAAATCGTCTCTGAATTTTTAACCAAATAATTTTAGTCATGACTTTTCCTATATTTATTTTAGTTCATGACATCCCTCTTTGTCACGTTTCTACAGCTGAATGAACGAAGGAATGTGTGCATGCCATATATCCAATTGATCGCCATTATCTAGAGAAAGAAAAAGCTAAGAAAGGCCTCTACTCTTTGTGTGTCCAGTTAGAAGCCATACTAGTCTATTTGCTTTGTCAAAAGTAAAGGACAGCTTGCTAAACAAGGAAACAGTCCATAACATACATGAACAAACTCTCTGTGAAAGTCCTCATTAGAGTACAGCCCTTTCTTTGACGTTCTGTGCTGTTGCCATTGTTTTGGATATCGTTTGCTGCTGCTCCTGCTGCCAGTCCATGTCTATGACATGACACACGTCTGTGGTCAGGCTAAGGCTAAGCTGCGAATTAGCTTCACTCCCCCCTCAAGCCAATGGAGGACTGGGTGCTGCTCTTCAGTCATTTCATTGTTCATTGTAAAAACATGCATTATATTCATGATATTTTATTATGTTCCAAAGCACTGGATGAACCTGTCATCTTAGATCACATCACACATGCAGATTATGCTAGAAAAACAGTATGTTGATTTCAGAGATGTGTGCATTAAAGCAGCGTGCTCTCAAGGATGATTAGTCATTAGTGCACCAGTCACTGGAGAGGGGAGTAAAGTTTATCACCTAATAATCTTTTTTATCATGCCAAGATTGAAATAGTCAAATGGTAGTCAATCGACCACCGTGGAAAGACAATGGCTTGACCTCAAGATTAGCATCAGTGTGTCGTCTCTTAGCCTTTCCATTAATATTATACCAGGACACTCTCAAAGGCATTTTCTTTTGTCACAGAATTTAGAAACAGACAGATATGCACCATACATTTTTATGAAAATGACACTGAAAATGGAAAAAAAAAATCTATTTGATGTTTAGATTTTCCAGATATCCCACAGAATTGCAGGTGTTCATCTGCTGAGCTTATTGAAGTGTTGTGGGAGACTGTGCAGTGCTGGACTAATCTCCAAAGCCCTGTGTGCTGTGCTAGAACACACGTTAGCAGGACAATCTCTCTTCCCCATAACAAGGCTGGAGGAGCATCTCGGGCCCTGGTGTCAGTGGGGAACACGGCCAGTAGAAGTCACAGTACCTGTCCCAGGCTTTTGCCCACAAAGGGAGGCCATGCTTGACTGCCCCACATGATGAGGCCATGTTCCCAAAGCAGTAGCACAAAGATGTGAACAAGATTGTGTGTGTGCGTGCGTGTGTGTGTGTGCGTGTGTATGGGGGTGGGGTGGTAAGGCCGCCCCAACATCACTGGCTGAAAATCAGATTTGTCTGCTCCCCTGCCTGGTGCTGATAGTGAATTACCCAGACAGAGTCGTGAGGCATGTCATCCTGCTCTGCTTGCTAGTCTCAGGCTGGTGCAAAAAATAAAATAACTCCTTGATGAAACCACAGTAGTTGTTTTCCAGGACGTACTGTGACCTCCCTATTTGACAATGCTGTGTGTCTAATGGAAATATGTCACGTGTGTAGTTCGCTTCAGTTTCCCTCCCATATTATACTAATGGCCGACACTTGAGCCGTCGTCCATATTGGAGGTCATCTTTTCAAGGTCATACAATAGATGGACCCAGTGTTTGCCTCTGCAGTGTGGACTGCCCACTGATGAAGTCCACCTCCTTAAACCCAGACCAGGGTAGGGGCTAGACTTAGAACTATTTCTCTGTCTGTTCGTCCATTCGTTCGTTCGTTCGTTCACAGCCATGCGTGCTCGACTGGGAGTGAGGCACCCAGCGCAGACGGGAACATTGTGTGTTGGAAAGGCTGACACAGTTTTGGCAAATGAGTGTGTGGTTTCAGATGAAGCGAGAGCAATGTCTGTGCATGTGTTTGCTTGCAGATGAATCGAGGCTGGGGCCAGGCCCGGCAGCCAATCGATAAATATCCAGAGCAGAGTTTGGAGAGGCCTCATTAATCACGGGGAAGCACAGGCTCCTTTCTCCGCTGCTGCCCTGACACCTGTGCTAATCTCTTGTGCGGAAGAGCACGGGCCGCTAGCCCCTCAGCAGCAGCAGCAGCAATGGCAGAAAGTCTTTGATAGAGTGTCAACTTCCCTGTGTGCGCCCCTCAATAGATTTGTGCTGCTCTCAGCCGCTTCACTGGGGGAGATTAGGAATGTTGTTAAAATGCTTTACAGTGAAATGGAATTGCACAGTATCTGCCTTGCCCTGCCTCCCCTTGTTATTGGATAGTGTTACAAGGAGCACCGAGGGGAATTGACAGGTACGCACACACACACACAACTGTGGAATATCTTGTTTGCTGGCTCTGTCGTTTGATAGAACAGGGTTTGCTGTTGCTGTATTGTAACAAGATACAGAAAAAAGCAGCACGATGCGCCCGTTGCGATGCCAATTTCATTGGTTGAAAATGAAAACACAGGCTGGACTTTGGAGATTCTTCTACGTCCACTTAATGTCTGCGGTTTAGGCTTGTTCTAACGTTATCGTAATCTTAATCTCGCTTCCCCAAGTCTGTAATCTGACTTTACTTCTGCAGTGTTTGTGGGATGCCCAAGCGTGTTTGTGTCTAGTGGCCGCTCTCACTGTAAACGTTGTTTTGGGCTGGGAGTACCGAAGGAGCCGCTGCCGCTCTGCCAGTGGTCCCGCCCGCTGCTCGCGGCGAAGTTGGGCGCTGACGCAGATCGACTCGTGCAGCTGCGGAGCAAGAGCGCCCGCCGCCTCCGAGAGACCTGCCACTTTGCATCGCCGGCCAGCCGGCTGACAAGTCGGGGGAATGTTCCGGGCCTGTCTCTCCGGCTCTGGCTCCGCTGCTCCCCAGTGTACGTGTGTGTGCGTGACGGCTGGGCCGGCCCTCGGCTGAGGCAGCTGCGTGATTAGCACACTCCCATTGGTGTGTGTGTGTGTGTGTGTGTGTCCCGGTCTGTCCTCCTCCGAGGAACCCTGCAGCTCTTCTCGATCTGCTCGTTTAGACAAAACAAGCCAAAGTGTGTATGTGTGTGCGTGTGTCTGTGTGTGTGTGTGTCAGAGTATAACTCTGTAGGTTGCTCCCTTGTTAACACTCCAGCACATCCACAGGTCCCGGCCATCTCCAGGCCTGGGCTAAGACGGGCTAAGAGTTTAATCAAGACGCCACTGTGTTTATTTACGCCGAGGAGAGCCGCTCGCTCTCGCTTTAAATGGCTTTTTTCGCCCTCCCTCGCCTCATCAGGGGGGTCTGGCAGTCTTCCCAAATGAGGCCAAGTGGATGTGTTGTTTATTTGTTTGTTTATTTGTGCCCAGTGTTGGGCTTAAACGGCGCAAATAGCCCCCGCTTAGGTCCTCGCCCATCCAGATTAGCACTGAAAGGGCGCCAGGTGCCGGGCCGCCGCCCATGTCATTGGGATGAAAAGCACGTCGGACCGGCCGTGCCGCGCCGCGCTGCACTATCTGGGGCTATGATGAGAGTGGGCTCCGCTAATCCTGAAAGCCCTGTGTGTCTTTTGAGGTGAGTGTGCTCATAAGCCGCCCCCCTTGGGCCCTTGGGTCGGAGGCCAGGCCCACATACTAATGTGTTTGCTTGTAGCACTCAGTACCGCGTGTGTGCGCGCGCACACACACACACACACACACACACACACACACATATCCCCACTGTCCAAACACTGCAGCTATTCTCCTGGTAAATTCCTCTCTCCATTGCACTTGATCTTACACGCTCTCCATTGGTCTGCTTTCTGCCCGCGCCTTCGGCGTACTGTACTCTACTAGCATCCAGCGGCTGAGCCCCTTGATTTCCGCTCCTCCTTTTGTGCCGCCGTCACCTGATTGCATTTATCACGGCATTTGACTCGCCCGTCGCCTCTGACCCCCTCCCCCTAACCCCATCGCTCTCCTTCTCTCCTCTCCTCTCTGTTTGTCCATCTGTCTCACTTTGCCCACAAACCTTCCGCAATTCAATAACTGCTCTTTGACCTCCGCATCTGACCCGTTCCCAGGACGGCCATAAAAGGAGAGATTAGAGGTTCTCTTGTTGCCAGGCCAGCAGAATCGCACGCCAAGACACACGCCTGCAGATGAAGGATGCTTGGGCTCTGACACACGCCTTCCTGCTCTTTAAAGTCCGAGCCTTTGGTCCTGTTCTCTCTCTCTCTCTCTCTCTCTCTCTCCCTCCCTCCCTCCCTCCACTTGTGCTGCTTTAATCAGCGGCAGCATAGCGCAGAAGCGAGTGGCAGATGACGGCATCAGGCCCCGCTAGACCCGAGGGGGAACGGAACGTGTCCCTGAACGGTCCCGTCCAGCTAAGCCTGTGCCGTCCATTTTGACGGATGACCCAGCAGCAGGAGCCGGGCCTGGTAATGGTTCTGATGGGATTTTTCAGCAGAGCATCATGAGGATTAAGCCAAAACAGCCTCTGCTTACACTGCATGACTATACACACACACACACACACACACACACACACACACACACACACACACACACACACACACACACACACACAC
>JAUCNH010000077.1:2813936-2825052 GCA_032353275.1 Sardinella hualiensis | reverse complement strand
TGTGTGTGTGTGTGTGTGTGTGTGTGTGTGTGTGTGTGTGTGTGTGTGTGTGTGTGTGTGTGTGTGTGTGTTAAAGCGGGGAGTGGGGTAGGGGAGCAATGTGCTGTACATCAGCATTTTATCCTGAGTGTCTATAGGATACATGACGCACGTATACACACACACACACACACACACACACACACACACACACACAGCAGCACCCAGGCAGGCACACACATCATTTAAAAGAATGGATGGAGACCCTCCCTCCGCTGGTCTTAGCGTCACGCACCAGCACCCTCACTCCCATCTGAGCTGCAGAAAAACACTCGGCCCCCCCTACAGTACACACACCAACACACATACACACACACACACACACATATGCACACATATGCACACACTTTCTTTCCGTCTGCATGCACGCAGCAAGCTTGTATAATTATGTGCGCATCAATATTTGATGAAGAACACAGGAGTTAGCGCCCCACAGTATTGGGGCCTGAATGGTGGGATTATGTTAACAGTGCTCACACAGGCTCATCTATGATTTATCTGGTGTCCGCGCTGGAGCGCCAGCCCTGCACTGTTTCCTCACTTTAAAGCATTTGTCTCGCCTGTCTGGGGGAGATAAGATACTGCACACATTCTCCGCTCTCAGGACAGAGCTGAGCAGAGGGAGAGCAGGGAGAATGTGTGGGAGAGAGAGAGAGAGAGAGAGAGATGGGGATGGAGAGAGAGGGGGGTGAAAGAGTCAGCAGGAAACAAAAAGAAACAGATGGAGGGGTGAGGAATGGCCGGGCGGTGGAAGAAAAAAAGAGGGATTGAAGAGAGTGAATGAGGGAGGGAAAGAGAGAGAAAGAGTGAGCGTGCAAAGGAAAGCAAGAGTGAGAAAAGCATTGGGAGAGAGGTGTACTCTTTTGTTTGTCGGTGGCCAGAGAGTGGTTGTGGGGAGAGCAGCAGCTGTGATTAATGCTAATGTATGGAGCTGAGGGGAGGGGAGGGGGGGGGGAGGGAGGGGCGTTCTGCAGCCTGATTACCAGCAGTGGCAAGGAGAGGCAAGGGAGGGGTGGCAGGCGGCGGGGGCGACCTGGACAGGCACCTCATTTCATTTAATACATTGGAGCATGCAGTGGCGGAAAGTGCTAGAAAGGGAGGGAGATAATCAAGAGGCAGGGCCCTTCTAAATGTGCGCCGAGATGACACGGAAGAGATTGGATTTGGAAACGAGGAGCCGGGCGGGCAGAGCGGCGTTGAGCGGAACACGATTGATTGATTCCATTCAGGTGATCGCTCCGCTGATAAAGAATGAGTTATTTTATTTTCCTCCTCTTTTGCCCCCGTTTTAAGTACAAAAAGGGGAGAAAATCTGATGAGTTTCTTCAACCTTAATTCAGTGGACGCAAAAATAAGAGCTTTTTCATGGTGCCGCCTTTCCCTGATTCAGCTCTCCTGCATCTTAACAGCGTCACATAAATAAACAACACATCATAAAATGTCTGTCTGATGGCAAAAAGTATTTTCAAAATAGCTACGGACAGCAGAAAAGGCGGCACAGCAAGGCGCCCAGGTAAGTATGGCAAATGTAATATACACAGAGCATTGGCAGGACCACAAACATAATAGCCCTCACACCGGAGTGCACCAAGACATCCTTAGCTCAATGAAGGAATCATGTTTGTTCCTTATGCCTATCATCCCTGATCTGGAATCAGCATCACCACAGGCAGACATCTCCGTAAAAAACGATGCCCTTGGAAATGTCTCAGGAACAGATCGGATCCCTCCTGGCGAAGCCCGCACACACACACACCTCGGCTCGGCTCGGCTCGGCTCGGCTGGCAGTTCTGGGGGGGGCACGGCTGAAATGGCATCCAGGCTGTGACGAATGGCAGGAAATCAGGAAGCGGCCATGACGGGGAGATGATATGATCCCTCTGTCTACATGGGCTCAGGCACGGCTCTGCCCCTGTAATGGCCAAACATGATTAAAGCAAACAAACGCAGCCATATTAGATTAGACAGAAGGACATGGAGTCTTTGCCGCTGATTATCTTTCACGTCTTCTTCGTTTTTTTTTTTTTTCTTTTTCTTTTTTTTCGGTTTTAATGAAATGCTGCTCAGAATTAACATCGCTTGGGCTAATTAGATTTGCTGCTGCCCCCGAGAAATGCCAGACAGCTCTGATTCGGGCGCTCGCAGACACTTACAGATCCTTGTCAGGGGGTTTAAATCTACCAGCAGACAGGAGCCCAGCCCGGGCGCTCTTTTCCGGAAAGTTCAGATGGCTAATTGAGTTACAGGTACAGTGGTAGACCAGACTGATGGGAAAGTCATCGCTCCTTGATTGGCTGCCCAGATACTGAACTTCTGATCCTCAGTTTGCAGAACTGATGTTCCCCCTATTCTCAACTGAGAGTATTCATTTGCTGTATGTGTGTGTGTGTGTGTGTGTGTGTGTGTGTGTGTACAGTATGTGTACATGCATCCAGCTTAGATGGATTGGCCACGTGATCCGGTTGCCTGACTCTCGCCTCCCCAAACAAGTCCTCTACTCACAACTTGTGCAGGGAAAGCGTGCCCCAGGAGGCCACAGGAGAAGGTACAAAGATAACATCAAGGATAAGCTCAAGAAGTGCCATATATGCCTTAAGACCTGGGAGGCTACAGCGATGAACAGGGCCGCCTGGAGGCAAGCTGTCCAAGATGGGGCTGCAATTAGCACAGTGCAACCACAGCCTCCTCAGTGCTGCAGAGCAGAAGCGCAGACGGAGGGAAGAGGCCACCACCAAGAAGGTTCCACCAAAACCCACAACCACCACTGGTCATCCATGTCCACATTGCACCAAAGTCTGTGGGTCCAGGATTGGCCTCTTTGCCCACCTGAAGACCCATAAGGACCAAGAAGGAGGATAGACATATTCGACCACGAGTGTCCGCCGATGATGACTCTTATTTTGATCAGTAGAGTAACCAGTGATGAATACTCTTATTGAGTACTCTTATTTTGATCAATGAAGTACATTGACCAGTGGTGAATACTCTTATTTTGGTCAGTGAAGTAGAGTGACCACTGGTGGATACTCTTATTTTGATCAGTGAAGTAGAGTGACCAGAGGTGAATACTCTTATTTTGGTTAGTATGCTAAAGAAGAGTAACCAGTGGTGAATACTGAGGGAGGAGTATTAGGCCTGTAACTTCTGTGCAGTTTTGAGGACTTCATCTTAAAACCGGAAGCTGACACTGAGGAATACCAGAGTTTGTTCATAAAAAATTCAAGAGCTTTTGGGCTTCGATTTCTTCTGTTTGTTCTCTTAATCATAAATGCATAAATAATTGATCACTGTTCCAAAATACTGTGCAGTACTGTGCAGAGTGCAGAGGTCCTCCCTTTTGTGAGTGTGTGTGTGTGTGTTTGTGTGTGTGTGTGTTTGTGTGTGTGTATGGGGGGGGGGGGGGTTGTGATCAGAAACGCAATCCCTGCTTCAGATGTGAAGTTCACAGGCTTGATTACACAAGCCTGAGCGACGCATCCTGCTACAGATAAAATTAAACACCCCCGATTACACACCACTTTGAAATATCCTGGCCCGTGATCAATGTGATCCCTTATTTCAGAGCAACCTTGAAAAGATTTGTGGATTTCACACATTTGCACACACACACACATATACACGCACGCGCACGCACACACGCACACACAGAGACAGAGAGAAAGAGAGAATCACTCACAGACACACACATTCACACTCACACGCACACATATATAGATTTCAAATGCAACGTCTTGCAATAGAGGCCCAAATTGTTGCTAATGAAACGTGATGGCTCTGAGAGACAGCAGAAAAGGCAACAGGCTCTTCAGGTCTCGCCGTGCCCCATTTGTGAAATCTAAGGGATGCTGCTCTTCAGGCATCATGATCAAAGGCTCCTTAACATTCTTTTGCAAGCACTCAAGATGCATTCTGTATGGTGTAAATCATTGAGGAGTGGCATTAAAAAATTACAAGACTAATTTCTTAGGGGCGCTAACGAAAGCAGCGGGCGAAAGCCGACCTGGCATGTCCAGTCATGGGGATGCCGCTTGTGCCGCTTTCTCCATGTATGTGGGACCATTTTTTTTCTTTTTCACTGGCATTGGGCTGGCTCCTCGCTCGCACACTACGAGTCTGCCAGCTGCCCTTAGCCAGCCGTAGAGGACATAGAGGCGCCTGGTCTTAGATGATCTGTAATAAAAGCAGTTGGATGGCAGATCAGAGGGACGGGGCTGATGGGTACGGCCAGCCTCCCTGTTGGAAGGACAGCAGTCCCTACTCTCTCTGACTCAGACTCCGAGCACGAGGGCTGTTTTGCCCTCCAGCCTTGCAAAATGTGAGGGTGAGGCGGTTGGGCAAAGCAAAGCAAGGCGGCCGAGTTTGGTTGAGGTGAGCCAGGGAGCGGAGAGGAGTTCCGCATAGGGGAAAGAAGAGGGAAGGAGAGGAGAGGAAAGGAAAGGAAAGGAGAAGACGGAAGAGCAATCCCTCTGTCCCACTTATTTGTTGTCTGTGCACATGGGGCCCCTAGCATGCTCCATACCCAGCGACTCTCAGTGGGCCTGCGCCGCAACCTGTTGTCGCATCCTGCCATGTGGATGAACCGGAGTCAAGCGCCAAGACCAGAACGTGCCATGTGATTGGCTGGAGCCAGAACCTTTAATGTTGCGCCCCTCGTTCCCTTAAACCCCACCACACCCCACCATGGGCCCAGAGCCTTCATCATCAGAAAACGTTCGAAATGCCTCTTATATAAGGCATGGATAATGAATGAAAAAAAAGAAAATGAGAGAGAGGGAGGAAGAGAGTTGGGGGTTGTGGCAAGGGGTTGGGTGATGGTGGTGGGGGATCGGCTTTTCAAGAAATGTCCATGGGGTAAATTGCAAACCAAAAATGCATCAAAAGATGAAAATGCATCAGATTCCAGGCAGGGTGGAGCCTGGCTCCCTCCCTCCCTCTGCACATGCGGGTGAACATCAAACACCAGTACCCTATGACGAAGGGCAACAACTAAGGGAACCAAAAAAGCAAAGGACTGCAGCCCCGGGAATGGGGGGGGGGGGGGGTTGTGGTGGAGACCAGGAGAAAGGGGTGGAGAGTGGGGGGATGATCTTGGGTTTGACAGGCAAGCTGAGAGTCCATAGCTGGGATGGGGGGCTTTTTTAATAAAGCAGTTCAACGAATCATGGGGGGGTGGGCTGCTGCCAGGATCTACACAGGGGTAACACAGCAGGGCTGGGGGTAGGAGGGGGAGGGGGAACCCAGTAGTGCCACGTCACCAGAGAAGGGCGCTGGCTGACAGGGAAACGCCCTTCCCGTCACTACATCAGCAACCATCCCCGCTGTAAAAACATGCTTAACATGCGTGTGCGCCTGCTCATGTTCTTACATAAGAACTCGTTCATGTTGCCAGTATGTATAGGATCTCTGGTGCCCTAGTTCTCTGAGCGCTCTGTTTGTGATTAAATCTAGGCATCACAAGATATAATGTAGATCAAAAGCCAAAACAAGGACGACATAATATAAAGGACGACGCATGACTTGGTTGGTCTTACGCAGATGTGCCTCTTGCTCGCAAACGACTCCTCCATCTCTTTGATGGCCTCATTACGACCTCACCTCTCAGCCGTCAGCCTGAATGTGTCTCTTGCCATCACTCTCATTACACACACTGCTGGTGTCAGACCAAGTGCCAAGACCCTCAAAGACTCGCACACGTATCCACACGAGCAGTCCTGCTTGGAAAGGGATGAATTAGAGCGAGGAGAGGGGATGAGAGGCAGAAGGCGCCACCACAGCTGCAGCCTCCAGTCTTTATCTGCAGGAGGCGTGCAGGCTGGGGCATGCTAGGCAGGGAGTGCCTCCATCAACCATTGCAATGGTCCAGGAGAAAGCCAGCAGTGAAGCTTTCACTGGGGGAAAGGGGCAGGGGCTGCGTTAAGGCCGAAAGGACCTATGGGATGGAGTTGGGGTTGGGGACTTGGGGAGCCACCTGCCCGTTGGGGGACCGTTGGACTGAATGAGGGCTCAGATTAAGGGGCCAGTGTGGGGGGAATCATGGTGGGAGAGGACCAAGAGCAGCAGAGGGAGGACGAGTAAAGTAGATGAGAAGGAGAGATTGGGGAGGGAGGAGGGGGTTGCACTGCTTGTGATGGAGGCAGTGGGGGTTTGAGGGAGGTGGAGGGGCGAGGGGGATGTGAGGTTTGGGCGGGGGGGTTGGATAGTGTGGTGGAGTTATTGGCAGCAAGTGGATGAAAAGGAACCAAAGTCAGAGAGACACTGCTCCACCGGTTTGACCTGGGGAGGATGGAGAGAGGCTGGAATCCAATTAAAATTGCACCCCATCGCCTCAGCCATCACCAGAAAGCACTGGGCACCACCAGCTCCACCAGCATGGCCGCCCCCCTGCATGTGTGGCTGATGTAAGAGCGCACCGGCCCGCCATTCTCCTTTTTAATTCGCTGAGCGGCAGGGAGCGTTTGGGATGTGGAAGTCATGTGGTGGAGAGGACAAAGGAGGGTTCCGGCCCGTTCCACCTGCAGGTGACGATGTGTCATGCTCCACAAGCACATACACACACATACCGGCCCCACCCTGTTACATACCACGGAGGACATGCTAAAGGCGCAACGCGGCAATGGAATTGCTAAAGCGCCACCGCCATAGCTACATCATGGCGCCTTCGGCGAAGATGCAGCGCATTCTGGTGTATGACTGACAGCGATATATCCGACCAAACAAAAGCAAGTTTCGCACTTGTTGCTAGGCAGAGCAGCGCCAAGCCGCTGGTAGCAACATTCTGGGTGGAGCAAAGGTTCCGCCATTTCATGTCAATGACGACATTAAGAAGAACCAGGCAATGGTGTGGTTGGCCAGCTATTTATGGTAGGCTAGGCTGCCATTGCTTTTCCACTGGATAAAATATAGACTTCAGATTTCTCTGGAAAAATTGGAGTATTAAGGGGCGGGCAGAACAGAAATTCATTTCAGGGTCGTCAGCTCCATTTCAGCCCCTCAAATGTGCACATGGCCACTAAGCTTGCATAAGAGATGAAATGGTGTACTAGATTGTTCCGCCACAAAAAAAGATATGTTTATGCGAAGGAAATTGATGTATGCACTCGAATCTGTGTAGTTTCCTTAAAAAAACTTGTGTTAAGGGAGTCAGTTGCTCATGTCACAGACAGGATGCAGTGAAAATGAGCATCAACTGAGTCTGTCATCAGCAGTGATTCTGATGAGCTCATACTGTACACAAGGCATTAGAGGAGAGGGGTAGGTGAAGGTGGGAAATGAGTCTGGGCTTAGCAAACAACTAAACAAATTCGCTTTTTGCTCCTGCGAAGTTCCACCGTGCGTTCTTTGTAATTTCTCTTCCCGAAGCTTAAGGGAGATTTGAGAGTGTCCTCACAAGCAGCCCAATGCTAAATACAGTACAGATGCATCATCATCTGCCTGTGCCATGTGCCATGTCCGTCCGTACTGAACCCCCCCAACCCCCCACCCTCTGTCAAGGAACAGGGCTCCCTGACATGTGCAATAATGAAAAATAACAAAAACATCAGACAGCAAAGTGGGCAATGGCACTGACCCCGTTTTGAAGCACACTAGAAGGAAATACGACAGACCACATTCCCCACCAAAGCGCCACTTGGTGCTGATGATCTGATAAGGTTCTGTCGGATTTGATGTTGTTTAGGAATCCCTAACCCACTATCTCCCCACCATCTCTGCTTCAGAGCCTCAACTCAGGACCACTGATCTCAAGTCCGCAGTTTACCCAGAACAGCCCAAGACACAACCAATAAAACCCCAATCTCCTATTATCTCCCCTGAATCAAACACAAAGCAATGCATGCCATTTTTTCGGGAGAGAAGAGACATCAAGTGTAGGCTACTGCACCAAGCTCTGGCTGGCAGGGCTGAGGCGGGAAGCTTAATCGTATACGCTTGCTCCATATGCGGAGAGTCTCGGGCTAACCCATCCAAACTGGCCGGGATGGCAGCGGGCAGATCTGAGGGATAGATTTCCAAACAGATGGCCTCCGCCTTTAAAGTACTTCCCATTTATTTCCCTCAGCTGACATTAAGGCCAAGCCATCCAATTCGGCTGAAATCAGAGAGGCCCTTCAGAATCATGCATCAAATAGTGGAGTGTATAAAAAAATACATATGTGAAGAGCAGTCTCTTAGACTACATGCCTAAGAGTCTATGGCCAATCCATTGTGTAGTTTTGGCACGTGTGATGACAAATACTTTCTATCTTTTTTTTGCTTTAAATAGAGTGTGATGATGTAGGGACAGGACAAGCATATTTACTGAGCTGTGAAGTCACCATCAGGTTTGATGAAAGAGGAAAATATTCCATTAATCAGCAAATAAATTGAAGATTATTATGTATGGAGATTATAAAGCATTTACAACGACAACTCACTCTGGTTACGATGTTAACATAGTATATACTGTCCGTTTTCTAGTACATTTATAGATTAGAGTGCAAAAAAAATGACACCAATAATCAAGGCTACAGTGCAATAAAAGCACTTGAAAAAATGACACTACATTTACTGCTGTTGAAGAAGGCAAATTCTTGCCAAGAGTTTCATAATCTTACTATCCGATCCACTGCACAATATAAACTGATGACATCACCAAACTTAGTCATTATACCATACTATTTCCAGGATGACCTTTCTTTTCTCACAGACTCATAAAGGCAACATGTCAGAAACCACAAAGACACCACAAGTGTAGAGAACATTCTGCTTGTTATAAAATACTCTCTGTGCTTCTGTTTGGGGACGTGAAGAGTTATTAAAAATAAGGCATTTATAAAGCTGCACGTTGTTCCCATGCAGATATCCCCGACAGATTCCATGGATAGTTCCAATGCAGATATTCCCGGCAGATTCCATGCATAGTTCCCTTGCAGATATTCCCTGTTATTTGTTATTCCTTTAACAGTCTCGTGTATTCCCACACCTATTCTCCTTCTAGTTCATTGCCATTAGCATTAGCTGCATGTCCCCAAAATTGTTTTGAGGGTCCTGTAAGCAGTGGAGTAATATAAATATGGATTAACTAAAAATCAGGTCAGTGCACATCTTTTGATGCTGGCCCCCATGTGGTCAGCAAACTTGAGTAGCCTTTATTTCTATATCTAAACGAGTCAACAACGACACGTGCTATGTTGCATGTCTTGCTTCTCTTAAATCAGAAACACACGCCCTAGTTAGCCGTGTTGGATTCTATGGTCAGTGATTTTTCAGCAGCCACTGCTTTTTAAGTCGACTGTAATGATTTATGCCAGAGGCACAGTCCCTGGCACTGGGAATTGAGTGTGTAAACTATGAATGAGTCAGATTATTGCAATAACCATCTGAGCTGAAATGGACCCTTTTAAGTGTAATATAGGCTGGTCATTGGTGGCATTATACTCACACATGCTGCACATCAACATAAAGCAATTGGCAATGGGCATTGGCATGACCAATTTAAATGGATATGTCCTAGATTGTTATGTAACTGCATCCTTCTCTCAATGTGAATATTACTTTTTTTTTTTTATTGGAACGCCATGACAGAGAAAAGAAAACTGCATAACTTCACATTATCAGATGACTTCCTGGGAAAAACTTTAAGGACACTCTCACATAAGGATAGGCTCACTTGATGATAATATTGCACCTCACTGAAAAGTATACATACCTTATTACAACTGGCAGATTTTTAAATAATGAGAATAAATTAATGCTATACTGAACAAGTAACTACTATAGTCTATATCATATTTGTTACAATGTCCACAGGAGGAATAATTGACCATTTGGATGCTCCCATTGGCTAATTAACGCAGTTAAACGAGGACTTGTCCATTTTCTATTCATTACAGTTATGACCTCATTTTCATAACTGCAATGCTGGCAATCATTATTATATAATTTGATATTTGTGCGTATCAGATGATGACATGCAGGCTCAACGAGGCTCCTCGAGGGCCCCTGAACTCTCCCTGGCCACACAGGAAGAACAAAAATATATTTGAAAAGGCACACAACAGGCACCGCTGCCACGCACATAGGCCTAAGCCGAATTTGAAAATACCAGAGAAATAGCCTATGTTCACACGAATATCACTTGTGTTTTGCCTGATAACGAGAACAGAGTGTGGTTGTAATTTTTCATGTAATATGAGAGGGCGCATATTCGTTTAATCGCAAGGTTGGTCGTATCGGTTGGCCAGTTCACTAAATACCCAAAAGAAAACAGACAAGTTCAAAGAGCCTACAAGTTGCCAGATTTAAAGGAGGGGCTGAATTTCAATGCAGAAGGTGAGAAGAGAATAGGCTACGGCTTTATGCCTTCCTCTCTGTCTGCAGATCATTGCTTAAAATTAGGAAGAGGCTATGCTCTGAAGTGAGTTCACGTCAATAAGACTGGGCTAGATTTACAGGTACATTGGGTGCTGTGGATGTTATTTTAACGGATGCATGCTGTAGATCTCATGTTTTAGCCCTCTGAATATTGATTTAACATACTATATGTTCAGCCAAAATAGTTCTCATTAATGCATGCAAAGTTGCACAAAGCCTACATTGGGTAAAGCGCATGCTACAACGGCATCTGGAAAGACTGAGGTCATCACTCTGACCCCGTCAAAAGTCAGACGAGTAGTGGCGGGCGCAGAGGGTAGACATTAGGTCAGGTGTATTTGATCCTAGATATAGGCTAAGTGTCCTTTAAAATCAATATCAATAGTTCACATATCGAACCAGTTCATGCCCCAAATATACTGACCCGACACCTTTTGAACCGGTAAAGTAGCCTACTGATGAAAGATATGAGCTTCCTATATGCTTGTGAGCGAGGTCAAGCGCTACGCCGCACCTGAAATCCTATTGCTCCACGTTCAAGTACAACAGCGTTGCTAAAACAACTGACCGCACTCTGTGTGTGTGTGTGTGTGTGTGTGTGTGTGTGTGTGTGTGTGTGTGTGTGTGTCCAGGGTTTGGGTTGTCTGTTTTTGTAAGGTGTTGGCAAGCGGACTGTCCGGCTCACGTGAGCGTTGGGCACTTGGGCAGTGATGTGGGCAGAGATCGG
>JAUCNH010000077.1:2349965-2360573 GCA_032353275.1 Sardinella hualiensis | reverse complement strand
TGCGTGCGTGCGTGCGTGCGTGCGTGCGTGCGTGCGTGCGTGCGTGCGTGCGTGCGTGCGTGTGTGTGTGTGCGCACATACAGTACAGTATGTCTTTGCGCTTGACAGTCTGTGTCAGACTCATACATATACAGTATGAGTGTATGCCTTTGTGTGTGTGTGTGTGTGTGTACTTGTATGTGTGTGCGTGTGTGTGCGTGTTTTCACCCTGTTTTAACACACCTTGATATCTCTGCATGGGGCCGAATGCTAAATAATTCAGCAGCTGGGTGAGGCAAGTCCTTTGTCTCCCCCTGTGATGTATGGAGCCTCCTGCCACTGTGATCAACTGCAAACAAAGTCTGTCTGCAGTGCAGGTGCAGGAAAAATGAGAGAGTGAGAGAGAGAAAGAGTGAGTGAGAGAGAGAGAGAGAGAAAGAAAGAAGAGGGAGTATTGTTTGTGTTTTTTTGCTGGCATTGCCCACTGAATCTCAATGAGAAGGGACACTTAGAGTATAGCATGGGCGCGTTTGAGTTGTCTGTGTGAACGTTTGACGAGCTTCGGGGCTCTGCATTTTAGCTCCGCATTGATCAATCACCTTAAGTTCGTTTTAATGTCGGCTAACAGGCTAGAAGGAGCTAATTAATCTAACTGAGAGACGTTAATGTTGCCTGTGCTAGGACCATAAAACTAGTCCTGCACACCACTTCTGCAGACTCCTCTGAACACACCCCCCCCACCACCCCCCCACATCCTCGTCTCCGTCTCCCCCGTCTGGGCTCACGTCTTCCGCATTGCCCGTCTGTTATCGATGCCACCGCCACTGCCACCTCTACATGTCTGTGCTGGCCAAACCACTTGCCTGCCTGTTGTTTTGCATTGCGTTGCGTGGTTATTGGTTGGCTGTCGCCACATGCCGTCCGACATGTCGTCATGTAGTTTGTCATTCGTGAAACACACACCCCACAGGTCGGCCCCAGAAACGGTAGTTGGCCCCTTCCACCTTGCGGTGCTTTGCGTCTCTCTCTTTGTGTGCATTTCCATAGCAAGCTAGCAAAGCCAGTGGATTTGAAGCCCTGATCAGACCCATCTCTTATTCTGGGGATAGACAGCGCCAACATGTCTGTTTATACCGCTGGATGGTCTCCACATATTGTGAAGAAAGCCTCAAGATATCTGTTTTTAGATCTGGATGGGCTCCACGTTGAGTCAGAAGACGACTGTGAATAATTCATGCATTGCTGTGAACCTGCATTAGTCAGTGTGTTTGCACATTTTGAAATTCATGGCATTAATGCATTTCCCTGAAAGCTTGTAGCAATCTAATGGTGGAAATAAATGATGTTAAACACTCACCCTGATAAACGACAACCTGGACTCTTGAGCAGGCCGTACATAAAATCAATTAGTTTGCAGTCGGCACTTTTGTGTCCCCGTTGGTCTCTCTTCTGTGCTTGTAAAGAAAAAAAAAAAAAAAAAAAGCACTGACAGATTTGTAGGGGGGTTGAAATTGCAGCAGCGGATTGTGTGAAACTCAGGATGCTGTTTATAAGGTGAGCTTTGATCTTCTGATTCAGTCCTGGAGCTCCCAAATCCCCATTTGACCCCCTTGTTTATCTCACTCTCTCTCTCTCTCTCTCTCTCTCTCTCTCTCTCTCTCTCTCTCTTTCTCTCTCTCGCTTTCTGCCCATTAAGATTCTTCATCACCTTTACAATTCCCTCACTTTACACAAAGTTCCTGTTTTTATGTCTCTGTTTCTCTCCCTGTCTGCTCTCATGTATGGTCCTGGTTTGTTCATCTGCTCTCTCTCCCTCTCTCTCTCTCTCTCTCTCTCTCTCTCTCTCTCTCTCTCTCTCTTTTTAACTACTTTTACATGTTGAATACAGTGGTGATGATGACCTTGATGTATTGTTAAGATGGTAATGAAGGGTTTTTGAAAATTGAATAATTTTTTTCTCTCTCTCTTCATCTCTCTCTCTCTCTCGATCTCTCTCTCATCCTCTCTCTCTCTCTCTCTCTCCCCCCCAGGCCTTGCCTCCAGGTTCAATGCAGTCCCTCCAGAAGAGGCCCACCCTGGAGAAAAGCAACGGCGCGTCTGCTGCCATGTTCAACCCCAGCATGTTCCACTACCAGCAAGCCCTGGCCAACATGCAGCTGCAGCAGCCTGCCTTCATCCCCACAGGTGAGCCCCGCTGGAGGGGAACAGGGCTGACTGGGGCCCAGCCCATATGCTGGGCTATGCTAGGCTAGGCTAAGCTATGCTAAGCTAAGCTGAGGGTTGGGTTGGGCAGGGCTGGGCAGGGGCCTACGGGAGCGTCGCTACGCTACGCCACAGCAGCAGCACATAACAATGCTCGGCACGCACCAGCGCTGCCACCTCTCTCTGGTGGACTGGGGTGGCAGCGCTAGCAGAGCTAGCAGGCGCAGGCAGCCAGCAGTGCGGTCACATCAAAGCCACACCCAGCATGCATGAGCACAGCCTGTGGGGCTTCCTGCGCGGGAGACTTTTGATACTCCTCCGCTGCTCTTCCTTTTGTTTTCCTTTCTCTTTCTCCTTCCCACATCTCTCTCTCTCTCTCTTTCTTTCATTTCTTCTCTCCCACATGCATCTGCATTGCCTCCTAAGTGTATGTCTTCCCCCTCTTCTCTCTTCCTCCTCTCTTTCTCCCATCCTGATCTCTCCCTCTCTCTCTCTCTCTCTCTCTCTCTCTGCCACTACCCCTCCCCATGTTGCTCTCCATGTATCTCTGGTCGATGCATGCATGCCTCGCTAATTGGTCCCCTGCAACACTTCGTCATCTCCAGATGCCCCACTGCAGCAAACACACGCACACACACACAAACTCTCACACACATACACACACACACACACACACACACACACACACACACTCTCTCTCTCTCTCTCTCTCTCTCTCTCTCTCTCTCTCTCACACACACACAAACTCTCTCACACACATACACAATCACACATGTACACACACACACACACACACACACGCGCGCGGCACTCTGTAGCGCTGTTGTAAGGAGGAGATTAGCATGCTAAACACTGTAGACCAGAAGCCCTATTCCCCAGTGTCCTGTAACGGGGGATCTTCCTGGAGAACAATAACAACGCAACCAAGACAAACACGGCTAGCTTGAGACCACCGTAAACCCCACTGCAGGACTGCAACTGGAACAAAAGCCTTTGTGATCAAGTGAGATGACAGCATTTCATCTCCCCTTCTTACTAGCTAATGCACCTAGGGAGCCTGCCAACTGGGACCTCCAGCCAAGCTAGCATTAGCATCTCATCCTCTTAGACCAGCCATAGACTCAGGCTAACACTGACACCGCTAGGCTAGGCTCATAGGTGAATGCACAGCTCCTGCTACGTTGCTATCTGGCTGCTATAGGTCCACCCACGTCTTTTGCATTTGTGATGGCTCCATCTTGTCATCGTTCATGTGTGATGTGTGTCCTGTCATTGTCTGTGAAAATGTGTAGTCCTACATGTGTGACGTGTGTCCTGTCGTCGTCTGTGAAAGTGTGTAGTGCACATGTGTGATGTGTGTCCTGTCCCATTAACCTGCTGGATGTCGATGCCCATGTGACTCTGTTACTCCTGTCTCAATGTCCTCATCCTCATGTGGTGACCACCTGCCTCCTCTCTCCCTTGTCCTCTCTCCTCTCCTCTCCTCTCTCTCTCCTCTCTCTCTCCTCTCCTCTCCTCTCTCCTCTCTCCTCTTTCCTCTTTCCTCCCTCTCTCATCTCTCCATCTAATATATCCTCCCTCTCTCCTCTCCTCTCTCTCTCCTCTCTCCTCTCTCCTCTCTCCTCTTTCCTCCCTCTCTCATCTCTCCTCTAATATATCCTCTCTCCTCTCCTCTCCTCTTTCCTCCCTCTCTCATCTCTTCTCTAATATATCCTCCCTCTCTCCCTCACTTCTCTCCTCCTTCTCCATCTAATATATCCTCCTTCTCTCCTCTCCTCTCCTCTCTCTCTCTCCTCTTTCCTCCCTCTCTCATCTCTCTTCCCTCTCTCTCTCCCTCTCTCATCTCCTCCCTCTCTCCCACGCCCTCTCTCATCTCTCCTCTAATCTATCCTCTCCTCTTTCTCTCCTCTTTCCTACCTCTCTCTCTTGTCCTATCTCCTGTCATCTCTCCTCCTTCTCTCCTCTCCTCCTTCTCTCCCTTGTCCTCCCTCCTCTCATCTCCCCTCCCTCTCTTTCTCTCATCTCCTCCCTCTCTCTCATGCCCTCTCTCCTCTCTCCTCCCTCTCTCCTCTCTCCTCCCTCCTCCCTCTCTCCTCTCTCCTCTCTCCCTCTCTTCTTTGCCTCCTCCTTCTCCCCCATGTCTTCATCTCTCCCTCTCTCCTCTGGGCTGTGGATGGGATTGGAAAGGCCCAGTCCTCTGCATGAGTCCCTCTGGAGGTGTTGGTATGTCCTCCACTGCACAAGCACATAGTCCAGGGGATGGATCAAGGCTTGCACAACAGTTATTCAAGCCTCTAATTCAAACTAGCCCATCTAAGATAAATAATATATTACTATATTATATATTATATGAATAATATATTATTATTTATCTATGTGTTCATTTTATTTGTCAGGGACCGTGGTCAGTTATTAACATAAATGTTTCCATTTGATGCACTGTGTCAGAGTTAGCCTCAGGCTGGTTTACATCTGCAGTCCCTGGGCAGGGCACAATTAAACAGCACAGGACCACATTCAAAAGGCAAACAGAAATAGACAATGCATAACACTACAATACATAACAAAGCAAACACACATGGGACTACCTCTTCACACACAATTAGCACCAATCTGAATCAATAGAAATAATAAAGTAACTGTATGACGTGTTTTGTCAGGGATCAGTGGGTGCAGTGTTGGGTGGCTCTCAGTAGTTGTTGTAAGTGTGTGTATCAGTGGTGTAATATCCTGTATGCCGTCATTGGTAATACCAGTGTAGCAGTATGCACATATTACATGTATGTCTGTTGTAAATTAACCAGTAAATTCAGTTAATTTTCGGTTTGTTAGACTCACTCATCCATCCGTTTATTAAGGCTACAATTACCTCTGGCAATGTGCTTTCACATGATTTACAATTAGCACACTAGATCACGCCAAAACACTCATGGCCCACGCATTAGCATTCTGTGATGGATCGCTGTAAAAATATAATCAAATTGGAGATGATTACAGATGATTTAGCAGATTTTCCACAATAATTATTGGGTGTATTTACTGTTTTGGTTATTTTGGATAGATGTATTATTTTAAACCCAATCTCTCCTGAAAGTCTTCCCATTTCATCTCATGACTTGTCGTTCCTGGTATGGAAAGGAAATATAGTATGTGGTGGTGTTGCCACTCTAGCCAATGAGGAGCCTTCCTTTTGTTTACACTCGTTCCCTTGTAGCTTCCTTTGCAGGTTCTCCAAGGTGTTGTACATCAGCTAGTAATGTCTGTGCAAATGTGTGCTACTGGGTGCTTTGTGGCTCGCCCACAGACGGACATGTTGTATTTGAACTTGTCACTGTTTACATGACACTCGGCAGTGGGTTTTGTTGTGGATTCAGCGTGTGCTGCCAAATAGTCAAAGGTTGGCAGGTCCCAGACCTGTTATTTATTTGCCCAGGCATTAAAAAAACAACCCAATTTGATGTGCACACGCACACGTTAGACATCGCCTCTCGCCGGCCTTTTGAAGTGACTTCTCTAATGCCACTGAGCAACAGACACCGATAGCACTGGCACACACACACACACACACACACACACACGAGGAGGTGGAGCCTTCTCGCATCTCTGCAGGCATTTTGTCAGTGTCTGCCTGTGTCCATCTGTCTGTCTGCTTGCTTGGCCAGCCCTCCTTGGCTTATTTTGACAGTGCTGTGTGTGTGTGTGTGTGTGTGTACATGTGCATGTGTGTGTGTGCGTGTGTGTTTGTGCGTGTGTGTGTGTGTGTGTGTGTGTGTTTGTGCATGTGTTTGTGCGTAGTCCTGCGCATACACACATGACTGTGATTGTGTATGAGTAGCCTAGCTTGCAGATGAGGTTGGAGTCAGTGGGAGATTGTACAGGCTTAGCAGTGGGTGGTGTTCATTTTACCATTAAGACCTGCTTCCTCTCTCTCTCTCTCTCTCTCTCTCTCTTTCTCTCTCTCTCTCACACACACACTCTCTCTCTTTCCATCTCTCTCTCTCACTCGCTCAATCTCTCATCTCACTCTCCCTCTGTCCCTCCCTCACTCTCTCCATCTCTCCCACTCTCTCTCTCCTTCTTTCTCTCTCTCTCTGTGCACCTCTCCCTCCTCCACCCTCTGTCTCTGTCTCCCTCTCCCTGCTGCCTCTGTCTGTAGGGCTATTCAAACCCCCAGAGAGCCGCTGGGAGAGAAGGGACTGGAGCAGTTGCAGGCAGCCCCACAGTCGCCTCCTGTCAATGCCCGGACATGCTGGTGAGGGCGGTGTCCAGGCCTGCCACCCCCGACCTCTCCCCCCTTAACCCCTACTGACTGTCCCCTCCTAGGTTTACACACTAACACACACACACACTCACACACATGCACACATACTCCTCCCTGGTGTTTGTCTTCAGCGGTTCAGGTCTAATTTAGCAACTGTGCCATTGCAAAGTCCAGTCTGGGCCGCTAATGGAAGTTTGGCTCTCATTCCTTTTTCAGGGCAGGTCATGTGGTGTTGTAGATGGAGATTGTTAGGCCAGGGTTTGGTCAGTCTGAGTCGTGTGTGTGTGTGTGTGTGTGTGTGTGTGTGTGTGTGGTTGTATCATATGAGCTTGTTGCTGGTTTTATTTACTGATCAGTTACTGTATGTGTTTGCATTTGCTGTTTCTTTGATATCATTCATTAAGGCAAAATATTATATTCATTTGTTTGTATTTGTTGATTTTTGCCTCTCTATACAAATAAATTGCCGTCAGGGCCGACTATGAATATGTTACCTTGACAAATGTTTGGCTTAGTAGCCTTCATGTAGGCTGTGTAACCCTTACAATTTCTTAAGACTCAAAATGTTAGTTTCATGTTAAAGTTCCTGGAGAGTTGAAAGTTGGCATTTGTGCCTGTAAAAAAAAATCTCAAGTCTTTGGTTAGTAAGACCAAAATGAAAGTAAAATGTCAACCAGCCAAAAAAAAAGCATGAAATGAATGGGGAGGAGCAAGTTGTGTATATATACAGTAGTGTGCCGTTTTTTTTTTTTTTTTTTTACAGTAGGAGGTTTAGGGCCTGTAGTGTACTGTAGTTGTGTGCCGTTTTACAGTAGGAGGTTTAGGGGCTCAGGTAGTGGAGATGTTGCCAAGCTGAGCTGCTGGTGTTTTTGAGTTGCACCCTTTGATCTGTCTGCACCCCCATACATTCTGCTTCATCATTATACAACTCTCAGATGGCCGTCTGATTGAATTGTATGACAATATATGATTCCCATATTTTCTTGCCATTTCAGTTACAGTGCAAGATGTACTTTCTTGTTCTTGTCCCAAAGGAAACTGATAATGTAATTTGTCATTGTTTTTAAGTTGACTTGCATGTCATGTCTGTGAGTGAAACTCCCATCTTGGCAATGTCGCTGGATTGTTGCCATGTCTCTCTCCCCCCCCCCCCCCTTCCTCTGTCATATTTGGTCATGATAATCACAACATTCCTCCTCCTCCTCCTCCTCCTCCTCCCCTGTCTCCCTCCTCTCCGTCTCCCGTCTGACTCGCCCTGAAAAAAGTTCCCATGATGCACGGTGCCTCCACTTCCACTGTTTCGTCGGCTACGACCCCAATCACCAATGTTCCTTTTGCCGAGTCAGCAGCGTCCAATCAGGTTTGCGTCCTCACTTTGGCCTCTCCTCCTCCTCTAGCAGCAGGGCCTAAGCCTTGGGTCCATAGAGCAGCAGCACTCTCATTCGGCTGGCTTTGATGTTCAGAATTCCAGTGTGATGTCCTTCAGCATTCTCATCTGTTCCTCAACTCCTCTAAGCCTCCTGCTTCTCGTGTGTTTGCGTTTGAAACCACTACCAGGTTTCCACGCTATTGTTGCTCTAGCCTCCCCGTCTTAACCTACAAGACCTGGGCACAGCCATCCAAATATTGCCCTGGGAGTTAGACCCATATGAGCAGGCTAAAGGAGACCTGGGTGAATGGTGCCATTTTTTGCCTTTGAAAACAGCCAAAGCCCTGGTGGATTGGAGCTCTCTATGGACCCCAGATGGGCTGCTCTTAGTCTCAGCACCTTGGTGTTCAGTGCACTGTGTTGCTGCATGCTCATTCACTCACTCACTCACTCACTCACTCACTCACGCTACTGTTGCTACGCTAGCAGGCTTCTCTGGGTGCTCACTTTGAGTTCTCGAGGGAACCACACTGTCTGCTTGTACCTGCGCCATCCATGTTGCACATTTGATCCTTCTTCTTTTTCTGCTACGCTTTTCTTCTTTTCTTTTTCCTTTGCCTGCTCTCTGGTTGTGTGTGTATAGTGTGGTCGTAGCACTGTTGGATGCTTAGAGCAAGGGTAATGGTAAGTCATTCTGTCCTTTTTGGAAAAGACAAAGGAGAACGAGAAGAGCCTGTCAGGATAGACTGTAAGGATAGGCTAGCCATTAAAATAGTGGCGTAGACCTTGATAGACAGACAGATTGATAGATTGATAGATAGACTTTATTTACATGGAAGGAAATTACAGGGGAGAGCTGGCACATCCCAGCGAAGCAGCAAAATAGCGTAGCAATGTGGGCAAGTTGTTTACTTAGCTTTTACATTTGAAGCTTGTTCCTCATAGCTACGCTATTTTGCTGCCTCGCTAAAAGCGCTAGGTTGCATCATTTCAGTTCATTTTTTGTCAGCTCGTTGTACTCGACCACTGCTTCCACTGGAATGTAGGTTGGGACGTGCCGGCGTTCCCCTTGAAGGTGTCTAGTAGCTTTTGCACAACATACATGTATGCATTTTACATTACAGAATGTCCACAAGAAATAGTTCGCTAATACATCTGCCATTAACAGAAAATTTATTGAGGTGTTTTGTTACTTATTGACATTTATTATTTATTACTTTATTACTTTATTGCATTATTACTCTACTATGTAGTAGTTGCTTTTTTCCTGAGTTCATTCTGAGCGCAAGTCACTCTGTGTTCATGATGCTTGATTGAATTTTTTTCTTTTTCCCAGTTTAGAGCCAGGCTGATAAATGTTGTATGATCTGTCTTCCCCCTCCTTTTATATTAATTTTAAGTCGGTGAATGACCTCGTGTCAGGATGTGATTTGTTGCAGTGGATGTGCTGCAGCCTCCCACCTCAATTGTGCTTTGTGTGCTGCATTATAACCCCACCATATCCCAGGGGGACGAGAGGGGAGTCAGCATTCATTTCCTGCTTTGCTTGCTTCTGTGGTCCAATTATTTCTTAAAAGCAAATGGCAAATGGTTCTGGGTTTGGTGCAAAAATAGGATATCTTCTTTTTCACAACAGCATTTATATTTTATATTTCAGACAATTGGCCCGTCATCATTTCCTCCCTACAATCCATTGGAATCACAGAAATTGCTAATAATATATAACCACTGCAAATCACAGCGATGTCTTTTTATGATAAGCACTTCACATCAGACTGATTTATTATCTCACGTCTGTAATGTCATTCTAACACCTCACCTCCTTACTGCTCTGAGATAATGTGGTGTTGTTGTTTCACTACAGCTATGGAAAGGCAGGATACTGAATGAGATGTGTAACGTTTCTCTTCGTCTTCTCTCCTCCTCTCTGTCTGTCTGTCTATCTGTCTGTCTGTCTGTCTCTGTCTGTCTGTCTATCTGTCTTTGTGTTCTCTCCCGGCAGACCCCTCCGAGGTTCTGAGTGCTGACCCGGTCGACCTCCAGTGTATTCCCATGGAAACCTACATCTGCCCCGTCCCCAAGCTCTTTGTGGCTGCCCCCATGCCCCTAAGCCCAGTAGGCCTCCACCGAAACTCCAGTTAATGCGCCGTCAGCCTGGTAGACACCCGCTGCCCAGGAGCACAAGAGAGAAAATGGAATGCAGCAAACATGTGCCTAATCTAATCTAATCTAATCTAATCTGTATGTTCCCCAGTGGGGCCTCCCCTTCGTCCCCTTTCTTCACTCTCTCGTCTCTCAAAACGATCACATCCTTGTGGATTCAAACAAACAAACAAGCAAACAGAAAAAAAAGAAAACATTGACAAAGGTTTCGTTCAAATATTAACACAGGCAATACCTAAGTTAGGGCCCCCAACTGTTAAAGGAAGCCAGCCATGTTGACGCAGAGATAACTTTCCCAAGCGAGGCGATGTTGACGCAGGTAAAGCAAGAGCTCCCCTGTCCTTACAGCCATACAGACACACTGAGACAAACGATGGATGGATCAGTCGATCTCGGAGCGACCCATGTGCACGCGCCAGTGGGAACGCCAGACCCTCCTGGACAGCCTGCCAGGGCTCAGGAGAAGTAAACGAGCTTGAGGCACAGATTGTGCAGCGCACAGGCCTGACAAGCTGAGTGCGGAAATAAACAAGGCGGATGGGAACGGAATGTGTGCCTGTGTTCCGAGCATTTCCATCCTGAAAGAGTCCTTGTGGCCTTTTGTGTTTTTATGGTCTTTTTAGGTGATGTCGGC
>JAUCNH010000077.1:2174024-2186840 GCA_032353275.1 Sardinella hualiensis | reverse complement strand
ACACACACACACACACACACACACACACACACACACACACACACACACACACACACACACACACACACATCTCTCTCTCTCTCTCTCTCTCTCTCAATCACTCTATTCCTCTCCTTTTCCGGCCCACTCTTTCTCCTTTCCTCTAATGGTTATGCAACATTCCATCAGACGCGCTGCTCATTGCCACCACTCCAGCTCACCGTTCACAGCGTGCAAGCAAGGTAAAATCTCAGCGGGCCATGTTAATGCTAGTTTGCACTTTCATGAAGGAATAATGAACCAGAGGTCAACTACATGTGATTCTTAGGAGCTCTGTGAGAGATTTCACAGCCATCCAAAGTGGGGCAAAGTGGAAGGGGTAAAAGAAGGGACACGTAGAGAGAGAGAGAGAGAGAGAGGGAGAGAGAGAGAGAGAGTGGTGCTGTGCAGAGAGCATTCATCTTCTGTCAGTGCAAGCTGCCATAGAGTGAAAGAACAATCTAGAACACTGGCAGAGAGAATGATTCATAGCTCTGGAGGGAGGAGGAGCTCCATATTTCAAGTCTGAACGCACCTCCATAAGAACGTATCTGCTGCTAAATGGGCAAAACTGTTTTACATCATGTGTCCATGGAGAGCTTTTGTAATGGAATGCCTTTGGCTGGGCAATAAAGAACTCGAGAGGGCGACAGACTAAGAGAGAACAAAGAAGCAAAGCAAAAAAAAAAAAAAAACGAAAGAAAGAAAAAAAATCCTGCTGCTAGGAGCTCTGTAGTGATGTCACACATTTACATCACATCGCCATAGCAACCTTGCATCAGCACCAAGTAGCTGAAAAAGGAGAGGCCTGAGAAGAGGAGAGACAGAGAGAGAGAAAAGAGAGAGAGAGAGAGAGAGAGAGAGGGAGTGAGAGACACTAGAGGTATGTAGTAACAGCCACTACTAGACTAATGACACAGAAAGCAGTTAGGATAATATATTGCCATTACAAAGGCGCAAGAATCATATTTGCAAGTGTAAAAAGCATTCTGAGATGGGCTCACTAAACTAGCGCATGCCATGTCATGTATTATTTGAGCATTGCTGTGCTTCAGCCATGGCTCTGTATATTACACTGCAGATTTATGAATGACTTCACCGCCATTCAAGCCTGCATGCGAGACCCACCAAACTATTCCTGTGCCGGTCCCTAGGGCTCGACGCGGAATGCCTCCCAGCCTCGGAGAGGAGCACAAGACTGAGTGAGAGCAAGACTGACACCAGCAACAAAAGTCCCCCTGTTCCCACTGTTCTGTGCCCCACGTTCTAAAAATAGCCTCAGCAGAGGGGAAAAAAAGAGAAAGAGTACAAGGCTACAGGCTCTGGAAGCATCACCGTCAGAGGGAGGGAGGAGGGAGCGGGGAGGGAGGGAGGGAGGGAGGGAGAGAGAGCGAGCGAGCGAGGGAGGGAGCTGAGGCAGTGAGTAGGTGTGTGTGGGCGTTTGAATTGCTCACTTGTGTTGCTAAGACATCTATGGAGCTGCTTGCACACATGCCAAGACAATTGGCACACTTCTGCCGGCCGTGAACCTCATCGGGACCCTCGTATGTACGCACAGGCAGGAAATGAAATGAAATTACACTTCCTAATGACAGGAGCATGTACTGTACACTGCAGCACTGCAAGACTTTATGCAGAGGCCATCATTCAGCTTTGTTCCATCCATCTCTCCATGAGTCTGTCCCTCTGGCACCGATGTGCAGCCATCCATCCGTTCTACCAATTCATCCTGTAACATTCTCACCCATTCAACTCACCTCTCTGCTAAACTTAAGTCCTTGTCCTCTCTCTCTCTCTCTTTCCTTCTCTTTCATTAGCACTCTTTCTATGCCCCTCTCCTTGCCTGTCGTGTCCTCTGTCTCTCTCTCTCTCTCTCTCTTTCTGTGCCCCTCTCCTTGCCTGCCGTGTCCTCTCTCTCTCTCTCTCTCTCTCTCTCTCTGTGCCCCTCTCCTTGCCCGCTGTGTCTTCGCTCACTCTTGCTCCAACGCAAGAGTGGGAGGTGTTGCTAGGCGACTGATTAGCTCTTTTCTTTCAAGAAGTGGAGTGAAGACCTTGATCCTCTCCGTATAAAAATAAACAGCAGAGAAAGGATAGAAAATGTGGTGAAAGAGCGCAAGCATCCTTCAGCTACCTGAGGGAAAGGAAAGCGTTTGTGTTCGCTGGGCCAGTTAAGTATTTTCTGACTGTTTTTCCCCCCCCACACTTGCATCCACCAAGTCATTTTTTAAAAAACATTCTATAAATAAGGATGCCATTTCCTTTTCAGAGATGAGTGGCTTAATTGACATTCAGTTTGTGTCAATTCTGAGAAAATTTCACAGTAGTTATTAAACCAGCCAAACTCAGCCAATGAAAACTTGAGAGTTGTTGGCTCAACGTGGCATTGCCTTTGGAGAGGCAAAGCAGAAGAATGTTCGACTTAGTGACCAAGTTCTGCCATGACTCAGCCAGTCAGAAGATGATGCAAAACAGCACTGGGTGTTGCCCTGTGTTTGCCTTACAAATGCAGACTGAAACTTTATCACTTGGAGGGTTCAAAATTAGACACTGACTTGGCCTTCTTTACATTTCCTGAAGGTCTCTTACTTCCATTAAAGTCACATTATGAAATGATGCATACATTACAAGTGCTTTAAATTTAGGTGCTAGTTAAGGACAGTGAGTGAATGTACATGTGAACAGGATGGGCAAATACAAACTATGGTGAATGCTCTCTAAGGATGCATTAGGCAGGGATACTTTTGCAGACACACATTTTGCTCATCCTGTGTCAGACAGGAGAGGAGAGGAAAGGAGCTGCCATTACTGAAGTCCAATCTTGTGACATTAAGGCCCAAGACTTCCTGATGGCTCACTCAGAGAGGGGGTCCATCCGTCGTCTTTCACCTGCATTATCTTGCTCGACTCTGACCCCCCCCCCCCCCAACCGCCCATCCCCCCTCGCCTCTGTTTCCTGCCCCCCTACCCAGACCCGCTGCTCTGCCACTGCTCACAATGCCCTATCATTACCACAACTACAGGGGGGCCACCCAGTCCCCGGACTTAACACACTGCCTTAGCCTGGTAAAACTGTCCTGTTCTCACACTGCCAAGAAGGAAGGAAGGAAACTACTTGCTTCCGATTTTTTTTTCCATTTTGGGAAAAAATGGAAAATCTGTAGATTGACCAAGTACTCAAGAGATGAGATTTGGAGCAACATGTGATGGGCCTCTGTGATGTGTAGATTATTCTGACACTGGCCTATACAGTTCGGACAGTCAGGCATATTTCAAATCTATAGCCATTTAAGAACATTTTTCAAAATGTTCAAAATGGTTTAATGCATCTCTGTGTTGGATATTGGTGATTGTATATCAACATTCAGTGACAGACAGAGACACTTCCTGTAAGTTACAGGATCAGAGGGTGAGCAGACAAAAGTTGGTAGTTTAAATTCATCACAAGAAAGACCAAGTAAAACTTCAGGCTCGATTTTGGAAGCAATCTACCCAATTGCAGCAACTAGTTTGGCAGCCTCTGGTCTGATGAGGGGTCCATTCAGATTGAAGGCATTAAGCAGGCTAACTGCTTGTGAGTTCACAGTTAGAGCGCAATCTAGTGCTGGTAATGCACTTTTGTGGTAATCATTCATATTTCATTCAATTACACAGCATTCCATGACTCGTGAGGTTACCCAGTAGATAAGCCCGCACATATCAAGCTGAAAATAGCACGGTAATATGTTGAAATGAAACGACTCGAAAATCGATCCCTATTTTTACACTCAAAACAAGTGCATTTTACTAAATATAGAGGATATTAAGTTGTGACATCCATTTGTGGAAGCATTTGGAAGTCATTGGAGGGGATGAGAGCCATTTTTAGCACAGCGCGACGCTCGCTTCGCAACAGGTCTGCGTGTCTGTATACCTGTATGTTTGTGAGCATAAGGTCAATATGGGAAAACAATCGAGTTATTTTGGTCCAACTGTTTTCCCCGACACAAATATTTTCCCAACAGTATACTGTAGGTGCGCGTGAAAATAAGAAAAAGACATTCGAAGTGCCTCTTTCATAGACGCTGTTTCCGTAAGTACAAACCTGTCCATCCTTTCTTATGGGGATCTCAATAGATCACATTCACAATCGTAATTGTCATACGGTTTCCATAAAAGCCAACATCCAGATTTGTTCCATTGAGCTCTTTTTGTGGCGTTGCTTTTCGGAGTTTATTGGAGTTTGCTGTTGACTCAAACACGACGACTGTGTGATGCACGTTGCGAGGTGAGATAAGGCCGATTATTAAAGGTGCATAGGGCTTTGGCCATGCCCATGAATCACCATCACCCTTTGTTTAATAATTTGATTGTCACATAATTGTAAGTCAGGCCTTATCTCGCGGTGCACATAGCCTTTACCGTCAGTCCATGCGTAGCCTATTCAGAACCACGGACAGCAACCTTCTAACTGGCTCTAAACGTGTGGCTTGCAACCATTGATTCGAGTCACATAAACTGCGCTGGCCCTATACAATGGTGTTAGCCATGATCTCGCGTTAATCGCAAGACTCACTTTCAATCAGTTACAGTAACTGTCACGCAACAGCAGCCCTCACTCTTCATTGCTTTGTGGCATTCACATCTCTCATGTGTTTGCCTTATAAGGACATACTGGTTTATGTAACGAACGAGAGTACATTTAATGTGTCTCTTGTACGCTGTGCCGCTTCACCCCTTAATTCGCTCTCTCGTTTACTCCACCACAACGAGAACCGTTTAATTAGGGTTGACTGGAGTAGGCTACCCATTCATAAAAAATGCACTGCTTCTAGAATGATGCAGTGTGACACTGCCCTGGTCTGTCGTCTTTGCCCAGAGCATTTGGCAGTGCATCCCCGAGATCACCTTCCAAAGTCCAGGCAATGCACAACGTCTGCATCCAGCCGTAATGTAAACAGAATAGGCAATTCAATGGCATATTTATGTGAACAACGTCATTTGCATGCGTCTTTATCATCGGTCATTGTCAGGACGCAATGTCGCCAAAGTCCCAACTACTGATGCCTGAGTATAGCCTGTATGGTAGCACTCTGATTGCAGATAAGCTGCACTTGTTCGAGAGGATACAACTCAGACTGATGCACTCTATAGCACAGTGAGATATCGCTACCCTACCTCTTTCGCATGCACCTCACCTCCATCACACCCCTCCAAATCCCCCGTCCCCCCTCCTCCCTACGACGGAGTCCGGTGACTCCGTCTACGTTATACGTTTGGCTCCGCCCATTCCTCGGTTTTGTCCAAATCGGGCTTTTTGCGTCGCCGGAGCTCCCGATATCAAGCAAACGTCATCACCAGAGAGAGGGAAGGCTGACGTCGGAGCAGAGTCACCCAGAGTAAGAGGTTTGGGAGGGGGGAGCGGAGAGTGTTTCAGCATAGCTAACATTGATATGAGACGTATCAATCCCCCGCGGCCCCCCTTCTTCTTTCGCCCCCCCTCTCCCTTTTACGTCGGTGTTGGCGCGTTGGGAGCCCCCCTACACCGGCGGAGTCCCAGGCTATATAAGTTACCGGCGAGCAGAGTAACTCCACCAGATTTACGGGCTCCCGACATCTGGGCGAGAGACGGCTTTTATAGCTGCCGACAAACTCATACACCGAACCGGGGGAGAGATCCATCAAGCCTCCGGTCCGCTACCGAACCAGGCGCTGTGGCGAAGCCAAAGAAGAGCACCAAGGATCGGAGTAATCATGAGACAGGAGTAAATACCTGCTCAGAACATTCGCTGAGATGACAGTCCAATAAATTAGACAGGGTTATAACGACCATCCAGTACTCTGACTCTACATCAAGGGAAAGAGTGGACCCAGCCATTCCTCAGAACAACCCACTGCAGTCTGCTCAACTCAGAGTTTCATCTGAACTCCGGGAATTTCCTGTCAACGGTCTCAAACTATCATGTATCGGTCCACCAAAGGAGCTTCGAAAGCTCGCAGGGACCAGATCAATGCAGAGATTCGGAACCTCAAGGACTTGCTCCCCATCTCCGATGTGGACAAGGCACGGCTCTCCTACCTACACATAATGTCCCTGGCCTGCATGTACACAAGAAAGTCCGTGTATTTCTGCAAAGGTGAGTAAGGTTGCTTATTACATGGTTGCTATCTTCAGTAGAGAGCGATATTGTTTGAAAAACGGCACCTGTTGATTTATGTAACACCAAGAATGCAACAGTATGTTCAAGGCGGCCATTTTAATTGATAAATTATTAGAGCGTCTTGAAGCAACAAGTGGAGTCTGTAACTAGTTCTATGCCGATTTGATAGCATGTATTTTAATATACTAAATGGACATGACAATGCATGTTAATGGCTGAATAACTGTATGAAGGTAGCATTAGACACAAATCGGTTGCAGACTGTTGTCGCTGTCCGTGGTGCTGAAATTTACTATTGCTACACGGTGAGCAGAGGCTACATGATGTGAAGCTATGTGTCAGAGTAATCGGTGCGCCATTTATTGAGGATCAAACGTTATTCCCTCAGATGCCCCCAGCACCGAAAGCCCCGAGGAGAGCTTTTTTTCCCCACTCGAACTGTCGGAGTTGATGCATGAAATACCAGGCTTTCTGCTTCTGCTGACGGGGGAGGGAAAATTGCTGTTCTTGTCAGACAGCGTATCTGAGCATCTTGGTCACTCCATGGTAAGTCATTGGAGAGGATTGATTAGTGCCTTTCCCCGTATTTATCTGAACAAATATGTGCATTTCAATACAGTGCATCCATTAACTTTTTCTGCTGCCATTTTTGTTACAGGTGGATCTGGTTGCCCAGGGTGACAGTGTTTATGACATCATCGACCCCACGGATCATTTCATCATGAGGAGTAATCTGGTGCCTCCGACCTCCCCTGAGACAGGTAATTAATTACACGTGTTGGAAAGCTGCTCATGGCACTTTAAGTGGCAGAGTAACCGCACTTACGTAACCAACCACTTGAACTCATGACAGTCCCATTGTGTTTCCTTTTAAGATGAAGACCGTTTGTTCCGTTGCCGCTTCAACACCTCCAAGTCGGTGCGTCGCCAGAGTGCTGGGAACAAGCTGGTGCTGATCCGAGCTCGTTGCCTGTCGCCCCCGCCGACCGCCACCTCCCCGGGCTCCTATTGGACGTCCAACCCCGTGTGGGTGTGCTTCTGCTCACCCCTGGAACCCCACCCCCCCCGCCCGGCCACCGCCGCGGCCGCCGAACCCGAGTCCTCTTGGCGGATGTCCGTTGAGAGCAACCTCTTCCTGGCCTGCTTCTTCTCCCAACACAGTCGCGACATGAGGCTGCAGGAGGTGCAAGACAGGTGAGCAGAGCACACCTGAGATTTCCACAGGGTCACCTGGGCTTTACTGCTAGGCTAGTCTGTTTGAGCTGTTTGAGCCATTTCATAAATAGTGCCCAGTCAAGTCGGATCACTAACGCAAGACCCTGTGTCTTCCCCCCTTCCTCTCCCCCTACAGTGTGAGGGACTACCTGGGCCTGGATGCGGAGACGCTGCGCTCCCAATCGTGGTACAGCCTGCTGCATCCCCAGGACCTCACGCATGCTTCCGCCCAGCACTGCAGCTTGTGTGAGTCTCCCCTCACGAGCTCTTCCTCACTGAGACACACACTCACACACACACACACACACTCACATAGGCACTGGCACTTCACGAGCACCTGCCCACAGCTTCCCAGCAACCCACTGGCACGCTCGTGGACACACCCTCACAGCAGCAGCTACCCCCGATCCACCCACATCGACAACAACACGCCTACGAGACACACAAGCATGGCCACTCACCCCGCCAGGGCTTTGATGGTGTAGGACTTGGCTCTCCTCCCCCTCCCCCTCCCCTCACTCCTGCTCTTGTTGCCCACACAGTGAGAGAGGGCGGCGAGGGCCGAGCTGAGATGGTGGTGCGGGTGGAGAGTGCCGATCACTCCTGGGTGTGGCTCTACATGGTGCTGCAGCTGGAGGCGGGAGATCACCCCATCCGCAGCAATAACTTCATCATCAGGTAGGTTAACTCAGGGCACAAGGTGCTACTACACCCATAAAACACGACGCTCAGCTTTGAAACATAACATTATGTAATAATATAATAGAACATTCTGTGAAGTTATGGAAGGACTGAATATGGAATGAGAGAACTTAAGTGTTCTTTCCAAGTTTCTTTTCCATAGTTGAGCTCATTTAGCTATTTACTGTAAGTAGTAAGTATTTAAGAGCTCATTTAAGAAGTATTTAAGAAGTTATTTAAGTAGTAAGTATTTAAGAGCTCATTTAAGAAGTATTTAAGATCTTAAGGTGGTTCATGTGTTGCTGCACCTGAAACAGAATGTCGAGGTTTGCAACAATGTTACATCCTGTAAGGTTCTGGAATGACTGAATGAAAAAGAGAAAGGGGAAGTCAAGTGTCTTCTCTTCTCTTCCCTGTAGTGAGGCCGAGGCCTGGTCGGTGAGGCAGCAGCTGAGCTCGGAGCAGAGTCAGCTCACCCTGGTGCTGGGCTCCTCCAGCGCCTCCCAGCCAGAGAGCGCCAGTCTCCAGTCCCCCGAAACGCTCTCCAGCCCGGACCAGGTCTTCACGCCGGGCAGTAGCGGCCTCTCGGCCCAGTCCTTCGACTTCAGCACAGCCACCGTGTGCAGCAGCGAGGAGCAGCCCGGCAGCTCCAAGGCCACGGCTGAGGAAGAGGCTCCCCGCTCCAGCCTCTCGTCCCTGGAGGAGGAGAGCCTCTTCCAGCAGCAGCCGCCCAGCAGCAGCGAGCCCCTGGCCAGCCCTTCCGCCCCCTCCTCGCCTATCCCCGTCACCGTGGCCACCGTGCCCGAGCTGGACTTCCTGACCCAGAACATCCTGCTGCCGCCTTCCTTCCAGCTGGAGCCCCCCGTGCCCGCCCTGCCCCTGCCGCTCCCGCCCGTGCCCACCTCCCAAGCCCAGCAGCAGACGAAGGAGTTTGTCTGCACGCCCCCTTACACCCCCCAGGTGGGCAGCGGCAGCAACTTCCCCTTCGGCGACCCGCTCTTCAGTTTCGACCCCTCCGGCACCACCACGCCTCCCCCGGGGTCTCTCACCGCCACCGTCACCACCACCACCGCCTCCACCCTCTCCCAGTCCTCCCCTAGGGACCCCACCGGCAGCCCCCCTCCACCCACCACCACCCTCTCCACACTCCTGCCTCTGTCCCTGGCTACGCCCACCACCGAACTGCTCTTCCCCATCGAGCCCTGCAGTGGCGCCCTCTATGAGAAGCTGCCCCCGACCCCCGACAGCCCCGGGGACGGCGACTGCACCGTCATGACCCTGCCCGAGGTCCGCGGGCCTCTGTTCGTCGACGTGCCGCTGGGACCCCACCACTGCCCGCCCGAGGGTCTCCTGACTCCCGAGGCCTCGCCCGGCAAGCAGCCCCACCTGTCCTTCTTCTCCCTGGAGCCCGAGCGGGAGCGGGAGAAGATGGAGATCTCCCTCCTGGCCGAGCACATCGGCACGCTGGCCGAGGGCCTCTACCCCGACCCCCTCATCTCCAAGCTCACGCCCTCCGAGCCCCCATCCCCCACCGCCCTGGACCCTGTGGGCTTGGATTCGCTCTTCGCCCTGCTGGGGGACTTCTATCCCATCAAATCCTGGAGGGGCCTGGATCTTCCCATCTTCTCCGACGAAGACTCTCTGTTTGAAGAGAGGATTCTCGAGAGCCTCCTCCAAGACCTTGCTGCATCGCCGTGCCCTTCGCCGACGCCTTCCTTCTCGTCCTCGCTCTCCTCCTCCCCGTCCTCGTCCTCCTCGCCTTCCCTGTCTACCACTCCGTCTTCTACGCCGCTGTCCAGCTCTCCCTCCACCCCGACATCGCCCATGTGCTGGCGTCCACCCTCTGCCGCAGGCGCCAGTCACTTCTGTAGCGTCCAATCGGCGCGCCGTAACCAGGCAGCCGGCTGCGGGGCAGCGACGGAGCGCGCTCCAACTCCAGGGGATCGGGCCAATCACGGCGAAGAGGAGGCCATGGAGATAGAGGAGTCACCTCTGTTGTCCAGCGGCGTCCCCATGTCGCCGCAACTGGTCGCCTCGTCCGTGTCGGCCTCCCCACCACCCGTCAGCCCCGTGCAGCCTGGCCTGCCCTGCGCCCAGTCCCTCCTCGAGGAGCTGGCCGCCCTGGAACCCATGTTTGGGGCAGGTGCCTCGATGACCCCAGGCTTGGGGCAACAACCTGAGTTGTATCAACTCCAATGTCACCCCATGCCGAAGTGCTTCCACAAAGGTGAGTGTCTCTCCCTCACACACACAGGTCTGTGAAACCCTTCATTTCCATCATGTCTCATTGGTTTTACCAAGACTGTTGGACTAATCCTTTATCTCTTCTTCTTTCCCTCTCTTTTCTCTTCCAGATGGGAGTGGTAGTGATCCTCCGTTCTAAAATAAGTCTGTGACTTACTTCATTAAGTATGGCATATTGTCATATTTCATGGAGATAATATTCACTTTTCAGTGAAAATATCAAAGTGTATAAATATATACATAATGTATATAAATGCAAAAAGACTTGAACCTCCTCATGTCCTCTGAGAGCAACTCAACAATTCATATTTTGTTCATGTGCTAATCTGTGTTATTTCTATGTACAAAATGGTGCGACATCTCAACAATGGTGCATTATAACGAGCTGTATGCCCTGGGGCCGCAATGCACCATGGGAAGCGGTTAACCTATCAATGCTTTCATCTGTAAGTATCATCTGTATCAGTTTAACTTCTCAAAAAAGGAACAGTCAATGAGTTGACCTTGTAAGTGCAACATGGACTTACAGACACGCATTTGTATTCACTCGTAGTGAAAATACTCTGTTGTGAACTTGACATCATTCCTATTCAATAGGAAAAAAAACAATAACAAGCTCATAGCTCTTTATCCATCATGCAATGCCACAACCACAAACCCCTGAAAGTGTGGGAATCAATGTTTACTATTTTTGTTTTCAAAACAAACCTTGTGGAACCAAGTTAAGTGACACACTAAAGAGGTCAATCTGTGACAGTTAATAACCTGAAGTAGAATTCATTTCTAGTCCAAGAACAAAACCCTCAAAGCACTTCCACTAATTTGGACTCTGGTGTCCAACTGCACAATGAACAGGCTCTCCAGGGCACTAGGGGGATTTGTGTTTGTGGCTGCATTGATTTTTACATTTGACTTGATTTCTCTGAACTTGTGTACAACTTGTGTGATGACATAATGGTGTACGAAGCATTTCTCAATATGTGAAGATGTCTCTTTGTGTGTGTGTGTGTGAGGAAAAGAAAACTTTCCTATGGTTTCCAAAAAACAACAACAAAAAACAACAACAAAAGATGCAATCGCATCAAAATCGAACAACAGAAGGGGAGAGGACTCTGGTTACCACGACACACTCTTCCTGAGAAGGGCGGAAATCTGTGCTGTGTGTGTGTTGTGCACACACACTCCCAAGATTGATGTACCATTTTGTTCCATTCTGAGAGGGGCGAGTTTCACTTCCCCTGGAATGGCTAAGCTCTACAGCTGGGCTACACGCACTTGCACTGGAGGCTTTGCAGCAGCCATTTTTGTAATGCTGGCAAACTTTTGTTAGAAGCTTTCGTTGGCCTGGTAAAGCTTGGGCCACGTTTCAGTCAGGCCGTCGTTCTGAATATCATGGCAACATCGCAGCGGTTATCGGTGTGGTGTCAATTAGTAATGACCTGTGTGTATGGGCAATTCTTCTTTTTTGAGAGGGGTTTAAAAACAAAAAAAGTTTTGTTTCAAAAATGAACTGGAAATGAAAGGTTGGGGTCACTCTTTCTATTCCGTTACTACTCGCCATGGGCTTGAGAAATGGCTCTCCTCCCATAGAGTTCACATGCTAACGTAGAGTTGTCTACGGTCAAGTAAAGGATTGATTCCTACGTTCTAGCTATTTAAACGCTATGTTTTAAAAAGAAGCATTCTATGGTGTGTGTGCTGTTTTAAAAAAATAGATACACATGCATGTGCCTATGCATCTATAGATACATGCGGAACGGCTGAGGGTTGTGCACATTTGTATATTTGTACATTTGTATAAATCTCTACAAGACTGTACATATCAGAGACATTTCTATGACAAGAAATACATACTTGGCATATGCTATTTATGACGAATGGACATTGTGGATCAGTGTTCTTCTGTTCGTGTCGCCAATAAGTGTATTTGGTTGTCAAACAAATGCATTTATATTAAAGTGCACTTAAAGCGGCTTTTTCTTGTCTGTCTCCATTTTGGCTCTTTGGTTCAATCTATGGTCCCTCTACAGTCTACTGTGCCATTTCTCTATCTCTCCTTCCTTCCCAATGCCCCCCTTCTCTCTCTATCTATCTCTCTCTCTCTCTCTCTCCGTCTCTCTCAGAGAGCTGCAGCCTCCTCCTCTCCTCTCCTCCCTGCAAGCTGGGTCCGCACGGCAACAGCTCTGACGCACAGGCGCAGGACGCAGGTCTATGAGACACCATCTGACTCAGATTGACGTACACACTTGACACAGAGGCACTCGCAGACAGCCAGCTTCCCATTTTGACGCACACACACACACGCAGAATACCACACACATACACACACACACAAAACCCTCAACCAGCTTCGCCCCGCCCCTTCTGCCTTCTCTGTCAGCAGCCCACACGCGTCGTACCTGCTATTCCGACGTCGTACGCCAGCAACGATGTCAAACTCCATATATGGTCTTTCCCGCTCAGGGGCATAATTTCTGCCCCCCCCCCCCTCCCTCCCTCGCTCCCTCCTTTTTTTCCCTGC
>JAUCNH010000077.1:1870259-1881862 GCA_032353275.1 Sardinella hualiensis | reverse complement strand
TCTTAGTTTTTGAATATTGCAATTGCAATTTTGTAGACTGTTTTTGGTATAACCTGAGTCTGATATAAAATGATGTTAATCACCCTAGATCCTCTATTGCGAATGAGCATTGTTATAGGGCCTAGCCTACTGCCTTTTGACTTGCACCGCAGACAGCGAAACCGCTTAGGGAAGGCTGCCGACTGGTGGTCAAAAATATTCATTGCATCGAGAGTCCAACTGTCCTACAGATGTAGCCTCCGGGCTACATTCTACACATCTTGAGCTCAGCAGCCGTCGTTGTTCAGGCCATTTTGTGTTGTAAGGCCTGTGTTTACAACCACCAGGCTACGCAACGCTTATGGTTTGCGCACACTACAACTACTAAAAGTTTCACAGTTGTAAAAGGGCCTGTATTTGGACGGATTTGTAAACTGAAAGGGTCCTTGTGCTGCAGGAAGGAAGATGGACAGTGTATGGCAGTGGGAGTGAATTACCACAGGCTACAGAGATCTTGAAGTCGGCGAGTGCCTTTAGATTAATTGCATTGTCAATTGCCTGCCTAGCCCAAACTAATTCAAGACGAAGGGCATGTGATTTGAGTGACACTAGTAAGGGGAGACATTTTTATTCATGCCGGTATACAGCTAGCAACATCGGCGATACCGGCTTTCCAGTGGTCAGCCACTCCTGAAGAGTTTTAAACGCCAGACAGAGAGGAGCCACATTAAGTGACGTCACCGTGCCGTAGCACTACAAGAAGAAACCGAAATAACAGAGGCTTTTCAGTGTGTTCTTCCGCAGGTTACTAATGTTCTCTGCTTCAGGCCCAAAGCAACATGCCGCTATCAGAAGAGTCTTTTAAGTCTACAAACTTGTCTGTGGAGCTTAGCTACATGACAGAATGTGGTTATTATTTGTGCAACTGTAGTATTGTTTTGTCCGACGTATAAAATGTTGTGAAAGAATGAAAACTGCCTTCAGGTTAGCCAAATCATTCATAATTTATAAAACCTAATATTGTGTAGTCTTACAAGTAATAGAGAGGAGAGAAAAGGCTCGATAAGCTGTTTGCTTTTGCTAAACAGTAGCGACACTACATGGACACAGCATAGCCTTCCGTCAAAGAGACTGAAAAGAGAAATATTTCTGTTGAAGCATAGGCTGATCTTCGTTCACTCACACGGCGACACTAAATACAGGGAAGATCAGACGGTTTGTTGCGTTGTGTTAGCATATTGTATCTGTCGCATTAGCTTATTTTTCCCAAAACTCTCGAATATATACATTTTCTTGCAGGCAACGTGACTGACCAGATACCATTGATACACGGTTCTGTAGGGACGTAGCAGCGAGTTGTTAACTTGGCGGATGGATATGAGGAGTTGTACTCCGCCTCCAGTCTTTTTGACGCCAGGGCATGAGAGGCTGGGGAGTCGGGTAAAGACAGTGAAAAAAGGAAAAAAAAAAAATCAGGTTCATGTCGGAGTGTGTTCACAAGAGGAAGGGAATAGAGAAGCGTCTTCATTTTCTCGAAGGTATGCGATGTAATTATTTTAGATCCATATCACTAACTTGTTTCGGTGACTACATAGCAACTTTATTTTAATCAGTTGAATTGGGTGTTTCCACAGGGGGTGGGGTGTTGAACTGATTGGAAAAAAAAGTTTTCTGTTTTTTCCCCCTTTCTGGTGGGGGTGGGGGAAAAGGAGAATTGAAGTGGCTACCTAACTAACTTAGCTTGCTAACTTGAAATGAATGTAACAATAGCTATCACCTAGAGCTAGTTAGCGGCCAGTATATTTGGTCAGCTTTCAGAAGAACTTGATTTGAAAGTAATTTCAAGCACACCAACCACAAATGTGTCGGTCTTGAGGTCTATCTTCTATCAAGCTACCTAAGCTAACTCGGCTGATCAACGTTAGTGTAAGTCAACGTTAATGCATTGTGATAGCGTGGATACGTAACTTTTTTTTTTTAAACATAAGGCTGCTACGACTTCATTTTCCCCTTTGCATTACACTATTGTTCATTAGCCAAAGAATTTAATGAGTTTTGATTGAGTTGGATGGTTTTCTAGGCCAACATTGTGTCCTTTGTGGAATGCGCCCTTTATTTGTGCGTCAACCTTTCAGCATTTTAGCTAGCTAGCCTTCATTTGAAGTTAACGTGTTGTAACTTATGTTTGCTCTGGTCATAGTAACTTTAATGTTATCCAGCGCACTGAGAACAAAACTAACTAACCAAGGATTAATCTGGTAATGCTATTTTAGTTAACGTTTGCATCACAGTTAATGGATGGTCTTCAAGTTTGTGTACTTCTACAGTGTTTTCTGGCAGAACATAACTTTTGTCATGGTATGCATCATGGCTGAGGATAGCTAATGCTACGTTGTCTTACTTTCAAATGTAGCTGCGATGCGATGTTAACATCAAAGAAGACCAGTAATACATAGTTAAGGATACTTCTAAGGTAACATCCTTCGATTACTAAAAGTACACTGAATGTGATTTTTATCATCTACAACGTTATTCTCTACGCTGGTATTGTAACGCTACTCGGCCCCAGGTTGAATCCACAGACAGAATGGGTTGACGTTTGGAGCCCCAAAATAGCAATGGCACTGGTTTTCTAAGGGTGCTGAAATGTTTGGTCAGGTTTGACAAGTATCCAAGGTTATCACCTTATAGGCAACTAAATACTAATTCTTCCCCATGTTGACAGTTAAGCGTATGCCAAGTAACTGATTGTGTGTGTGTGTGTGTGTGGGGGGGGGTAGAAAGAATTTGGTCAACATCGTTTGGCCTATTTCATACATGCTGTCCTGTCATAGGCTTACCAATGGATCATCGAATAGTGACTGTAAACCTCTCTGTCTTAACTTGACTGTTTTGTTAGAGATGTTGGGAAAAAACAAACGCCTCTTAGTTTCAACACTTCACCATTGTGTTTGTTTAGGTTTCAGTGATCTCCTGCTCAACACACAGACCATAGTGGCTCAAGGAATCTATTTTACAGACAAATCATTAGCCAGGAAGCAAAATGGGTGTTTACCCTTAAAATCACGCTTAGCATGTCTCGGTGTTGAAGCATGACATTTTGGTTACTGTTATGCTGCTGTAAGTCTACTATACTAAGTCCCATCTGTGGCTGGATTAAGGATATGCCTTCTGTTATTTCTGACGAATGGAGATCTTACAAAGTTTTTTTTTTCCCCTTACTACATTGTCAGTGTCTTACGGAAGACTGCAGAACAATCTATTCTAGGAGAGGGCTTTGCTTTGTACATTTCCCTCCAAATGCAGCCCGAAGAGAGTGTGCTTGTGTTGTCGCTGGGGTCAAACAATGGAGCCCCTCCAATTTGTGTGGATGATGTCAGACACCAGGGACAGAGTGGGTGTATATGGTGTCACGAGTAATTAGACAGCGAGCAATTAGACGGTCTGAGCCCTGTCTCCCAGGGTTTGCTTCCTGGGTTTATCAGGGGGCACAAAAGCAAACCCACTCCACCTCCACTACCACCACCACCACCACCACCTCTTGGCTGGAAGAATTGTGGATAACATTTATTAATTTATCCAAAGCGACATACAGACGAGGGTTGGAGTCTGAAGGGAATGACACATTCTGTCATTTGGCCTGTCCATCATGATGTGACCATGCGATGAAAGGGGAGGTTCTGGAGGTTTTTTTGCCACTGCAAGCATGTTGGAGGCAAGATAACACTACTTGTGCGTGTGTGTGTGTGTGTGTGTGTGTGAGAGACAGTGAGGAGAAATCAATAGACCTGACTGCAGTCAGAGAAGTGTCCTTGTGTGGCTGCTACGCTGAGCCTGCCCATAGTGTAAAGCATGGTGGCCACAGCCTGTTAGTCCCAGCAGTATGATCTCCTGCTCCCCCTCCCAGTGCTGCTGAAGCAGGGGGTGGGCAGTGGTGGTTCTGGTTCCCAGTGCTGCTGAAGCAGGGGGTGGGCAGTGGTGGTTCTGGTTCCCAGTGCTGCTGAAGCAGAGGGTGGGGAGTGGTGGTTCTGGTTCCCAGTGCTGCTGAAGCAGAGGGTGGGGAGTAGTTCTGGTTCCCAGTGCTGGTGAAGCAGAGGGTGGGGAGTGGTGGTTCTGGTTCCCAGTGCTGCTGAAGCAGGGGGTGGGGAGTAGTTCTGGTACCCTGGGCCAGCTGTAGCAGCGCTGTGGGCCGATGAGGATGCTGACACTCCGCAGTGCCGGATCCTTCTGGACCTCATCTGTGCATATTAATTTGATGAGCACATTGTTTTGAACTCGAGGCTCAATGACCGTGAGTCATTATAGTGATCTGCTCTCTGAAAGTAGTATGGCTGAAGTCCTAAAGAGTGAATTTAGATAGATGGGCCCACACAAGAACCACAACGGGGCTGGTGATGGAATAGAAGTGGTGTTGCTACCAGCATTAGAGTATTAGGCTGAGGCTGCCCCTGCTTCGGTCCCTGCCCCTGGTCCTGCCTTTGCCCATGCCTCGGTCCCTGCCCCTGTGCTCCTGCTCCTGTCTTTGCCCCTGCCCCTGGGCTCCTGCCCCTGCTTCAGCTCTGGCCCTGCCCCTGCCTCGACAAGCCCCTGCCTTTGCCCCTGCTCCTGCCTTTGCCCCTGCCTTGGCTACAGCCCCTGTCCCTGCTTCAGCTCTGGCCCTGCCTGGGCTCCAGTGGTCTGGATGCCAGTAGCCATGCTGAGTCTGGATAACGGGCGCTCTGTCCTCACTGGGTGTGAGGCTGGGGCAGCAAGGGGTGACCTGACCTACATTCACTCTCAGTGCAGAGAGAAGAAGCTGGGGGCAAGTCTTGTAGCCCTCCATCTGCTCTCCAGCCTCCATCTATCTAGCCCTCCATATCTACTCCCATCTATCTAGCCCTCCATATCTACCCTCCAGCCTCCATCTATGTAGCCCTCCATATCTACTCTCCAGCCTCCATCTATGTAGCCCTCCATATCTACTCTCCAGCCTCCATCTATCTAGCCCTCCACCCACTCTCCAGCCTCCATCTATCTAGCCCTCCATATCTACTCCCATCTATGTAGCCCTCCATATCTACCCTCCAGCCTCCATCTATCTAGCCCTCCATATCTACTCCCATTTATCTAGCCCTCCATATCTAGCCCTCCAGCCTCCATCTATCTAGCCCTCCATATCTACCCTCCAGCCTCCATCTATCTAGCCCTCCATATCTACTCTCCAGCCTCCATCTATCTAGCCCTCCATATCTACTCCCATCTATGTAGCCCTCCACCCACTCTCCAGCCTCCATCTATCTAGCCCTCCATATCTACTCTCCAGCCTCCATCTATGTAGCCCTCCATCCGCTCTCCAGCCAAGTGGTGGTGGGGTGTGTGGGCGGCTGTGGGAGCTGGGGTGGTGCTGGCAGGCTGAGGAGGCAAAGCTGGTGGGCTGGAGGAACATGTGACTGGAGGAAGTGACTCCCAGTGGCCTGACATCCTTCTTGTCTTAGTTGCTCTCGCAGTGTTTTCAATAGCTGTGTTTGCTGGCGGCTCCACCCTCTGTGTGTGTGTGTGTGTGTGTGTGTGTGTGTGTGAGTTTGAGAGGGAGAGAGCGAGTGAGCGAGCGAGCACACGAACACCAGGGTGTGGCAAGTGGGTCCACTGCTTGCAGATGATGTCGCACAATGACCCACTGTTGAAGGACACTACACACAGCAAACCCGGTGCTTCCCGTTGGTCACAGAGCTGCCCAGATGTGCAGCAGGGCTCTGTTTTCCAAGGCTTATGGAGACGATGGGCTCCGTCCACACACAGACACACACATACACACACACACACACACATATTCTGGGCCAGAGCGACTGGAATCGGAGCCATGCAAATCAATCAAGTGTCCCTCATTCAGCTAGGAGACTAAGTCATTGGGAAGCCTTACTCTCCCTTTGGCTACTTCTTCTGTTATTAAGGAAGGCAGTATGAGTATGTAAACCCATGGCTGAAACTAGTGTGTGCTTTTATCTTTTGCTAATATTAGTATGCTTTAGCAGGGAATTATATATATTATTATTAGTATGCTTTAGCAGGGAGTTATGTATATTAGTATGCTTTAGCAGGGAGTTATATACATTATTATTAGTATGCTTTAGCAGGGAATTATGTATATTAGTATGCTTTAGCAGGGAGTTATATATATTAATATTAGTATGCTTTAGTGGGGAATTTTCTATATTAATATTAGTATGCTTTAGCAGGGAATTAAGGTCTGTTCTATTTGTGTCTGTCTCCAGGTGCTGAGCGTGACATTTGCCTGGCTGTGGATACTGCTCTGTTTGGCATGGACCTTTAGCCAACCCCCGTGAGTGAGATCGCCTGTAGCTGCCCCGCTGTGAAGATCCTCTGTTTTGGCCACCACACCACACCACACCACACCAGACCAGCCTGTCCTGTCCCATCCCATCCCATCCCATCCCAAAGTGCCCCTCTGCACCGTTTCCCAATGTGTGTGCTGTGACCTGGCCCGGCTCCTCCTCTCCTCCCTCCTCTGCAGGCTTTCCTGAGTGCCGGCAGCTGCGTCCTGCCTCCGTTTCCTGTCCTTGGTGGTGCAAGGCTAAGGCCTCTCCACTTCCCCACCCCCTCACACACACGCACACACGCATACGGTCTCGTCCATACCTCTCTCTCTCTCTCTCTCTCTCTCTCACTGGCCCTTGTCTAACCATTCAAGCTCATTCGGTGGCCCTCAGCCTCTCCAGGACTTGTGAGGAGGTTCCTCCCTCCCTCCCTCCCTCCCTCCTCCTCCCCCTACCCCCTCTGGTGGATCAAGTCTACATCCCCTTGCCGGAGCCCTCTCTCGCTCGCTCGCTCGCTGAGCACCATGACCTCCATGTCCAGCCTGTTCTCCTTCACCAGTCCGGCCGTCAAGCGGCTGCTGGGCTGGAAGCAGGGCGACGAGGAGGAGAAGTGGGCAGAGAAGGCGGTGGACGCGCTGGTCAAGAAGCTCAAGAAGAAGAAGGGCGCCATGGAGGACCTGGAGAAGGCGCTCAGCTGCCCTGGCCAGCCCAGCAAGTGCGTGACCATCCCGCGTTCGCTGGACGGCCGGCTCCAGGTGTCGCACCGCAAGGGCCTGCCGCATGTCATCTACTGCCGCGTGTGGCGCTGGCCCGACCTGCAGTCGCACCACGAGCTCAAGCCCCTGGAGGTGTGCGAGTACCCCTTTGGCTCCAAGCAGAAGGAGGTGTGCATCAACCCCTACCACTACAAGCGCGTGGAGAGCCCAGGTGAGCCCACATATGTACATACACGCCCACACCCACAGGAGATTGACTCATGACTCAGCCACATAGCCTGGAGTCGGTCTACTGGGGCAGATTCCAAGAATGTGGTCGAGTGATAACCCTGGCTAAGTTAACCTAGAGTAAGTGGTAAACCTGCTCATCGAGGAGTCTGCCAGCATCATTAGTCAAGAGAATGAGGACTCCAGGCTCTTCTATTAGCTGATTTACCACCACCTTTAGGTACCTACCTCACATGACGGATGATGATGATGATTGAGTCAGGAAGTGCTGAGTCATGTTCTAGTACAGAACATGTCATAGCTGGATATTTATTGCCAGGGGCGTCATTGGCCCGCTTGAGTGTCATTTCCCAGAGCAGAGAGAGAGAGAGTGAGAGAGAGGGGGGGGTGTGTTATTCTAGAGACAGTCATGCAGCTCACTATGGATATTCTGTCATGGAGTTGGACACTGATGGCCCTATTGAGTTGCAGTTTCTGGCCATTGTGGAACCTTTCCTCTCCATCTGCCGCTGGGGGACTGAGAGGCTCTTGATGACTCAGTCAAGGGCAAATATCACATGACCCAGAGCAGAGCAGAGACGAGACGGCAGTACTGATTCTTCCTGATGCTCCTCCAGCGCAGTCAGCCTGTCATGACTCTTACTACCAGTATGTCTGTGCCTGTGCTAGCTTTAGCATCCTATATGATATGGCTATGCTAACTCTGTATCTCCCTCCCCTAATTTTCCAGTGCTTCCGCCTGTGTTGGTCCCCCGCCACAGCGAGTTCAACCCGCAGCACAGCCTGCTGGTGCAGTTCCGCAACCTGAGCCACCACGAGCCGCACATGCCACTCAACGCCACCTTCCCCGAGTCCTTCCAGCAGCAGCAGCAGCAACAGCAGCAGCAGCAGCAGCACAGCGGCGGCAGCTCCCTGCCCATCTCCCCCAACTCCCCGTACCCGCCCTCGCCCACCAGCAGTGGCACCTACCCCAACTCCCCCGCCAGCTCGGGGCCCTCCAGCCCCTTCCAGCTGCCAGGTACGCAACACTACCGACCGCTACCGACAGCCCAGCGCCACAGCCTGGCACCGCACGCCAATGTTGGCAGGGTGTCTGCGGGGTTTTAAAAAGTATTAAAAGGTGATAGTTTAAAATTGTGAAAGGCCATTAAAAGTGAATGGCCATTGAAATCTATCTGTTGAAGTTCATATTAGTTTGTTTGAGCAGTGAGCTTTAGCCTGTCTATCCTCGTCTCAGTCCTGAGCTCTCAGCAGTCTGATGCCGTCATCAGCCATTCAGTGGCTGCCTGGCATTTAAAGTGTCAAAATCTACATACACGTTACAAAAAGTTGCTGATAAACACTTGCAACTCAGTGTCGTGATGCTTTTAAAAAACATTCTAAAGGTAGTAAAAAAGGTATTAAAAGGTATTAAATTTAATGAAATGAAATTGCAGTATATACTCTGATTGGGCTTTAATTGCAGTACATACTGCAGTGTGCACACTTCTCACTATCTGTCCATCCACAGTGTAGGACTTGGATGTGTTCAGGTGAGCTCAATGCCATGTGCACAACTGCTTCTGTAGACTGATGATTGAGTGTACCAGGGAAACATGGTTTGGCTAATAAGTAAAGCTAATTGCATTGTGCCTGATGGGTACTGGGATTGATTTTCTGAGTAAGTTTTGATAACCAGTGTTGGGCTTTGTGTTCTAAATTAGCTTCAAATGACCGAGTAAGCCTAGTTCATGAGAGACGACACTTCAGACAGGTAGTTTTACTGGCTCTCATCTTGAGGATGACATAAAATCACAGACGTGACCAGACTTGGACAGAGTTGTGAGATTTCGTGATTGCTGACTCAATTGGGTCAATTTGAGATGTCAGTTGAAATCCACTTATTGTGCAATTCTTGGGCGCACCTTAATGTGCCGATGGAGGATGGTGTAGTTTTGTGTGTGGGAAAATGTCACTGCCTTGCGCGCGCACACACACACACACACACGTCTTGATCAAGTAACATTAGTGGAATCTGTGTTTGGGAAATGGACTAGTTTCATTGGTAGAAAACAGTATATTTACATGAAGGCAAAATGTCACTGCCTTGCGAATACTCACCACACTATATGCATATGAATTGACATGCGCGCGCACACACACACACACACACGATCAAATTACATGAGTGGAAGCTGTGTTATTGGGGAAACTTAAGACAAACCATTGATTTTCCCCTTGAAACTATGTAAATGTTTTTTACAGTATGTTTGGTGTGTTTATTTGTGGCTCTTTAGCTATTACTGTCGAGGTGTCTCAGAGGTCTCAGAGGAGTTGCAGAGGGTAGGCTAAAATGTTAGAGCGAATCAGCATGTGTGTGGGGGGGTTTGTGCGTATGTATGTGTGTGTGTGTGTGTGTGTGTGTGTGTGTGTGTGGTGGGGTTTGGGCCCTAATACCGTGATAAGTTATGATGATGATGGGCCAGTGCAAATCGGCCCCCTATTTGACGGGGACAATTGAAGTGCCAGCTAAGCAGCACAGCAAAGCCCACAGTGTGTGTGTGTGTGTGTGTGTGTGTGTGTCCCAGTGGTGTGTGCCCAGCGCTGGGCACCGGCCCGTTGGCCCAGATTTGCTGATGCACGCAGCAGCTGGCCTGGGAGCCAGTCAGGCGTGAGGGGAGCCCATGTTTGATAGCGCTCTGGAGAGAGCACCGCTCAAGCACCGCTTGATTCCGCTGAATTGTCCCTCATGCCATTACTGGATCAAATCTGCTACTGCAGTCACATCAGCCATTCAACACACACACACACACACTCACACACACTCACACACACTCACACACACTATCCCCACCATCGCCTCTCAGCAGTAGTGGTGCTCAGCATTCCCAGATTTATCCAGGGTTGTAATGAATCAGCAGATTGGTAAAGCCAGTGCAGACCCACCTGTGTGGAGCAGGGCAGGGCCCACATTTTGCTCACTGGTTCTCTGGCTCTAGGTCTTAGGGGGTTGGGCATATGGGCGGATCAGGGACCATATTTTGCTCACTGGTTCTGTGACAATAGGTTTGAAGAGGTTGGCCATGGGCTCACCATTTATCTTGCTCACTGGTTCTCTGGCAGTAGGTCTGAGGGGATTGGCCATACCTGTAGGCTCGACTTTAATTTTGCTCATTGGTTCTCTGGTGGTAGGTCTGAGGGGGTTGGCCACGGGCTCGCCTTTAATTTTGCTCACTGGTTCTCTGGCCGTAGGTCTGAGACGGTTGGCCATGTGGGCCCGTAGTTTATTTTGCTCACTAGTTCTCTGGTGGTAGGTCTGAGGCAGTCGGCCACGGGCTCGCCGTTTATTTTGGCCAATAGTGGAAGTTCCCCTAATGGGAGCCAATGGCGTTTTACCCTTACGAGCCTCAAAATGGAAAAAGGATTCCCTTGCATTAGATGTGATTACAGCGGTGGTAATCATTAACAAATTGCATCATTACAGAGCGCACAGAAGGCCATTTCTCTTCTGGTAATGATATTACCTGCTCTGTAACAGCATTACCTACAAGTTGCCCACTTGCGGACTGCATAAATGCCCTTTCTTAAGCTGTTCATGCCAAGATCTGCAGCGAAGGAAAAAATCTAAATGGAAAACATGAGTGTCCTATTTTTCTTCATTGTGAATCTATCAGTACTGAGCTGGGCTATTTTGGACCTTCTGAAGGATCGTCCTGAGATGGGTGTTTGGTGTCACAGATTAGCGTAACCCGACACTAAAAGGTTTCCATAAACTGCGGGGTGTAGCTTCCGGTAAAGATCCATCGGAAGCCCTCACTCAGGGGAATGGAGTGGATCTTTAACCATTTGCCTAGAGCAGCTGTGCTCTCACACACACACACACACACACACACAGCCCTCTCTTTCTCTCTCTCACTTACTTGCTCGCTCACACACACACACGTTCCTGTTGTTGCATGTGGATGTTGACCTGCTGTGCTTTATGACCCTGCCCCCTCTGCAGCTGACACCCCACCCCCTGCCTACATGCCCCCCGATGAGCAGATGGGGCAGGACGGCACTCAGTCCATGGAGACGGGGAGCAGCATGGTACCCCAGAACATGCCCAGAGGAGGTAAGCGTGCCCGCCACCCCCCACCCCCCAAACTGTCTGTCTAGCCTCTCTGCCTGTATTAGAGATGTGTACAGCTTACAATTCAACCCCCACTTCACCCTTGAACTTCAAAACTTCATGTACTTTAGTTTTTAGTTTAGTTTCTTCTATTTTAATCCTCCCAAGGTTACCTTGTAGAGTTCAGTTCAGTAGAGTTTACTTTTATTTATCATATTTATTTATTGAGACCAGGTACTGTGGAACTGAATTGCCCAGTGTTGGGACAAATAAAGC
>JAUCNH010000077.1:1743284-1753394 GCA_032353275.1 Sardinella hualiensis | reverse complement strand
CAGCCTGAATTTAAAATTTTATCATTACATTTATGAAAGATTTATGTAATTTTAATAGTATTTTTCCCATAATAATAATCAAAATTTGCTTTGGATTATTACAAGAAATACCAAAAAAAGTATGTATATTTTTTTGTTGTAGTTGTCATACCAGATAGACTCTATTCTCTGTATGCTCATGGTTCATCACTGCTATGTTGTCTATTTCTGGTTTGAGATGTGTTTTTGGTTCTTTTTGTTATGGATGCTCTGTACAGCCAAAACAGCTGTAATATCTCAAATGCTCTGTAGATGGTGCTGTTGCTTCGCAGTTGTTGACAGAGCTTGAGACACATGCTGTAGAATCAAAGAGCTGCTTTCCGTCTTTCGTGTTCAAAGTAGTTGTCAACTAGCATCATATGGGTCAAGGACAAATAATTGAGTTAACAATTCTGCATAATCACAAGGCCGGCTGATGAAATACTGAGAAATGAAAGGGTAAGCAACCCCTTCAGCCTAACAACCAGTTTCTGTCATCCATGACAACTTGATGCCCGACTCAAGCCATGACCTAAAGTCTCTGAGAAGGAAGAATTTTGCATTGCATCTATGTATGTTAAAAAAAAAAAAAAAAAAAAAAAAAAACGTGTATAGTTGTAATAAACAGAGATCTCGTCACACATCTCTGCAGTAATCTGTTGACATAGACGAGTGTCCTGCAGGGGAATTTGCAGTGGCAAAGGACTATGTCCAGAGAAATCTGAATTTCAGCCCTGGCTGTTGCTAAAAAGGGTCCTTGCATAGTAATGCATTTATTTGTGAGTGTACCCTTGCTGTTCCTCAGGAGGACTCATTGCCATGCTATGCAAAGCTTTTACAGCATGAATACAAAAGGCCAGAACAAAAGCATTTTTATTTTGGGACGGCATTGTCATTTAAAGGGGGAGTTGACAAGCTTGAGTCTTTGTTGGGATTTGCAACCCAAATTTTTGGTGGGGTTGACACAATCCTAATCATTTCTACTGGGCTTGGAATATGCCTTTGCTTCTTGACATGGTGAGCTCTCTTGAAGTGGATTTGGCAAATGAGTCATATCCAGTGCGAGTAGCATTCCTGGAATCTTTACTGCATAGGTGACAACACAAAGGTCTTGAAATTACAAAACTGTCTTTGATCCCAAATATAGAGCTACATCAGAAACAAAAGCATGTCTGTTTGAGCGTGTCTCCAGAGCAACTTTAGAGTGCAGATTAAAGATTGCAGGGATCCATTTTGCCTTGAATGTCTCTCTGTATGTCATCAGTGTTTTAGTCTGAGCATAGCAATTTCTGGGAGAAAAGCACACATATTTCGCACTGCCTCATGACAGTGCCTTTGTGATGAAACCATTTTCTGTCGTAATTAACAGTTCACACGGTTTCTGTGTTTTAGTGATTATTCCGGTCTTTTCAGCTGATTGCACAAGAACATACTCCAGTTATCATCCCAGTACAACAGTCAGTTAATGGAGGATATTTGGACTTGAATGGATTACCATATTGATTGCTGTATGCGCCTGCTGTCATGCTCAGCCCTTCAAAACAAGGGCTGACGGCTGCTGTGGTTTGTGAAGATCTCTCATTACAGCTTGTTGTGTGACAGCTAGAGTGAGCCTGACCACGCCAGGGAGAAAATCCACATCCTGGCACTAGTGTTTCACTGTGTCACTCACGGCCAGGCTTCTTGTCAGACCTCCACACAGATTCAGATGTGAAGTTTACAAGAGAAACAGCACTGCTATACGCCTTGGCTCCACTTGCGACGCCAAATCTGGCTCTCGGCCGGCTTTGACATGTGCTGCTGGAGCGCCCCTTCACTGCCACGCACTCAGACCCAGAGTCTCAGCACAAGGACGGGTGCAGCGCCCTCTTTGCCAATGTGGCTGGGACTTCTGACTGGGGCACAGAGATGTGAGAATTAAAAAATGCCTCATGATTGGACCAAAATAATATTGTGAGGATTGTAGCCTACACCGTTTTGTATTTGTTAAACGAGCACGTCAGCAAAAGGAAGACTGGGACAATAACATAACAATGACTATTGTATAGTGCAGTGCACTCAGTTCTGGTGGAAATAATATTTTCACATTTATAAGTGGGTTTTCAAAAACTGCAGTGGGTTTAGCCCTTTAGCCTACAGTATGTTATGCTTGGTCATGCCTGTGGCTCTGAAGGCTGCTTCAATACGACAGATCAAAACAAGCCTCGCTCCAATGATTCAGTATCCATGGAGACAACAAACTGTTATAATTAACATTGTGTGGAACAGTATAAATGACTGCAAAAAGGATAATAGTAATTCACTAGTTCACCCAATTGGATTTCTTGATATTGAGCACTGGGCATAAGGACGTTTGGCACGGTACGCGTAGCTAGACGTGGTCCTAGATGCCAGCAGCAGAGATCACATGTGAGTGATGGCTGTGGATAAGGGGGGGGGGGGTGTAAGGCTAAGGACCTTAGTTCTACTAGTGAAAGGGAGGAGAGGAGGAGGAGAGAAGCATTGAAACGCTGGGCCGTGTTTCATTTATTTGTTGCAATCGGGGTAAAAACCCTGAATAACTGGAATGGATTTGTTTTGAACTGGTCACTTAAGACTAAACTAATTCTCTTTATGAATGAACAAAATGTAAGTGGAAGCACGTCTGAGCAAAATATAATGTGGACATCGTGAGCATCTGCAGTCAACACTTTCAATGAACCAGAACACTGACTGTTTCAAAAGATCCCAAATCTATATTCAACTTAACTGTTTCAAAAAACAATACCATAAGAATATGGGTGCTGTGCACGCATTTAACTTTTAATAAAACATCTGACAATGTTCTGATATAGATTCAGTGTTCATATCTTATTTTTAATAAAACATCTGACATTATTCAAAGAATGGAGAGCTATCCACAGTTCACTGTCAATCAGCGATAGCAGAAAATACATTATACTTTAAATATGACTCCCACTGTGGTCTGAACTCTAGGAAGAGGGAATTTCTGACTGATTTTGGTCTTCCTTATCCATCTCCATGCTGTCGACATGCTTTTCATCACAACAGAGATGTGCCTTACATGGTCTGTGAATACATTGTCATCTCATTATCTCGTGAGACAAGCACACACACACACACACACACACACACACACACACACACAGTTGCACATATGGATGGATACGCACAAACATCCCACACACAGACACACTACACTCACACATACAATCACGCTCTTCTTTCAACTCTTTCTTGATGATCAAAATAGCTGGCTTCATGTTTATGCTACTCCTTTGAGGGGGAAAACTCTGATTTAATACGAGGCGATTCTTGAAGTCCCAGCACCACTCCATAGAAAAGGGAAGAACACAGAATTGACCATGGATTCACTGGGGAGGGATCCTCACTTGGAGCGTCAGATGTTTGAAACAGACCATGTGGCCACTGATTGAATCTCAGGGACTCAAATGGAGCGCTAAGAGCCAAGTGTTTTAACAAGATGTGATAAGAAGAAAGTGCGGATCAACGAGATGGGAGCTGGGAGATGAGGCTGCTCATCGCGCGCCGAAGCCGTCTCCCAAATTATGCAAGGGAGGCCTGTCAACAGGCGACAGATGATTCGGACGCTTGCTTTTTGTTTGTCAGGATTTACATTTTCCCTTCTTTTCCCACGAAGGCAGTCCAAAGCCGTTCGATGGCTCATAGCCAACTCTCCGGAGAGCCCAAATTCAACAATTGTGGACTTTAAAACCAGGCTGAATGCAATTAGACTGCTTTGTGGGTGTAAACTGTCCCTCAGTATAAACTGTGACACTGTGCAATCTATCATTTTAATGGGCTTCAACTTTCTTGGGAGACACTCGGCAATTTAGGGACTACTTGCACATGTGGTGTGATGAGAGTCGTTTGGGTCCAAAACCCCAAATCCAAAGATTCTATCGCTTTTAAACCATCATTTGCCTGCTTATGCAGAGAGACATGGATGCAAGGTGGTTATGCTACAAGAAGAAAAAAAAAACAATAACACTGTTTTTTCAACAAGGTTAAAATATTGTCTTACGGAACAGCACTCAACAAATGTAACAGAAAAAAGAGAGCATGATAATTGTAAGATTGTAAGTACTGTGTGCCTCTGATATAATGTGAGGTCACGGGTTCAAAATCACATTGAGATCGCTGACTTTACGTAAAATATCCTCTTGGTAGCTTTACTGCCATGTGTGAGTGCATCGCTCACAGGCTAAGGAGGTTAGTCACTGTGCCAAGTCTGAAATTATAAAGATGATTAACAACCCATGACAATTAAATTTCCAGGTCATTACTTCACCTGATTCAAAGGCCACACTCTTGCATTGAACTCCAGAGTACAGTGTGGGTGACACACGTTTGGGGAATGTTCTGGTTCTTTTTCTTACAGACAGTAGTGACCTTGAACAACAACATGATAACACCACATTTAAACAAATTATTGAAGGATACACAAGAATGATCACAGGTTCAAATTGAGGCTTTCAGATTCATTGCTAAAAACTTACTCTATCACTTTTAGCCAATTGACATGAAGAGGCATTTGGTGAGGAAGCTGCTTACTTTAATTTTTAATGAAGTTAACTTAATGATAAAAATAGTCATGTACATTATAGACCTTTTTATGAATAATGTGTGTAATATAGCCTTTAACAATGTGTTGGATTAATAAATGAACCATCATAGTGCATTGCAAAAAATACCTTGGGTGATTTGAGGACCTCGTGGCTATAGACAAAGACAAGGATTATACAGTGTCTAGCTCTCTTTCAAAGGGACACCTGGTAGGCTGTATTCCCTTGTGAAGACAACGGAAATGTGACTTCAAGGTTATACACACTCACACACACACACACACACACACAGAGTGAAATGCTGTACAGTGAACTTCACAGGCAATCCTGGCATACATGTAGCCTGGTTGTTGGCTTTCGCTGTGTCTGTCTGTGAACTTTCGAACTTAATCTCGACCAAAGCGAAGAGAGGTGAAGAGCACAATGATTGCGGCTTAAAATCACTGAAACATATCAGATTCAGCCAAGTCCACCAGACCCATTTCTGAGGGATGGACGGCTTTATCTACAGCCTGAGCCATTCACTCCAAAAAGTCACTGGCCACTTCAGAGGCTTTGAGGCTTAAAGAATTCTGCCAGGGAGGTCGAGATCGCTCAACTCTTTAAGAATTGTCCTTTGCAGTTCTTCCTGGTACATTCTTGGTGCAGAATCAGCTTCAAGTTGAAACACTTCCTGCACACAACATAGAAATATTTGGCACAGAGCTGTCTATTTCAAAGCAGCTATGTAGAGTTAAGCTTTTTTCAGTTTCATTTCAGAGTTAAGTTTTATTTCAGTGTTAAGTTTCATTTAAGTGTTGAGTATTTTTTCATTTTATGCTAATGTTGAGCTCCAATTGAATAAGTGCATATATTTTTATTATTATTATAAATTATTATTATATTCTCTTCTTTCCTAATTTTGTTCAGCACTTTGTAACTGTGTTTTTGAAAAAATAAAGGTTATTATTATTATTATTATTATATTATTACGTGTTAAGTCTCATGGAATACGTCTGGTTTTGACTTGTCTTGAATGCAGCTTTGCAATCACTGGCATTCTATTTCCTGAAACACAGCGGCCACACAGACTGCAATGGGATATCACTGGGAAGAAGGTGCAAAGCTATTGATTTCAAGGAATGCTAACCTCAGTGGATATATCTAGACAACACAATGCATTTGTTCTGTCACATTCTGTTGTTGCTTTACAGGCTGTTTCTACGTCACTCCTACAAGTCCTACAAATAGTAAGTTTAATTGTTCAACAAAAGACAAAAATTCAGCACACCTACAGTAGTTAGAGTAGAAAATCTGACTGTCAATCAGTAATATTTCCATGTTCTAAGATATTGGTTTCCTGATGAAGAGGTTGCATGCATTTTGTCTATAACAAAATGGCTTATTCTTATGAATAAAGTCACATCTATGATACCAGGGCACATGGCAAGCTATTTGCTTGGAGCTAACGTGTCAAGGTGTACATCACATCACAGCACACAAGCCGAGAGCAAAGGCGCAGCGTGCCTCACAATGTGTTAGGAGAGTACGCCTAATCCCAACAAAGATGCCATGATAAACAAGAAACTGAAGGCAATGACAGTCTTTTCACAGCAGGGAATGCGCCAGCTCCATGTGCAGGAGAGATCTGCACAGTGGCGCGCAGCCTTGATTTAATCAACTTTAGAGCGGTTTGGAGGTGGCCTCTCCGCAGGCAGGCGCATCACATGTAGCAGGCCCGTACTCTACATATATTGCCAGAGGGCGTGCCAGTGGCAGCAAAGGCTGCTCCCGCCTCGCCCCGCCCGACTTGTGCACGGAGTCTGGAATGAAGCCTACCTCCGTTAACAACTTCACACGATTCATTTGATCCTAGTATATGCGTTACAAGTGAGCCCCTGTTGACTAGAGGTATACTGCCGGTTAGAATTTTAGTCAAGCTTTTTCTTGCTAGATCCAGCCTTGAATCTCATCTCCCCGTCAATTTGTTTTTAAAAAGGGGGGTATTATTGAAAAGGAAGAGACACCGTGGGTTTAGAATTCCAGTGCAGATTGCTGTGAGAGTGGATCTCAACTGGACATGGAAATTGATCTGTTAGACTGAGTGTGTGAGGAGACTTATCCTTGAACAAATAGCCACAGGACTGAATAGTAAGCTTTGTATAGTCTAGTATAGAGTTTTTCTTAAATTGTGGTGCCAGAAAAAAAAACATTACTTGATGTTAAGGAAAGGTGAATTGTGGTCTGAAATAATAATAATAAAAAAAAAACATTTGTGTTGCCCCACTGTTGTTGCGTGGACATAGCAACCATCTAAACCTATTTCTACTTCGACATGCTGCAGTGAGAAATTAAAAAGAATGTTTCTTTCTTCAATGGAATGAAAAACATTTTTGAAAGTCTGATCAAAGAAAAAACTTTTAATTGAAGCTCCATAGCATAAAAAGACGCACAAGAATACCACCATCCAATAGCTGCTATTTAGGCATCTGAACATCTAATGGCTATCAAATTACACACACTCTACATGAGAAAAACAAACTTAAACTTTCTTCAAAACAAATATTGGAATTGAAGATGGGTTGTGCACACTGTTGATAGTTCTTGTTTGCTTGTCTTTAAGTAAACAGTATTGCAGGAATGGGAATAGCAGCATTGTAATATATTCTTACCCTGGGCATGCCCATACTTCCTGTGACACTGTGCAAAATTTTGTGTTCAAGTCAGTATGGCCAAGCTGCCTATTTACTGCACTTCCTGTTCCAGAATTTCAGGCACCAATGAGAAGCGAGCTTTTACTCCAAGGTGAAGGAGGCGGGCTAAACAAGTTTAACATTGATTCTGCCTTTGAGAAGGCAGCTAGTATGTGAGATTGGCCAGACTAAGCTCGTATGAGCTTTGATGGTCGCGAAAGCCAGGCTAATTGTTATTAGTATCAGAGCCTAAATATCATAGAGGACTGCATTATCTTCCAATCCCCCAGGTGGCAGCAATAAGAAACTTTGAACTGAGTTATACGTGTGTTTTACTACAGAAAGAACGCAATCTACGACGGTAAGATAAGCCACTGACAAACTCAATATAAAATATATTAAATTACCTCAGGTAATATATGAAACTGGTGGTAAATATATTTTCTATGGTGCTCGCATTAAAGGTATGTCATATTTTCATACAGATGTCTTAAAGGCGTTTATATCCTAAAGGAACAGGTTGGTGAAATGCTAACCGTGACTAGCATTAATGCTAAGGATGGCTGCGCAGTCTCGTAATGTTACCTCTCCAAACTAGTTTTCTTCCATTGTAGTTTGACCAAGCACATCGAAATGGCTTTTCAGTCGTAACGTATTCTTTTCATGTTACCTGTGCTGTGCAGTTCTTGCAGTGGCGAGTTGATCGAGTAATGTTAGCATAATGATGCCGCTGCTTACCTTGCCAGATCTTATTACGCATTGCTAGACAGTTAATAATCACCTGAAGGCACCCAGTCAATGTCATCTGGTTTGAAATTATTTATGTGAAATGCTTATTGTAAACTGTCTTATGCATCGCACCCTGTTGTTCATCTAACGCATCGTAACCTAACTGTAAAATATGCCTTCGTGCAAACCATTAGCCCAGTATTGGCAACAGTATTACAACAGCTCTATGTGCACGGCTGCCTGTCTAAGTGCCATTAAACCAAACAGTGTAAGCTAACGTTACACTTCAACAGATCTCGTGTTGCGGGGCATCCTGAGAGCAGAGGCTGAGCCTACGGAGCAGTTCATTCACAGGAACACTATGGCTGGGTTCTGGATGTACTTCGATATGTTATGCGAGATGTGCTTCGCCCTGAGCCACTCGCAGAATCTGTGAGTCATCTGCTCCAGTAAGATACCTCCGTACACACCAATGCACACAACTCCTGGCTTCAACCATGTGCTCATGGCTTATTCCATTAGTCTGCTTTCTTCCAGAGTGAAGACGTTTGAGTTATCCAGCCTTTATACTACACAGAGGAAGGCGGGATTTGAGAATCAGCAATCAGAGGTTCGTTTTTCTCTTATATTATTGTCATCACAGTGCAGTGCATAGCTGTTTACCCCAATATGCCTATGCTCAATTCGCTCTGAGGCTCAAACTGCCAGAAAACGACATTGGGATTAATCAAAGGGTGAGGACTGTTATTCAGAGCAGAGAGCCCATCTCAGAAATGGCATTTTGTGTGATAATGCAGGCCATTCATACTTCTTGCAGTGTTCTGCTGTTTAAATTTAGAATTCATATTTAACATGGAGGTAACTACCAGCAGAACATAAATACAGGGAGTTAAAGATGTAATATTCACATTAAAGGTGCACCATGAGATATTGCATGGTTTTTAGCACAATTTCATTTTTGTCTCAAATCGTAAACAAACACTAGGCTGTGCACCCAAATATAACAAGCCACATTTCAGCCAAACACCAACAAGGTGGTTCGAGGAGGGAATGGGCGTTAGTGAGCATGCACATATGAGTGGGGGGCAGTAAGAAAAGTTTATATAATAGCATGAATTTGAGAGTAACGTTTTGTTTGTTTACATGGAACGTCAACAGAAGTGACATCATTCAGGATCTCATAGTTCACCTTTAAAAATGACGCAGGTAACACTGGTTATCCACTGATGACAGAATTCTTCTTGTCCCGGCAGTTCATTTTGCCCAAAGATCTGCTGGTTCGGTCAACATGTGTGATCCAGAAGGACATGGAGACAGTGCCCCCAACAGGCTGTCCAACAGAGATGCCATCCACTTGCCCGACGAGCTCTCCCTGAGCGACTCCGACCCAGATGACAGCTTCCCGCCATTTGACCAGCGCGTGGAGGACCTGTCTTCCTCCTCCGACGAAGATGAGGCCAGGGGTCGGAGGCAACCAGGCATCCCGCCGCCAACTCTGCAGCCCCCATCCGGCCGAGGCGAGAGCGTTTTCCAGCTGCGAGGGGGCAGCCTGAGCTTCTCCGACCGCAGCCGCAACATCTTCGAAAGCTTGGAGAGTGCCGTCAAGATGACATCGGCGCAGCTTAGCGACGACAATGTCCTCAGCGGCACCTTTGCCCGCCCTGCGCCCCCCTCTCCCCCGCCACTTGCCCGCGGGGGCAGGAAGAGCGGGGGGTCACCCGGCAGGGTGCCACCCAAAAAGCAGCAGCCGCAGACGGCGCCTGTGCCAGCCAGCAAGGTGCCCGACTACCTGGCCCACCCTGAACGCTGGACCCGCTACAGCCTGGAAGACGTGCCGGACACCAGCGACCGCAGCAACAGCCAGGTTTCTGTTTATGTTTACGTTGCAGACACTTGTATCTACAACAATAGACATCTACAACAATAAGAAAAAACATTACAAGTATCAATTCTATCGAAATCGCTAACCAAACCCACGAATAGCTAAACTGCTCTTTGACACACAACATCATGTAAACCCAGCTACTGTTCATCAACTCGAATGATTATGATATGAACTGAAGAGTCGGCGAATTTTCATAATTACACGTTTATTATGATGGGTA
>JAUCNH010000077.1:816140-826353 GCA_032353275.1 Sardinella hualiensis | reverse complement strand
CTACACAATTTCACGCACTTGATAAAGGCACATTTAAAAATCACCCACACTGAATCCTTGAAATCCACAGTTGTATAATCGGTTATGCTATCTTTTCAACAAGAGCCAGTGTCTCCATATCTACAGAGGCGAAGCACTCAGGGTGTGTTGCCAAGGGAACTTGATTTGAATTCAAAAGGACAAACTCAGAAATACAGACAATGTGTGCCCACAGACTATTTCTGCGATGGATACTCCTCTCATCTCCTCCTTTCCCTCCCAGTAACTTCAACTGACACAATGGATCAGGCACCAATGGCAGAAATATACTGACATGATCAGACAAATAACCTAATCAAAAGAAGATGTAAAGTTTTTTTTTTTTTAAATAAAAAGCAGCACTCCCTGTGTCAGCATGATGTTGACAATTGTGCTTATGCTTACAAGTTTTCACTGTTACCTTAATCATATCTGTCATCATGAAAACAGTGCAAGTAAAATATTTTACCACCACAACATTAAAATATTCCCACTAATTGTGCATAAGAAAACATTTTTACAACTGAAGGGCTTATTGTGGACTTAATTCCACATAGTTTTTTTGTCTGTCTAGTTATTTGTCAAACACTAACGCATAATGATGGATCAACAACTAATCCACAAATAAGATTATAACCAGTTGAAGTTGAAAACTACATTTTATATCAGGATTTGGGCACGGCTGACAAGGTCTGTGCAGTAAGCATTTCTTGTATTTCCCAAAGATCCATATCCCACTTGAAATTCTCAGGCAGTAGGCACCGATGCAAGAGGACGGAGGGCTATGAGCAGGCGAGGCGAGCCACACTTCAGGCGCTCAGAGAATACATTTACGACTACGCTATACTGTAGTATGTGAAGCTTTTTTATGATGCCGAGGATACTCACACGCATGGGTAACAGCGAAGCTGTTGGAGGACTCGAGGTTATCTACGTTGTAATTCAGATGGAAAGGCTTCTCAGTCATGTTTTGGTTGGTGTTGTACAGCTGTACGGCGAATCTGAAAGCGCTGTGCTCCTGCACGGTAGACCTCATGAAGAGCCCCCCTTGGAAGAGAGAAGGGAGAATACTGACATTAGCAATTGTGTATCTCCTTATCACAACTTTAATTCAGCTAAAAAGAAAGACATGAAACCAATTAATTTGCCTATTCCCCATAGGGTTCAGTTTTTTGACACTTGCACCTGCATGGTCATGATTCCTGTCCATCCAGCATGTTTCTAGAACTAGTATATTTACTGAAACTCCTGTCAAATATGCAATGATCCTTTAACTTCACATTTCGTCATATTATCGCAGTAGCCAGACGTCCGTTATTGAAGCCTATGGTGTTCTCTGCATTACTTACAGAACCTCGCATTACGAGGGATATTCTATTCGAACGGCTCGTAAATGCAGCCAGCTGTTTTCCTACATTTTTACTCGAAATGCAAGTTCATAGCCTACGCTACTAACCCGGTCACTGAGCTACTTTCTGCACCGGTTTTCTTGCGCTATGTCGACGACTACAATTAAGCAAGATGACATAAAAGAGGCAGCAATGTATTGAAACATCAAATGTCAGAACAAAAGAAAGCACTACTTACCTATGTTTATCTGATTGGGAAAGCCTGCGAGGGAGCTGCCGAAAAGCCACAGTAAAAATAGGAACACGCTTTGTGCCATTTTTCTCCTAGCTTTTAAAAGCAACCCCTAAAAAGGAACTGTTTGAACCAAAACATACGCAGTAGCCGGCGCAAACCCCCTCCAGATCAATGTTCTGCGCTCACAGTGCACCACTTGGGTTCATTGAGGTGCACGCCGGGCTGCCGAGCAATTTTTCTGCAACTGTGGGCAAGAGAAAGGACTTCTCCTAAAGATGGTGGTGGTGGTGCGAGTGGCGGATCAGATTGTGAATAGAGCTCCTCCAATTGGACCAGCAGGACGATATTGATCAAACTTGAAATGACGTTGAACAAAAAACGCTTCTCTATGCATCTGACTGAGGCAGACTCAAACTGCAAGGCACAAGTAGTGCGTTTGTCAACACTTAGGAGAAATCAATACAGGCACACTAGCCTCATGCGGCCAATGATCTTAGCTAAATAACCAATGAGCGCCTTTAAAGCTGCAGGCAGCAGTACCCCTACCCATTCTGAAGTTCAATTCGAAAGCGTATAGGCGCTGCGCAACGGAGACAAGTAATAACGTTAATTAAACCCCGGTCTAAAATGTGCTGGATACTTTTCGACAACTAGCCCCGGCGAATAGGAGTCTGAATACAGAAAGCAGATCCCTGTAGTAACTCGAAGCCCCCTTTATCGAACACTATCGATCGCTTTATTCAGAATCATTCACCACAGTGCTTTATTGGGCGGATCCTGTGTTAACCATACTGGCCAAACCCTGTAATAAAATGACAATGACGATGATAGCCGGGATGACGGTAAAAGGCAAAAAAGTCTTTTTTTTCATGGGGCGCCCGAATGACCATCTATGTTAAACTGACAAATTGACAAAAATAAAATATTAACTTGAAAGAAGTAATGTTATTTCGGAAGTAGTGTGTTTAAATAACATAACGTGGAGAATGGGTAGCCTACAAAGTCCAATCTCTGTGGCTATTGTTGCTTGTGTCTCTGTTGTCGGAGCAGCCACGCATCCAGCGTTCAGCACCAGGAGCTGTCCAGCGCCCTGTTCAGTCATTGCTTTCTTCTGAACGGCTTCCGCAGCGGAAAACATTTGGCAGCAGTTCGACCACCAGTTCAGCTGTTGTTTGGTTGGATATATGGCACTGTCGGTTTTGTTTACTAGGTGCATTTCACTTCCGAAATTACATACCTGTGCTTCATTTTTTGCTTTTAAATTTATGGTTTTGCTCGGGCGACGAGACATTCCAAATCTCCATTTAGCAAGGTTTCAAATCTCTCTTCAGTTCCAGTCAATATTTTTGCGAAATGACTCTCTCATCCATCAACCAAAATCTTTGCGTATGCAACGTGCCGTGAGGCGCCTACCAGTCATGTGCTCAGCCAAAATTGTGGAACAATCTAAGGATTACTTCTCTGTTTATCATTCTCCACAAAGCGGCCCTAAAATTGAGTTTTTAATTGCATTTGCAAATGGGCAAGACTTCAGCTATTGATATTGTAATAGGCTCATGGCCTGTCTAGCGCTGGGTGCAGAGGGAATCTTCTGTCAGTATGTACAGCATCCTCAAACTTCGCAGCGAGCTCAGTGTAACAGAACATTTCTTTTCATCTTCTGTGATTTATTACACACATTTCAAATGGAGAGTTATTTATTTAGAGAAAGTGTGATACTGGTCAATTGGGGGTCAAATCATTGTAGAAATGTTCTAAACTTATACTGGTCTTTGAAGTGTGCACACAAAGGGGAGCTACTGCATTGGGCAGTGAGGACTTCTCTAGGGGGATAATAGGCCCATAGCCTAATAATCTCTCATCAAAATGGCTTGCGTTAAAGAGCATGGCTCTTTGAGAGTCCTTAAACAATAGACTCTCATCCTCAATTCAACTCCATCAAGCAGACTACTTGTGAAGACTCCAGATTACCCAGATGCAGTGTTGACGGCTGTGTCACTAAAGAGGTCATTTTCCCCCCATGGATCATGGCAGAGGGATTCCCTTTCACAGGGGTCAGAGGGAGCTCTCATCTCCACACTTCCTATTGTCACCTCGTCCCCAGAGAGCAGCCTGAAGCCACATATCGATCCCCCCTCTCAGCCCTGTCATCATTGTTTGTAATCTACCTGTGACCACTGACACTGCATGACGTCGTCAGTCCCATTTACCCCCGTAATGACCAACGGCGTAATGACCAAGGTTAGAGGGTGTGATGTAATGCTTTAGTGAGGCACACAGGGATGACTGGAAATGCACAGAGATGGCTGACATCGAGTCATCACCGCACATCAGTCCAAGTGCAAAATGGAAGAGTGATCATTTCATTCATTGCAAATGACAAAGCAAAGTCCTCACAAAGTGCAGGCCAGCCAGGAGATTAAAGCAGCGCTCATTCATAAGAGAAGTGCAGTGCAGTAGCGGGTCTGGTTCTTCAGAGAAGCACATTGCTCAGATGAAGGAGAATGTATTCAGATGTGTCAGAGACACTCAAAGCTCTCCTTAAATATACAGCGCCTCAGCAAGCCTCCATACCTTGATTCCCACAAACACTTTTTGGGCAGAAACAGACTGGTGTTGTTCTATAGGACATAATGTGCACTTCATGCAAACCATACTGTATAAGATCATCAAAATCATGTCAATCATTTACTTAGCGCTCGATGTGTGCACTCTACTTTTTTTTGTTACATTGCAGCATGAAATGATTAAGGCATCAAGTTGAGTGATGTTTTAAGCTGTAGGTACACATAATGCTCAAGCGTGTGCATAGACCTGGGAATTAATTAGAGTATCTTCTCAAAGCTCAGAGAATCCTATAAGTACTTCACATTATACATTTAACTAAACAGATTACTGTATGTATGTGGGTATCATAAAAAGACTGGGGTCCGTGAGCTGAGCTCTAGATAAAACAAAATTAAATGAAGCATTTATATAGGAACTGTGAACCACATAGGAACTATAAACCATTTACATAGGAACTGTGAAGCACATATGCCCACAGAAATCCTCCACCCGCATACAGTATTAGCTCACGTCTGATTAGTCCTCAAGAAGTGATGGAGCTCTTCAGTCAGCACTGGTCTTGTCAGTGACCCAGATGTGTCAAAGTCTTTCCTCCATATTATTCCACAGCCTGACCAGGAGAATCTGGTTTCCCAGTCAAACGTGAGGCTTTTGGTGAGTTAAATACACAGCAGTGGGAAGGAGGGAAGAGAGTGAAGGAGAGGGAATTATTATTCCTTAAAAGCCGAAGCGCACACTCGAGGTGGAGGATGCTCAGGCACATCTGAAGGGCACTGTCTCGGGGAGCCCATCACTCTCAGCCAGATGTTGTGCATCGATAAAAGCTGCGGCTCTCAAGATAGCATCGCCCAAATCTGGAGGAGAGCCGCAGCCTATCACAACAAAGGAAAGAAAGGGCTCCCAGGAACATGGAGAACTTGGAAAGAACTGGCAGCTGCGTTCAGATGTTGGCACAGACAATGGGCAACTATCTGCGTTAGTTGAGACGAGGCTGTGCATGGGTTTGATTAGTATTTCATTGCTGGTGACTGCCTGCCGGCCGGCCGGGCATATGAGCCTGCGGTGCGTGCTAGCCGCAGAGATCGTGCAGTGCAGTTCAGTGGCAGCTTGAGATGCGTCTGTGACTCCGACTCTGGAAATGGCCTCGACACGGCTGCAGAAAAGAGGCGGCCCCAAACGCAATTTCCAACGCCATTGTGGGCCGTGTCACAATCCCATCATGCGATTTAGTCTCCGGCAAATGCTTCTTGGCTGGAGTGTGACAGAGGCTGTGTTATCAGCCGCACAGCCCTGCAAAGCGCTCCCCAGAGCCACGGGGGCCTGCGCAGAGCTGCCGCACAACCATGTGACCCCCACACGGCCCAACATCGCTCCGAGATGTCCTCTCCGCATGAAGCCTGCAGTGGGGCACAGATAAATGGAGAGCCAGTTGAGTACAGAGGAAGAGAGAGAGAGAAAGAGAGAGAGAGAGAGGGGGTTGGGGGGGCTGGGGGAAAAATATTTTCAGGGTTACATTCATTTGATAGCAGAACAACTTGAGAATAAGCAAGAGGGTAAAGAGGGAGTGAGTGATAGAGTGAGAGAGAGAGAGAGAGAGAGAGAGAGAGAGAGACTTGTGTTTGGCACATATGGGACCAATGCGGGTTAAACAATTTATCACCGCGAGGCTGGCAAAACAGTGGGAAGGGCACTTCTGGTCACTTCTGTTGTGTCCACATACCGGCAAACCGCATTACTGAGGCCTCAGCAAGACATTAATTCTGCCACAGCGCTTGATGATAAAACACCCTGCTTGCTGAGAGGGCAGCAATACAATTACACTTGTTCTGTAGATAGTGTTTACTATACAACACCCATGGAGCCGGCGCCATCCGAAGCAAGTAGTCATTACAGCTGGGCTCGCCATAACAAAATAATGGCGCTATAATGGACCATTTTGCTTCACTGTGAAGTTTTGAAGGGTCTGTGTTGGGCACGAGGGAAAAAAAGATGAGAGGACAAACCCGGATGTGTGCTGTGCCGCTGTTTGAGAGCAACAGCACAAGGCAGCTTGGAGGGGCGAAAGTAACACCTGAGTCTGCGACCGACGGCTCCGTGACTTGCGCCGCATTCGCTCTTAATTGAACGGACTGGATTCCACACATGCTCGCGCTCATCACAATATCAGCCCCTCTAATGGGGCTGGGTGGGGGAACGAGGCCGCTAACCTTCCTCCCTGTGTTGCTAGCACCTTATTAGAATTAATTATGCATTTGAAGAACTGACAGAGAGAGAGAGAGAGGGGGACGGGGGGGGAGGGGGGGCAAGAACACATGTGGCAAATTGATCATCATCATCATCATCACACCCACCTGATGCGTCAGATTCTCAGCGGACGGTGGCGTCACGCCCGCGGGCCTCGGGGCCACTTGTGCTGTCTACGCTGCTGAGAGGGCCATGAGGAGAGGAGTATTTTTGGGCCGTCGCTGAGCGGAGCGTTGGCCGCGCGGTGGGCGCATCAGCGGGGGTGGACATGGCTGCGCTGCGCTGCGCTGCGGAGCTGCAGACCTAATTGAGAGGAAGCAAAGGCAGGTTAGCATGGCTAATGAGGGAGGCCAGGCAGAATGCCGTGAGGGCGGAGGGCTTGTGGGACCTCAGCAGAGCCCTCCGCCTTGTTGTGTGTGTGAGGCTTCTCTCCCACATGTCCAGCTGCTTCACAAGGCCCACTGAGACACGCACACAGCACCGTCTTAAGGGGTAGTTGGGGAGGAATTGTTTTGAGAAGTTTGTACCACATAGTCTGAATAGCGAACACACGGTTTATGCTAACTGAGGTGCCTCGTAAGCTCACTCTCAGCTGCCCGTTTGCTCTGTCGATGTTCCAAATTCTTTCGTCATCCTGCAGTATGCCTTTAATGCCCATTTCCATCAGCAGTAACACCTACAGTGATACAGGTTTTAGTATGTAGGCCTACTGTAAACTGCCGACTAGGAACTGTGGGGTTCATTCACGAAACAAAATCATACAGTCATATAGTTTCTAGTAGGCCTATGCAGACCTAGCCTGCAGTGTCCATACTTCACACAGGAATGATAAAGACAAGAAGATGATCATATCAATCATATGGTAATCTAACATTGTTAGTCACATTTGTTTATGATTCCTGTTATTGGTGTGAACAGGCCTTTAGCCTGTTACGCAGAAGAGGCCAGCCCAGAGATGCATGAGCATCCCAATTGTTTTTAGGAATTGAATTGTCTTTTTTCTCTATGTTTATTGAGCACATGCAAGTCCTTTGGAGGGCCCCTGTGCTGAGCTTTATGGAGGTGTTGCAGAGCGTAACATTTGAAATGATACGTATCAACCGAGCCTGCCGCCCCCGCCCAGGCCTGATGGTGATCGCACCGGACACTTTAGCCCAATTTTGGCAAAAAGGCTTTCATCAGCTCTCCAGCTAATACATCATCACGGCACCACATGCATCAGTCCTGTGAGGGAGGAGACACCGCTAAGAGCGAGAGAGCTCTGTGTGATTATCACAGATGGATTCGGAGGCTTTGCTGTGCATCAGATATGCTATCTAGGTTTACTTTCATGTTACCTGAAAACATGCATGCCCATGACTAAGACACCAGAATGCACAGCGATTTCCATCTCTTAAAGAGGATGTTATTGTGAGGGACTCACTATTCCCACGTTGTCAGCTATTATTAGTTTACCCTGTACGTGTTCTGCATTGTGGTTGCTACATTAAGGTGCCTTTACACATTATACCACTATGGCTCCTTTAATTGGCCAGGCAGTTGGAAGAAGTCCATAATGCTGAATTCTGAGAAGAACAGTTGTGAAGACACCAAATGAACGCAAAAATGGACACATTCACCCCATTTATCTATTTCTTTGTGGTTGCCAATCTGTGATTTTGCCTTGTTCTTGTCTCACGTACAGCTCAATCTACATATCCACCTCCAGAATTCATTTGGGTCTTTATTTATTTTGGTCATTAAAAAAGAAATGTCCATCGCCTTCATGCACAGCAAAGATACTGAATAATGTAACGTCCGTCAGAATGCCGGCTATCAAGCCGACTCCATAATGGAACTTAAATAGGTTTGAAGAATAAATATTGCATGGCATGAACGCCCTGATAGAATTTCAGCACAGGTCACTCCATGTGTCTGCTGCACGGTGGGTTTCGCAGGATTGGAGGGATTTGCAGGCAGGGTTAGCCTCCGCTGTTTGTCCCCAGCACAACATGCTCTCATGCTTGTTCTGCTGGAAACCATTCCTTTCAGTCATACCTGTAAATGCAACTGCGTTGCATTAAGCTGTGAGCTGGTTAATTGCTAATATCTAGAGGAAATAAGGCTTGGGAAATAATAATAAAAAGAAGCCTTCGAAAATGTTTGTGCTGTCAATCAGCCTAAAATTGGATTCCTAGCAGTTCAGCTAGTTTGTGTGAGTCATAGATAAACACTAATCTGGGAAATGAGGCTAAATTAGCTGACAGTAGCACCTCAGCTGCCTCAATTAGGCCTACAGCCCAGTAAATGATGTTCGTTCTGATTTTTAAATTCCTAATATAAAGAACCTTGAAAGACTGTCTGACTGACAACCTTAACGGAGAAATCCGGTGTGATTCAATCCATTGCCCTGCTCTTTGAGGTCACTCAGTGCTGTCTGTAGAAAAAGAAAATGTGATCCAAAATAGACCGAATAGCAGGTTAAGTTAACTGAATGGGGCACTACAAATAGAAGCCGAAATTCCCAATGTACTGATATAAATGCAGCTCTCTGGCAAACTTTGATAAATCCTGTCGCTCTTTTGCCGACATTTACATGTATCTCTACATCCTACAGTACTAGTTCATTCCAGCTCCTTAAGGGGTCAACTACCATGTGAGCATGTGCAAATATGGGAGGCAGAGACCGTCACCTTTGTGGGAAGTGTTTGCCCGTTTCTGCTTGGACTATTTACATCCCCCTACATGCCTCAGCTGATGGGACCAGAGGGGGGTCGAGTATCTGTGCTGCCATTTCCACTGGAGCTTCTCCTCCATGGCAGAGTGGTAAACACCACCCGCAGGGAAGAGTCCTCCTCTCCTTATCGTCCTCATGCTGGAGATGCACAGACTGCAGGAGTCCTGCGTTTAGCCATAGATTGCAGTCAGACATCACTACTAAAATCAGCCATTAGCAAATACGTATTTACATGTGCAGGACATATGGAGGTTTAGAGAAGCTCACTGTGTTTTAGTTAAATTTAAAGCTCTGTGTTTTGAAGATCATCCATTCACAATTTCACAATTGACTTTTATTTGCAAATGAAATGTTTTGATGGCAGATCTATTAGACCTAAATCATATGCGAAAATGACTTTGGGAAAGCGATGCCTCTTTGACTAACCACGGAGACATCAATGTAGATTCCAGAATTATGGCTGGATGGCACAAACGCTTTAAAGTGGATTTATGCTTATGGATGGTCTGATTCGGAGAGGCGCCCCCGTCACTCATGAATATAAACAGCCTTTATGAATCCTATGAATGGGTTATCATAAACACGTACATTTTTAACTCTCAAACATGAGCAATGCCGCTGCTGCTGCTGCTCCCGAGGCAGAAAAGCCAAACTCTTAAAGGCGACTAAGTTTTTGAACCGTACTTTTCTTCCACACCATTTAATGTTATTCTCTCCAGTGGATCTACATGAAGTGGAGAAAGGACTTGAGGGAACAACACTAAGGGAGTTTTTTAGTCGTTTTTATCCATCACATTTTACACTAGCAATCTTTCTTGTAGATTCATTAAATTTTCATACAGTTTCACAATGTCCTCTAAAGGTGAAGTGCTTCCAATGTATCATCCTTTTGATTTAATCCGGCCTGACAGAAGCAATTATTGCCCTCCCACATGTACTTTATGCATGTGTATGTACAGTCTATGTGCATGTGTATGCATGTGTGTGTGTGTGTGTGTGTGTGTGTGTGTGTGTGTGTGTGTGTGTGTGTGTGTGTCTGTGTCTGTCTGTGTGTGTGTGTGTGTGTGTGTGTGTGTGTGTGTG
>JAUCNH010000077.1:545155-557568 GCA_032353275.1 Sardinella hualiensis | reverse complement strand
CGTTCAGGTTGCATCGTTTCGGTTCATTTTTTGTCGGCTCGTTGTGCTCAACCACTGCTTCCACTAGAATGTAGGTTGGGACGTGCCGGCGTTCCCCTTTAACCTGCCATTTTTTTATTATTAGATAAGCTGTGACTTTAACTTAAACAAAGACTCACTGGGCCTCATTTATCAATGTACATTCCTAAGACTTTTCATAGAATTTGTCCTTAAGGTCCCCTTTAATCCTGTAATGTTTTCCAACTGCAGAACTGATGGAAACAGGAATAAGAATGCTCAAGAGTTCAGGTGCTCTTGAGTGTGTACTAGTTTTTTTGTTTGTGTGTTTGTTTGTTTTTTACCTATGAACAAACATCAGATACGAAAACAGTGGTGAATGTAAAATCTTGAAACTGTGTAAGTGGATTTTAAGAGCAACTTTCTACATAAGAATTGTTGGCGAATGAGGCCCAAAAATGTTGAAATTGAAAACTGAACATAGCCTTAGAGATGAGGATGGGTTTTGTGAGATGCCATCACCTACATCTGGTTGCCATGGCTTCAGACAAAACGAGTAGTTGCCGTGACGCTGTGACCCTGGTGCCTGTTTCTCACAGCCCCTTTGGTGGGCAGTTGAAAGGTTCTCACAATGGAGCAGAGCCCTCACTAGGCTCGACCAATCAGTGGGGGTTCTCTTCCACAAACCTGTCACTATGCCCCACGCAAGGGGTCATTTTACATGTCAGAGGAGAGCTGGAGCACACAAAGAGACCAAAAGTGCTTCAGATGCTTGAATGGGAGCCTTATGTGAGTGGCACATGGCTCAGGAACAGCTCCCCTCTGGTGGTAGGCACAGCAATGGAGGCTAATCGTTGGGCTGAGCTCGGCCTTTGTCTGACATGGCAGCCAGATGTCTTGGAGAATCAGATGTTAGGAATGGTTTCCAACAATGCGGATGTGTGGAAAAGGGTGGAATGGTGTGCATTGTAATTCTGCACTTGGATGTTTACTTTTAAGATGAAACGTAGCCTTCGTTTGGAAAAAAAAAGAAATTGTGTGAGTGCTTAGCGGGCCAGATGTATCCACAGAGTTGCAGATAGTGTGTGCATGTTTGTGTTTGTGTGTGTGTGTGTGTGTACTCCCCCTAGTGTTTAGCAGATGCCTCTTCTGTAAGCAAACTGAATAAGTCATGTGATCTTAATGGTCTTGTACCAGTAAGTGTCAAGTGCAAAGTGAGTAGTTATTGTATAACATGTTTTCTCTATCCTAAGACTAGTGAGTTGTTATTATTATTCTTTACACAAAGCTGTAAGCTTGTCCTCCTGTGAGCATTTTAATGTTTATTACTAACAATATTTGTTGAAATTAGAGATAGATAATAGACCTACTTGACACATACTTTATCCAACAGCACAGGTTACATTTTCTAACCCAGTGACTGAAATTGTTGAGAATGGTTTTGTTTATTTTTTAAATAAAAAAAAGGACAGTATGAATGAGGTTCTATTCTGTGAGGTGTTTGGAGATGCCCTGCTCCCGTTCCCTAGCCGAGGCACAGGTGTGTATCCGCCTCTCCTCTCCCCCACAGGTGCACTACTCCACACACCTGGCCGTGACGCACGTGCTGCTGAAGAGGCAGCAGCAGCAGCACAGGGAGGAGAGCAAGCGGCTCGTCCTGTTTGGAAGCCTCCTGAAAGACCGCAACGGGAACCTCTGCTCCCCCTACGGTTCATGAGCACTGGACACGTGAGCAAGCAACACCTGCCTCATTAAAGGCTAAAGAACTTGGAAGCTGTACAAATTATACTGGAAACTGCTGATCAGCTGAGCTTAGAAATTAAAATTTTGCTTGATTTTTTTTCTTAAGTAGAACACTCTGACAACTCCAGAACTGAATGAAGTCTGGCCCTTGTTTTGAAATTAGCTGAATTTGTAATTTTCACTTAATGTCAAAATGTCCTGAAGTGCCTCTATGATTTTGTTATGGGATAAAATTAAATGATAATGATGAATTGAAACCCTTTTTTCACCAAGACAAAATTCATAACAAATAGAGGGCACCATTTAAAAATGAAATCTTGGTATGAAGCATTTATTATATTATTTGAATTGTCTACTTGTACTTGGTCCAATTTAGAGCGTGTCAGTTATTGTAACTAAACATGGCTTTAAACAACTATATGGCACATAGCATTGCATTTTTTTAATGCGTTTACTTTTGTAATTAAATACATTTATGACGATAGTATTGAAAGCATGGTAAAAAAAAAAAGAAAAAAAAAAAAAAGAAAATTAGCATTTGTTTTTTTAAAGAGATCACTCAGAAAGCATCTTCTGTTTGGTATTCCACATGATTTATTTAGAGCTGTGCCACTGGATATTCACCACTAAATTAGTAAGGTTTGTAAACAAAGCCGGTCCTGACCTCCTTAGTAAGACTGAGGAGATGATCGGCCATGGCAAAGGTTGGAGGTTTGATGCGTGAGGCGCTTTCCAGCAATTTTTCAGGGACCATTACACAATTTGTTCTCAGTTCAAAGCATCTACTAGTGCAACACTTTGTGGCGTAGGAAACTACAGTTGTGTCCAGTGTCAGTTAGTGCAGTACCTCCCAATGAATGCCCATTGCTATGAGAATCAGCCAACTGTTTGCCAGAGCACTCCAGCAAGTGTACACCAACTGCCACTGCTTACATTCTATGCAGTCAAGCCCTCTAAAAAATCTGATTTCAGCATCGCTTAAAAAATTCATGAATGGCTATGTGATAAACAAATATAATGCACAGACCAGTGATTTGAAACAGAAATATGATCCAAACTAGATACCCATAAGGACTAGGAACAAATATTCTTTGCACCGTTATGAAAACAAAAAGTAATATCTAGAACCCTTTGGGGTTCCGGGTTCTCCACCGAGGACAAGCCACAGCGTTCTGAGGGGCATCTTCCTGGAAGTGAGTACCATCCGCGAGGCTGGCAGCATGCTAAAGCCCATATCCAAGTATTGACTGAGCATAAGGCAGGCTGCAGCTTTGTTTATTAATTGATGCCCAAGGAGTTTAAATATTTGAACAAAGTTTGATAGACAGTCAGTACCTCCCTGTTGGGACTAATTTAACAAGCCCTCAGGAATGAAACACATACAACAGAGAAATGAGACCAGTAATATCAAAGCCTCATCATCTGATCTGTTTTGCATTCAAACTGATACCAGCTGCTTTCGGGTGGCTTACATTTTGTACCAGACTGTGAGCATGCCAGTACCATACAACAAAATACTGTTAGGATGGTGTCTGAAGTCATACAGAGAAACAGTTTTCCATCAGCTTAATTCAGTACCACATTATTTCAGCAACAGTGTTTTACAGTGTTCTCGTTTCCTTTTCACAGTGTACCTTTCATCCACACACTGAAGATTCAGACCACAAAAGATAAGCAGGGGAAATGACAATGAAATGTACAAAGTGCAGCCTCATCCAATCTGAGGATGTCATGCAGATGCAAGCTACTATGAAAACAATCTATAGTGTTTAGGCGTTACGGCAAAGGTTCTGATGGTTGCAACATGGTCTCCAAAGCAGTTCTTCTTTCAGAACATGAAAACAGAACATGAAAACAAATACACTCCAATACCATCCTCATGAATTGCAGAATTCAGAAATCAGACTATGCAGCAGGGGTAGCGGAGGCAACAGCTTGGAATTAGGCAGTAAAAAAGGACGGATGCATTTTTGGTTTAAGGATGAAAAGACATGGATCAAAAAATGTGAACAGCTATTTCAAACGACCATCTAAATAAAACAGAGCGAGACAATAGATGAAGCCGAGGCCAGCACTTAGCACCATCGACTCGGCTTTCAGATTAGTGTAACAAGTACATACTGGATTTGAGTTCTGAATTCAAAGACTGGAATGTTCTCCGGTGGCCTTGTCAGGCACAAGGCAGCAGTAAAAGAGATAAAGACCTTTAAATGGTTCAGTGTGACACAGAGAAAAAGCGATGAATACTTTTTTTGTGGAGATCTGAGAGGGACATGCTAGTAATTCCCTCGTAACCACTCCTGTGCTTTGAGAAACCCTTGACATGGGATCTTTAAAAGCCACACGATCATTTCAGGACAAACTGTTGCAGGGCACCCTATTTCTGTCATCTTTTCATGGGACAAAGTGCACTGCACAAAAGGTTTTATGAACCAGCACACGACAGAAAGGGAGAGGTTGCACAATCAGTGAAAAAGAAATAAAAACACATAGTAGAGGTGAACATAATAAACAGTAAAGGTTTAAGGATCACTGTAACAAGATGAAATAAACAACCCAAACGGCTTGCACCCAGTGTAACACAGACCTGCATAAATCCATGTAATAGACAGACTTTAAGGGCTCTCCCTTTCCAAAAAATACATTAATTCCCTTTGTACCTTTACACTTTACACTTACACTTGTACAATAAGTTATGATATTTGTTCTCTTTCATAGTTTGATGCAGAACTAAATAGTGAGTAGTTGTAGACGCACAAAAGTGTTTCCGTTTCAGTCATATTGAGTACCATAATATGTGTGTGTGTGTGTGTGTGTATGTATGCATGTATGTATGCATATGTGGAGGCTATGTCAAGTACCGATTACAACCTGTACCTGTGAAACGGTAGTGCAGCAAGCTGTGCTCTTGGAAATACTTCAATGTGTATAGAAAGGAGTCCAGGTCACAAGTCTGTGGTTACTGTACCTCAACTCCAATACTCTTATAGTCACACCTGAAATGTTACAGGCAGAACTCAAATGTGGTTTAGTACCCAGAAAGCAAACATATGACGTAAACTGGACAGCATCTAAGACCATAGTGCCATAAAAGTACCATATCTCATCATTATTATTAGTAGTAGTAGAATCTCTCATTAGCTTCACGCGCCTGAGCCTTCAAAACAACGAAAAATAGCAGGCCTGAGGGAAGGGAGCTGGGGGTTAGGGGTTGGGGGGCAACCAAGTGAGGACGGATCAGAACAGTAAAAGGCCAGGAGGCTGAGCAGAGCAGAGCAGCGCAGTGCAGGGTGGGTGGAGGGGTGGGGGTGGGGGTGGGCTCTGACTCAACAGCAGCCCGAGCGGGGGGCTTTACGGTTCCCATGGAGGTCAATGGTGCTGCTGAGCAGGGCGTGGTCAATCTGGTCCTCGCCTTTGACGACCTCTCGCACAGCGGCCTCAAAGGCGGCACCCACGTTGGTGTCGTCCTTGGCGCTGGTCTCAAAGTAAGGGTAACATCCGTTCTCCTCGCACCACGCCCGTGCCTCGTCCGCCCCAACTTCGCGCTCCTGCTCCTTGTCCACCTTGTTCCCCAGCACCACAAAGGGGAAGCGCTCGGGCTCGCGCACGTCGGAGTAGTACATGAACTCCTTCTTCCAGCAGCCCAGGTTCTGGAAGCTCTGCAGGTCGTCCACGGCGAAGGTGAGCAGGCAGCAGTCGGCGCCGCGGTAGAAAGGCGTGCGCAGGCTCTTGAAGCGCTCCTGACCGGCCGTGTCCCAGATCTGCAGCGTCACAAGCCGCCCGTCCACCTCCAGGTCACGGTTCAGAAACTCCACACCGATGGTGTGGAAGGATTGGGAGTCAAAGCGGTCCGTCACGTAGCGGTTCATCAGAGAGCTTTTGCCCACGCCTCCATCCCCCAGCAGGATGACCTTCAGCAGCAGGCTCTTCCCACTCATGCTGGCCCCGCTCCGCTGGCTGCTCGACTATTGGTGCTTTATTATTGTGACCTATCAGGAGGACAGGGCGTCAGGATAGTCTCACACTACATTCAATTAAAATACTTATTACTCATAGTTTCAACATTTTAGTCAACAATAAAAACAGAAACAAAACGATTAACCTACAACATATAACCTAACATGCACAGCACAGGCCCCAAGGCTTGCTACTTGTTTACTTTATCAAAGGCTGTAATAAAAAGGTCAATGACCAAGCACGTCACACAGAATGACCACCCTCTCCATGGACAGCACTGGATTGGTCAGCTACGTCTCCTTTCTGTTGTGAACAAATTAACGTTGCATGCGTAGGCTACATGACAAAATAGATATGTTTTATGCTCCACTACCGCAAACGATGCTTTCAACAAGTGCGCTATCACATGATTCCTCAAATAATGTTTGGATTTGGGAGTAAATTAGTAAAATTATTCATGAGACTAAAACACTCGGAAAAAATAATTAAGGTTATTAGTCAGACCGATATAAATGTTTCTCTCGGACAGATGCCTCTTCAACCATCATAAAAGTAATTCAATAAAACAACAACAATGAGTCAGACAGATGACACCGAAACAGGAAGTACCAACGCTGCGCATGACAGGCTAACGGACTTCAGCAAATTTCTAGCTAAGCTATCTATTTTAACAATTTGACTTCGGAGTTGAACAGGAATCGGTGCTATAGTCAATTGCACTTAAATGGCACATGTAGTGCCTAATTTAAGCGCCACTACACATAAGCATTCCGCAGAGAGATACTTTAAAGAGTGTCGTGGCAAGTTAGCGGTTGTCAGCTGTTAGTGTCTTCTGTTAGCTTGTTATTATGGGCAGCTGGCAATGTGTTTGATGACAAAAATGCCGACTGAAAACCAGACAGAAATCCTCAAGGAAAATTAACTTGCACATACCTTAATTAAAAAGCATAATTAAAACAGAGTGAAATTGATACATATCTCAGCAAAATACCTCATTTTGATCCATGATGTAGGGAATTCTTGTTTGCCCAGCTCACCACTGTGATTTAACATGCTAGGAACTTGGAAGGGATGCGCCCTCCTGCATCCAAGATGCCACGGTCCTAGAGCCCATCGTCACGTGTGCGGATATGTCACTGTGGCATAGAATACACAGGACTTCAAAGTTTACTCTTTAATTTCATTTTACGACTGGTGCTTCACATGCTGTGTATCAGTCAGCTAATTAAATAGCAAGTCACGTCCACTCCTCAGTGCATTCCTTTAGAAAATTAGGGCTAACGTTAAACAGGAGGTTAAACTATAATGTCACGCAAAACTGATTAGACGGCATTTATTATTATCAAATTAGGTTTTACATTAAGTCTCGTGTTACAATTTCATACTAATGCAAATCACTAGGAGAATGGACAGCTCTGGCTATTCCAATAAAATAAACTGTTACGCTAAATTCCTCCATCCATTAATGAGGACACTGTGTGGACTGTATTAGAAAATGGTCAGCTATGAACATTCGAGGAATAAGGCGGACTTTTATTTTGGTATTGCTAAGCAAGCTTGAACCCAGCCGGAAACGACTTTGCTTTTAAAAACGCCACATCTTCTACTTGAGTAGGCACAGATGCTCACCAGAACACTATATAATTTTATGATTAGACCATACTAATGAGGGAACGCTGATAAACGTGAAATGCATAACGTTACATAGATTTCATAACGGTTTGGAGCTGCTCTGAACCGCTGTAAAATATTGTCTGGAATCCATCTCCTGGTAGGCTGCCACAAAATTGCACTATCTCTTGTTTTGATCAAATGACGCGCTTTATTCTTTTGTCAAAGAGGTATTATTTGCTTCTAATGTTGTTGTAATGTTATTTAAAGTTGCCTTTATAACTGCATATAAACTACTGTTTGGATCATGTGCAATTTAACAGAATCTGTTTGTTACAGAGATGGGTGCTGTCAGCTGGCTGTTCCTGCTCTACTCTCTCCCTTGCTGGGGTCAGGAACTGTTGCACACAGGGGACCAGGGTGCATTCCTGCCTCAGAGTGCCTTGAGTGACATGGAGTTTGCCGCGGTCAGTTCATACCGAGGCCCTGGCAACAACGACTCCAGGGGCAACAAAGAGCTGCCAATCATCCTTTGGTGGAGTGCTGGCCTCTTCCCCCATTTCCCTGGTGACACAGAGCGCATCGACTGCAGCCAGTCTTCCTGTCTGGTCACAAGCAACCGCAAGGTGCAGCTGTACAAACGCACAGCGGCCATCATCTTCTACGGCACAGACTTTCGGGCCTACGAAGCCCCGTTGCCCCGGCTACCGCACCAAACGTGGGCGCTGTTCCATGAGGAGTCGCCCATGAACAACTACATCCTCTCCCACGGGCCGGCCATCCGGCTCTTCAACTACACGGCCACGTTCAGGCGCGAGTCTGACTACCCCCTCACCCTGCAGTGGCTGCCCTCACTGGACTACCTGCTGCAGCCCCCGGCCGTCTCGCTGCAGGAGAAGAACCGCTGGAGGCAAGCTGGCCTGGCCCCCGTGCTTTACATGCAGTCTCACTGCGACGTACCCTCAGACCGGGACCGCTACGTCCAGGAGCTCATGAAGTACATGGAGGTGAATGCGCTTTTCCAAGTAGACTATACAGACCATCTGACAGGCATTCAGGTCTTCATTTGTCATTCCCGACGTTTGTAATTTTCTTGTTTATAATTTGATTACATCACATGCCCTCTTTCTCTCTATGCTTTCTGTCTCAGATTGATTCGTATGGCAAGTGCTTGAACAACAAACCGTTGCCAGAGCGACTGGAGGACACGAGCACGGCCACAGGTGAGGACGGCGAGTTCATGAGCTTCGTGGCGCGCTACAAGTTCCACCTGGCCATGGAGAACGGCCTGTGCTCAGACTACATGACGGAGAAGCTCTGGCGACCGCTGCACCAGGGCTGCGTGCCCATTTACCGAGGGTCCGCCTCCGTGGCCGACTGGCTGCCCAATCGGCACTCAGCCATCATCGTTGAGGACTTCCCCAGCCCTCGCAAGCTTGCGGAATTCATCATGGCCCTGGACAGCGATGATGCAGCGTATTCACGCTACTTGGAGTTCAAGACGCCCAGCAAGATTACCAATCTGCGCCTTCTGGAGGGACTGGAGAGTCGGGAGTGGGGCGTTAATGATATGAGTAAGCCCAACTACCTCAACGGCTTCGAGTGCTACGTCTGCGACCAGGAGAACAAGCGTCTGGCCGCTGAGAGGGCGCACCAGCAGAGCCCTGAGCTTCAGCCGCCGCCCTCACCCAAGATGGCCAACAACTCCCACATGGGATGCCCACTACCCAGCCCAGGCTATGGTGAAGTTGAGGACATTCATCCCAATGATGAGTAAGATGATGATGATAATAATTTGCTCATCTTTTTTTCCAAATATTCCATCCTAATATTTTTTTCAATGCCTGCATTTGATTTTTAAATAATTCTGTTGAGTGTATGTGTTGTCAGATGGCTCCAGATGTGGCCACAAGATTACTGGCAGAGCCTGGACCAGGCTGAGGGCCTGGAGTCTCTGATCAGACTGAACGAGTCTGACGCTAGCCTGCTGTGGAAACACATCCAGAGGATCGCGACGAGACGAGCTAAAGGTCACTGAGAGCCTGTGAACTGTGGTATGGTGCGCAGTGCACTCGGACATCATTCAACCCGCCTAATGCAACCCCACAGACTCCAAAGCCTAAAGGGCTTTTTACCTTTGAAGTTTTACCTGAAGTTGACACACTCATGTTCTTTTTAGACACAGGAAGCTTTTTTTTGTGCTGCATCATTTATAAACACTATAAGTGGCAAACGTGTACACACTCAGAGAGAGACAATCACAGGCACATCAGTATCCTTTTATATAAAAAGGGAAACATAAATTATATTGCAAGTCAGCAAAGCACACAATGACTAAATTCTTGGCTCTCAGGAAATGGACATTTATTTCTATGAGACAAATACACAAACATCTATTCTGAATGCTGACTTCATAAGATTGATATTCTATAGATACTTGTGAAATGAACAGGTTTTATTGTTTTATTCAGCCAACAGTATTATGTGCAGACTGTGATGTTTACAATGTTGCAACTCTTTTATTATCATCTGAGATTTTTTATGTTTTTATAACACTATAAAACTTGATACAACACATTAATGTGAGAAAATGTTTATTCTGTTGCACAAGTTCATGTAGCAGAAAATATCCAAGTGATCTACTGTATTTTATAATCAGACCTGAAACATTTTCCATATAAAACATTATGCTGTAACATGTTAGGATTTTAAAAGATTTAAAAGAACATTTTTATAACCTGAAACACCTCCACTCCTGAATTAATTTCAAGATCAGCAGCAGTGCTTTTTATCAATGTCTGAGGTGACATGTCTCATACAAAATGGTTTCCTTCAAAATTTTAAAACACTTTAAGTCCTAGTGAGGTTGTTGACGGATGAGAAAGTGTATTACACTTCACTTTAGCATGTGACCTCAAATTGACCTTTAACCCTAAATGACCTTTGCATAGCAGCTCTCACAATGGATTGTCCTTTGACGTAGAAACATATTATCGCGTAGGTCCCCCATTGGCTTGCTGCATACTCCGCACTGCAAAAAAACGTCCACAATTACTTCACTTACAAACACAAGTTTATGTGAATAGTTGTGATGGCGTTTTTTTCCCTCAGTGTGCTACTAGAGTTTTCGTTCTCAAAGTCGGTACCTTGAAACAGGAGGGGTGGCAGGAGGTGTTGAGGTCCTCAATAATGAGCCTGACGTTTGAGTTCACAGGCTCCTCACAGTATGCACAAACAGTCTTCCCCCTCAATGAAAAGAGCAAGATAGAAGTTACCCTTCAGTGGTTTCTGTTTGACTGCTGAGCAGTTAACCCCATGCAGCTCGTATGCCTGACAGCTCAAGTAGAAAATAGAGCTGCAGCCAATTACAGTGTTCTTTTCAGGGCTTCTGGTGGTCCAAAGTATGTGCAGCAATTTAAACTTGAAAGGCTTTTCATAATGGGCCTGAAATGCTCAGGTAAAAGAGGCATTTCCATCTAAGTATTCCCTCAGGCATAAACATACACAGGTCTGCACAGCCAGGAGAGCTTAACACCCCACTGCAGAGGGGTTATGAATGGGCCTGCGTTGTTAATTATTTCTCACCGTGTGACCTTTTGCACTTTTACCTGCCCATGCCGTTCTGCTTCAAGTCCTGTTTGGACAGCGCTGATGTGTTGACATACTCCTTCAAGAGCACAAAGGCCCTGTCCAGAAAAGGCAATATTGTGATTTATGTGGACATTATTTGCACCTTTCGAAATTGTCAATTGATCACCTGACCTGAAATCCCCCCTTCCACTCACACAATCCAGATCTCCCATTCGAATACCTTTTTGAATCCTTGACTGGGGACTTGCAGCGCTGCTCAAAGCCTTCCAAGGATCTGTGGGAGGTTGTCAAGATAAGATAACAGAGTGTCGCAATGATTCGAGTCAAAGAGGATCGCAGATTTCCTCAAGGCAAACATACAGCCATTTAATTTCATCATATTGGCAAATTTTCCCTCGAGCTTCATGTTCCTGACATAATTGGAAAAAACTCTAAATCAGACTAGTTGACATATGAAACTTGTTGTAGGCCTACACCCAGGTCTGTCTTTTGGCTTGACTAGTATTAGGAGACTATTGACATGAGTTAAACCATGGCAGATTGTGAGTGTACTCTGAGAAGTGCTCAACAATACTGGGTGGGTGTTCAGTGAGATCTTAGACCCTGTTAGTATCACACTGATTGTTTGTTCCGGAGTAAGGAATGTGCTGAGAGGAATGAGGGGAGTTTTAATCCAGCACAGAACATAATGACTGCTGGTAATCCTAGACTTCAGAACTGTAATGTGAGGATCTATTCTAGACTGTTCTTTTGAATTCTGCAAATGGACTAGAAAGACCACACTAAGAAACCTACATCAAGATTACTTGTTATGTCCTGTTTTTGCTGTACTACGCAATGCAGTTTCAGTCTGAGCAAGATGTTAATCAGCATCATGTTCATGCACACACTGAGATGAAAATGTCGAAATGTAGAAAAGCTGAAGCAAACCTTGAAAGATGTTCTTGATGAAGTAAACAAAGCTTTTCATCATCCAATGCAGCCCAGGTAACTCACCTAAATTTGGAGACATCGTCTGTCCCAGATGGTTCCATTTTAAGCGATTAGTCTTTGCTATTCTGAAAGTTATTTTAAGCAGGAGACTGATATGGTAAAAAGTTACAATAGATGAGGTTATCACAATTTACATCCTATTAGAGTTCGGCCTCAACCTCCCTGAAACAGATTACTACAGCTGCTAGACCAGAGCTGTCGCTCTATTCCTCTTCACACCCCTCCCTCAGGTGTGTCAGAGAGGCTGTTGCTCCCTCCCACCCTATCCTGTCATTCTTTGACAGGGTGACAGGGAAGAGCCTTTGTATGATCACCTCTCTCAATTAATTCAAACAATTCAATTTAGTTCGATATTGGCATACACCTTGTATTGCCAAAGCTTTATGTTGTGTGGGTAATCATGTAATGTAACTCTCTCTCTCTCTCTCTCTCTCTCTCTCTCTCTCTCCTCTCTCTCTCTCGTTCTCTCTCTCTCTCTCTCTCTATAATATAGAGTCTTTAAACTGGCATACAACCCAAAA
>JAUCNH010000076.1:16815891-16826817 GCA_032353275.1 Sardinella hualiensis | reverse complement strand
CATAGCAAATTTCGTAGAGAAATACAACTTCTGTTGTCTTTTATTAGATATATACGGTTGTGAGGTATCTGGAAAAAATAGTTCCAGGATTAGTCTGGTTTGTTCTTTGTTCTTATCTTAAAGGAAGGATAATGACAAAACAATGGCCACAGCAGAGATTCAGGCATTGTATTTTTTTCTTGACAAGCCACAACAGCCACCCATCAGCACGTGTCACGAATGACGTTTTATTTTCTCCTCTTGAATTCATCACGGCTCCCTTGAAGGGCCACTGATTAAAGCTATTGTGTTAATGATGATTGATTAAGCACAGACTAATTGGAAGCCTTTCGAAACTGTAAACATGCTTGATTGATGGAACACACACAGACAGCTTCAAAACTGAATTAGCTGTCTGAAAATCACGCGTATATTGGAGGAGTGCTATTTCAGGAAGAGGAAAGACAAACACAGATGGTTTTGCTGCTCAAGAAAATCTCACTCAACCTTGAAAATGTACTACATTCAGAGTGCAAAAAGTACAAGAGAAGCTTTCAGAAAAGAAGAGGCTACACACATGGAATTTAATTCTGATAACCAGTTTAGCGAGATGGTAGCAGGGAAGCTCACTGTTCACCTGCTGATAGGGTCACCATCTTGCTGTCATGTCTTGCCATGGGCTGATCAGATTAGCCATACCAGCAGACAGCAGTGAGTAAGCTCTCTCTCTCTATGTGTGTGTGTGCTGTGTGTTTAGCAGGGGGTTGATGCTCTCCACCCATCTACCGTGATTCGGGCAGTTGGGGGAGGGGGAAGGAGGGGGGCATCTTCTCAGCCTTGTCCGAGATGATATTTGTCAAGGAGAGGACATGGACAAGGTGAGTGCAGCTTTTTCTTGTGTGCTCAGCGGTTTGAGTGACTTTCTTTGGCGCTTTTGTCTTCTGTTTGTGTGTGTTAGTGTGTGTGCGTGTGTGTGTGTGTTGTTTGGTGAATATTTCCCTGAGTTGGCAGGTTTTCCTCCCATTGACCCTTCCCTGCTGTAAGCCACTGGTTCCAGGGCTGTTTACTCTGGGCCATATGGCAGACAGTGCGCCCTGCCCCTGTGCCTTAGCATCGCTTGTCAGGTGATTAGCGAGCAAGGCTAATGGGAGAGGAGAGGAGAGGACAGAGGACACTACTGAGATGAGAGTTTGAAATGAGCTATGAGGTCTATATAAGATCTCTGTATTTGTCTGGGTGAATGTAAAAAAGTCAAATTAATTGTTGTTTAGAAGTGTGTGTTTGTGTATTAACCATAGCCCGGCCTGTGTGTCATCATCATCATCATCAGTGGCGTAGGGGGCAGGCTGGTGAGGAGGAAGGGCAAGCAGGCTGCGCCACCACCTCCTGTTTTTCACTTCAGCAACTGACGGGTCAGCCCCCCTACCCTGCCATTGCCACGTCGATAATCATGCATAATAATGCCCCTCCAGCACACCTCGTGACCCCTGACCCCAGCAGACACTCACAGAAAAACAGACGCTGGAACACACAGGACACCGAGGTCCTGAGACAACCCCACCAGCTGTGGGGTCATACAGTCGGCCTGTAAGGAATCAGCTAGGAGTTCACCCGTCACCACTGGATCAGAATGTGAACAAACCCACACACACACACACGCAATACAAACAAAGTTTGTTAAGTGGAGCATAGATCTCAGGGACATGGCTTACAATGTACTGTACAATATACAAACTAGTGCTGTGAATCGATTAAAAAAATAATCACAATAGAAAATTCTTTGGAGAATGTCACACATGCCCCTGGGTTTGTGTGGCATTCCTTGAATTACTTTCACACTCAATGTACAGGTAAAAGAGTGTGGTTGCAGGGCAAAGGGGTGACCAACCATTTCATACTTTTGAAATGATGGGGTCAAAAAGGTCGACGACATGATTTTTTTTAACCCCCGCACTCACATCCTTTGAGGGAAGTGTGGTATATGCATCTGGATGCTTAGAAAAATTACTCATTAAAATATTTTCATTAATCACACGTGTTAACGTGACAGCACACAAATTTTAGACTATGAGGATTATCCAGTTTTCCGTGCTTTTGCAAGAAAAGGCAAAAAAACGCATTGCAGTGATTGTATATCCGTAGTAATGACTATGTAGCAATTCCAAAGCCTTTGATGTCTTTGGAACAGTCTCTCTTTACGATCACAGCATAACAAGAGAACTTTTAATATGGCGTAACTATGGTAACTTCCCATGAGTACCCGCTATTATTCAAAGCTGGAGCCTAAACACAACAGTGTAATGTTAGGCAACGCATAGCTATTGCTAAATAGTTGTTACTACGGATATATAACCACTGCAATTCAAGAACATTGTTTTTTGGTGGAAAAAGTATGTTTTGGAATACAGGAATACTTTTGTGGGCTTCACTGGGAATCAGGAAGTGAACGAAGGTATATGCGCTGGCTGAATTAGTTATACCTACTGCGGCCAAATTCACTGTGCTAAGTTGTAAGGAGTCAGTAACATGGCCATTCACTTGAAATGACATTTCAACCAAGTTAGGAGGTTTTGGCTGAAATCAGTGGATGCGCCTATCTCAGCATGACCCAGCACATGTTTGGAAGGGACTATGAACCATCACAGGTTTTGAGAAAAAGTCACCTCCAATGACTGTTCATAGTTTGCAGTCACGTGACTAAACCTGGAGGGCAAGAATACGCTGTCTGTAGCTCTAATTTGGCCATTTTAGACATCTAGAAGAGAATTTCATGGTTGAAAGGTTCAAAACATACACAAATATGAATCGTTATTTATTTTTAAGTGGTTGAGTCTTATAGCCAGTGAGGGGACAATATTTCCTGTCGTTAACTCATATGCAGGGACTTCAGAACACACCACACCCAAACACTAACACGCCACTCTCACACACAGGCCCTACGCATATGCGCGCACACACACACACACACAGACACACACACACACACACACGCATACGCACACGCACGCACACACGCACACACACACACACACACACACCACGAACATAAAATATTGGCTATTGGATACTGACTAAAAAGTAAGCAAATTGAATCAACACACTGTCTTTTTCCACTGCATTCTAGCCATAATGAGAACACCAAGCACACAGATGCCTGCCGTGACACCGGTTCAGTAAGGTGATCCTGAGCTCCCAGTAAGATCACGCTAACATCTGACTGATGCTGGCATCTCATTTGCAATGAGTGAGATGAAGACAACTTCAAATGATGTCTGCCATCTTCACTTAACCTCTGACGCCGGCCGTGACAAAGCGAGCGAGCGGGCGGGCAGGCAGGCTGGCAAAGCCCAGCTGTCACAGGTTCCCCCATGCTCCATCAATGGCCAGATTGATGTTCTCCAGCCCCGGAGTGAAGGAGAGGAGACACAGGGGCGGCACATCCACAGACAGGCACGCCCGATAAGATTTATCTCTCGTGGCAGCAACAGAGGAGATAGATCACAATTGATGGCGGGGGGAGGGGGAGGGGGGGGGGCTGGTGACAAACACCCGCTTCATTTGTAAGCAGCCCCCCTTTCAGTGGAGCCTTGATAGGCTCACCTGCCAGAGACAATCACCAGGCCCACCTCCACGGCTGCTTGTGGGGTCACATTAAGGCGGCGCTGCCTTTGTCTAGACCACTGCCGCTTAGTCTGATTGCTTCTTTCTTGGGGGACAAATCCTCTCCTGAGTGCATCAGTGGAGTGATATGCCTCCTGTGCTGATTTTAGTCCCTTACCCTTCTCTGAACTAGCCCTTCACTCTAGTTTCCCCTGTAGTCGCTCAGACCCTGTCTGTCTGCAACCTACACCAGCGCCTTGAGGTGCTCTTGTGCTGATTTGGGGCCATGCAAGAGCTACGTGGAAAGCAGCATACACCACCATACCTCAGTGAGGCTACTACACAGGCGCTCGAGACTTCCGGTGAACACTAAATGTCTTCACACACAAAAGTTAAAAGTCCTTCAGGAAGTTCAATAACTACTGCTGCCCCTATCGCAAGCATACAAACTCATTAACATGTAATCTATTTGTGAACTGCAGTGAGTGGGCACGACCGGGAGGCAATTTCGTGGAACCCAATCACACCGCCCCCAGTGAATCCCCCCCGGCAGTTGGCCGGATTTGGAACAAACGCAATCTGACAAAACACTCTTATTACAACTCTTTGGCATGCATTGGAAATGACTGGGTGCCACAATACATTGCGCTTCAAGTGACACCATTTTCCCCTCAGCGCTTTCCCACACCCCTGTCTTTGGGGGAACCACGGGAGCTCGGCCATATTTTTCGCTCTGCACAAAATAAGATGCCAAAGACGTGACAAATAAGTCACACAGCCCGGCGGGTCAACAAACTCTACAAAACAGATTTAACACATAAATCACAGCTGGTGTGACTAGGAGAGACCATTGCTAGAAGCTATGATTCCACTGCACACACACACACACACACATACACAGAATTGTACATTTTACTGCGATACTGACTGCACTTACTGCATGCAGGCCTCTATAATGCAGTGTCCAATGAGCATCCTAGGGCTGCTTTAGGCGCATGTAAAACACAAGGGCACCCTGATTCCCCATGCCCTGCTGTGGTGCCCTAATTCTATCAGTCAGTTGCACAGCCCCTGATAAGCCTCTGCCAATAAAGCAGAATGGGGCAGGACACTGATGGTGTTCAAGACAGCAGCCAAAGGGAGGCCTCTGACTGCTCCTCTCATTAACATGACTGAGCCTCAGCTTGAGCAGTGTCAGGAGCCCAGGTGCTTATGGAAAACAGAGAGCATTTCTTATAGGCACTGACATGAAGCTTAAATGTCACTTAAAATGGCCAAATGAGCTAAATACGTTTGGTTTAAAAGTGGTTGAATGAACAAACACGGTTCTGTCTGATACTCCCTTTTGTATTCTTGAGTTCTTCTACACTGCCAATTGCTCAGACAAACTAAGTTGTTTCAATGTACTCCGGTCTAAATGGTGAGTTCACTTGCTGTGGCACCAATGGTGTCTCCTGTATGGACTTCACTGCTATCTCATCTGACCTTCTCACGGGTAGCTATTGACTTTTTGTCAATCTGACACAATCAATCCAATATTGCAGAGTGGGGTGCATTGCTATGCGCCAAACAACCCCGGTATCCTGGGCCATTCTCTCTGTGGGTGCCTTGTAGGGCCTCATACAAAGAGAGCCTTCCAAGGCACGAGGATATTCATCAAGGACATTTGGCGTCAGGTCCCCTGCACAACATACAAATGAGCTCCAGTCCCATTTCCATTTGGAGCACGGCTGCTGGGCCATAGAACACAGCCATAGATCTCTGTCTAGAACTGCTGAAGTGAATGAAAACTGCTAACACATAGATTTTCAACAGAAAATGTCATCACCAAATAATCTCAACTTGCACTAGAAGGTTCTGTGAATAGAAATGAAGCTGCTTTCCCCTGTGCATTGCCTGAATTCATTATACGCTCAGAAAATTGCCATAGTAGTTTAGAGGGTTGCAAAAACGATTCCACTGAAAAGTGGTAAATTGAAATCTTTCCAGATAGACAGACTTTAACCAAACCTTTTTAGCATGTCTGTTGAAGAGAAGTCTAGGCAGGCAACATGGAGCATTTTCCTCTGTCCCTTAGGCCAGCAAAAAAGACACTCATAAAAGACCATATTCAAAACGGATGAATTAGCAGCCAAGGGAACATCTACTTGTTGACTTGCAATGGACTAAAAATGCTATTCACTAAAAAAAAAAAACGGCCATCAGACTATTTTTAACTGAATGGCCGTCTGCCGTTGTCACCTGCACACACTCTTTCCTGCTGCCTCTAGACTGCAACAGCATCTTTCTAGCTTTTTGTTCCCCGTGTGGCTGCTGACTACTGAAGTCTTTTCTGACAACCCCAAACTGCTTTCAAAAGTTATGGCAGCCATGCCGAGAGAGACACATATCATATGCATGAACAGGCAAGGCAAGTGGTAAAAAGTAAATGATGTCTGGGGGCAAGTGAGTGCTGCATGTTAAAGGGTGTTATTGAAAATCCATGCCTGCAATGCCCCATCATATTTGAGTCCCCTCCAGCATCTCCAAAAGTCACCCACGGGGGAGCCCAAAGAATGCCGTACTGTCCACACATACACACGACACGCTTTGCCCAGCTCTCAGGACAGAGGCACCGCAAGAACAGCAAGGGGAAGTGAAGAGAACAAAATAAGGACAGACATTAAAGAATGGACCTTTTCATGCATGTTAGCCTCTCGAAATAATGCATTAATAATGTATTTTGTAATTACATTTATTTGTATTATAATACACAAAGCACCCACGAAATAGGAGCACAGAGAGAGAGAGCGAGAGAGAGCGAGAGAGAGAGAGAGAGAGAGAGAGAGAGAGAGAGAGAATGGATAACAAAGAGGAAGGCAAAAAAGAAAACATACATATCAAACTAATGGTTCCAGACTCTTATTCATAATAATATCTGAGCTGTCTGGTGCACATATGAAATAATGACTGAGGATCCTGATCAAACTTTTATCTTCCCTCTCAGCTTGTTATTTCCAATGATGGCCAATTGGTATTCATGGAGAGGTCCCACACAAGTGTCTGCCTGAATTACATTAGGACTGGTGAGCACTCGCTGTTCACCTGCCACCTCTGGGCCCAATCAAATGGAACTACAACTTACAACTTCACCACTCTTCATCTGCCAGCAGTCTGCCTCTGACAGCTCTTAAAAAACAGCCGGATTAAAGACAAACTATCGTCCTACGCATGCACACCAGCTCCAGTTATCCAAACCTTGAGCATGACCTTGACATTGACTTGTGACATTGCCAACATACTGTTGTCTATGTTTTGCCATTTTTTCCTCAGAACACAGCACCGGTGAAGCCCTGACCTGTTCCATATGGTCTACTATTCACCCATGACGTGTGTGTGTGTATATTACAACAAGGCTTCTGTGCACCCCATAAACAATCATGGCCTGCCGGTGTTACCATGACATTCGAAGCATGCCCTCATTCCTCCCCTCCACAGCCCATACACCATACAGGCCCGGTGCTGGATCATGGTGGACAAAAGCCTTCTCACTATCTCTTTCCCAGATAAAGAGCCCTTCATTCAGGAAGTCAGCTTGGAGTCTCCTCTCCGAGACGGGCGACTCGTCTCCCACAACATCAATGGGAGCTAATCACAGTTTACTACAGTCATCCACCTCTTCTCCACTGCTTTGTTAGGAAGAGATTACAGAGCATTGGCAGAAAGAGGAGAAAAGCATACCCTGTGCATCTCTTCTCTCTTCACGGATCCTCTTCAGCGCAGCCAAGCCCTCGTTCTTATTATTGGAGGCTAAAGGAGGGAAGGGTGAGGAGATGATTACAAATCAGCCTCTCTTTCAATCTCTGCAAACTTTTGGACTGTTTGCTAAACTCTTCATAACAATGAAACCAAACAACATGATAGTGCTGACAAGCCCAGGTACAAGAGAAAAATTGTTTACCCACAATGAATTATTTACAGCTGCAGATATCTCCATTTGTATTTATAATGGAGGACTTCTATGCCCTTTGTAGTTCTGTGGTTTGGGATGAATCAGCCCATGATGAAAATGTGAGAACAGCAAGATATCGCCAAAAGACATCACTTGTTGGCATCCAAACAAGCCTGTATGACCAATTAGCACTGAGACACAGATAGGCTAGAGTATGTAAATAAAAACAAATGAATGACTGTTAATGAGCAATGAGGCATGCAATGCAAAGATTGGAGCAGAAAAGAACCTACTATGTTGATCTTTTACTCCAAGTCAACCTTTATGGTAATGTTGCATTCAAGTAGTCACAGTGATCTTGAATTTGGACCTCTAAAAATCAAATCAGTTCATTACAAATTCCAAGCAAACATGGGAACTAAATTTGAAGAACATGCCCACAGGACATCTAATCTTGAGATATAGCATCCAAAAGAATGGGACATTCATGGTAAAAGTGACCTAGACATTTCAAATTTAATCTTCAAAATCAAAATGGTTTGTCTTTCAGTCCTGGTAAGTGTTCAAAGCCAATTTGTTTCAAGGCATTCTTGTTTGGACGAGACTAGGTCACAGTGACCTTGAACTTTAACCTATGACTAAAAATGTCTAATCAGATCAACTTAGAGATCAATTAAAACTGTCCTAAATGTCAAACATGTGCCATTAAAGACCAATTCAGACAGAAGATTCGTAACAAGATGAAACCATTTCAGGAAGGATTTGTGGCTGTGTAATTCAAACATTGCATGTTGACACCAGCCATTTCAAGCCATTCAGCATGTCAAATCACAGTCGCAAGGGTTTTGAACATTTTGTCCTCACAGCTTTTACAATGAGTGATGCAATTGCAGTGATGCAATGTCACTCAATCAGACAAGCAGAGGTGTCAGGGAAGAGTTTTTGTCAATGGAGAAGGTGAGACATGATTATTAACTCCATTCAATGAAACAGCAGTCTCTGCTCAACTTCAGTCATGATGGATATGCTTACTGAGTCACAAAATGATTTTTAATGTCATTTTTCAGACAGTTTGCTATAGCTCAATGGGATGACTGTTGCATTAGTATGAATGCTTCAATCTTTAGAAAGAATGTTTCAGCAAATGGTGTTTAGAATGTTGCAGCTCATGTTGAGGTAAATCCTCGGTGTGGAGCCATCTTAAGAACTCTTGGGCTATAACATTAACAAGACCCAATCTGGTTAATGTTATAGCCCAAGGGTTCTTAAGATGGCTGACAGAAGTACGCATAAAGGCACCTTCACGCCAAACATCTGGAATGAGATGAGTGGCAACATTCTAAACACTGGCAACTTGCTGTAACACATTTTTTAAAAAGTGAACTTGCAAGAGGACTAACGTTTCCAGAACCTGTCCTGCACCTTTGCGCCATTTGATGCAGCCAAAGTTAATCAGTTAATATGGCAAACTGTGGGAAAACGAGACTTATTTTTGCAACTTTGTTAGGACTGATATCATGCAGACTTTGAGAGATACAAAACACTTTGGCCTGCCATCTTTGCTGGACTGACTGACTAACCACATGTCATAAATGCTGTGATGTAAAATAGTCCTAAAACTGTGCAACTGTGATCAAACATATTGAATATTTTGCAATGGCTTGCAATAGCTTTCATCAACATACATTCAATTCACACCACTGCAACTCCTCCCAGAAAATAAACTTTAGTGATATTGAACCCTAAATGAGCGCTATATAAACAAAATATGTGCTTTCATGTAGATTGGGATCTAAACAATTAATCTCTTAAGTAAATATAAACACAATACAAGTTTTGTACAAGCATACAAGCATAAAAGGTTCTTTTCATTTTAGAACTAGGTTAAATTTATGTGAGATGATAAGAGTGATTTTTGTTCCTGTGCCAGAGTTAAGCACTATGAAGATCATCAACTGACCTGTTGCTTTGAGAGTAATGGAAACAGATGCTTGATTAAGATAGCCTGGGAATACCCATGCTGCCTTGCGCATTCATTCTGAATTGCTAGGCTGCCTGGAGACCATGGCCAAAATTTTCGCATGGATTTGGGAACCAATCACAAAGCTAGGATCGATGGCAAGACATTGCACAAACTATTGGAGAAACTTCACATTCCGTACGGGAAAATGAATAGGTGGCCCCCAGACTAAATCTCACTTGTGATTTAGTCTGGCATTAGCCAGGCTATGATTAAGATTCAATTGGTCTCATTCCTTGCTAAGTGTTTGAATGACATGTATACTCTACCTATGATAACGCGCATGCCAAGCCTCGTCAAGTGCCTCACCGTCTCATAGCCCATTCCTCTGGCCCCCCCCGTCACCACTGCCACCTTTCCATTTTGGGCTGGCAAAACTAAAGAAAAAGAAAAACAAGGACAAAAAGATGAAATGCACTATAAGAACAATGTTGAAGTCTTGGCACTAAATTCTAAAAATGGTGTGCTTCAGACTTTTTTTTACAACACTGCATAATGAACATCATATAATATTTTCAATTCTGACTAATTCAAGCCCACTAAAACAGAAAACAAATTTGGCACAAGTGAGTAACAGCTTCTCGTGACAGGTCACTGGTCTGACCTGAGATTTGTGCCCATCAAAATAATGACAGGCTTTTAAGCCATTCAGAGCACATCTGCCCTTGTTAGAGATTCCCAAGCAGGTCAAGAGTGTTCAGTTTCCTCTTGTTTGTTCAGTCTGAACCACAAAGGAAGCTGTATAGCCATTTCTTCAGGAAGTGGCCAATACAAGGTTAGTTTAAAACAGCCGTCAACGGGCCACTATTACAGGTTTATGTTTTGCATTCAAACTGTTTAAATGTTGGTTGTCAGTTTAATGCCTGAAGTCTTCTATACAAGTGAAAACAGGCTTTTTATTGACTTGATAGACAAACATGATGATAATTTGATACGCTAGATACACAGGAGCTGATAATAACGTGACAAAAAATAAACTTAAAGGTAGGCTATACTCTTTAATACCAATTCAACATACAGTCTAGACAAAGAATAAAAGCACAGATTAGTCTTTGTTTACATTTTAAGGCTGGAGGTGTGTGTGTGTGTGTTTATGCACATTTGAACCAGCTTTTCTCTGTCCCTCCTTTCACTACAGCTAACAGGTAACTGGAGCCTATTGAATTGATCATGTTTGGAGAAAGGGGTTGGTCATTTGAGCAAAGCTCAACAACCCTATAATAATCAAGTTCAAAGAGCAGCGGGAATGCTGAAATAATGCATTCAAAGGTTTAAGCTTTTACGATGCACTGTAATAAAGAGCATTTAAATCTAGGGCTTTCTTTCAAAAAGAAAGGTGGTTCTTCTCGAAAGGAGGTTTCTCTTGCCGGGGTTTAAAGAACTCAAGATGAAAAAA
>JAUCNH010000076.1:16624896-16635435 GCA_032353275.1 Sardinella hualiensis | reverse complement strand
GTGTGTGTGTGTGTGTGTGTGTGTGTGTGTGTGTGTGTGTGTGTGTGTGTGTGTGTGTGTGTGTGTGTGTTTCACAGTGTATTGTTCCAGCGTCATAGACGAGGCCACACTGCCCTCATAAATACAACCAGAAGGTAGTGATTATTTTCCAAGATGTGGATAGCAGGACCTTGCCAGTTCATGCCTCTTTAAGAGTGTTTTTGGCGTGGCGGCCTGCTTCGCCTCAAAATGCTTTTTGTGTCATAGGAGAGTGTCTTGTCCCGTTTGCTCTCGAGTGGGAGTGCGCCTTTGTCTCTCAAAACCATTTTATTTGGATTGTTCAAGCGTAATATGCAATCATCTTCTTACTCTGACACAGGCTTTTTCAAGCCAGCGCATTTGAAGTGGAAACAGTAATAATCCAGTTTCCCATGTAAATGCATTGAAAGTTGAAACAATCGTAAGTTCATTGTATGCAAATATGGAGGTCATTTTATAAAGTTCAAAAGAAAATATAACTTCAAGCAACCATAAAGTTTTATTACAGCTGGCCTCTTATGCATAAACTATTTGCATAGCAGTTATGTGATGACAAATGGGGGGGGGATCAGTACAAAATAGAGAAAGTTGCAAATGTTTCCAGTAAATGTTAGGGTGGGTCGGTATTAGTAATGTCATGCAACATTATGTGATGTCTGTGTTCACTCTGTGTTGTGCACTCCCAGAGCTCCCAGAACTTTCTAGAGCACTTCAGACACAGCTACAAACTCTGGCATTTGTTACTGGACAGTAATTCATTGTGGGGTAATTCCATAAATCACAATTAGAAAAAATAAATAAGTATTCAGCCCTCACGGAATTCCAAAGAAATTCGGTATTCAATATACCATAATTCCATGACTAGAAAACAGGAGTAACAGATTACTCTTAGTTTGCCAATGCCCAAGGCGTACACAGTCCTGTGTTTTGTGTACCCAAATATGTGAACAACACACTTGCAGGTAGATTTACGGTACCACCTTTTTTTTGTTTTCATAGAAGTGTTCCAGATTTGCTGAGGTATTCAGTGGGGTATTTTCATGCAAAGTTAAAGTTGTGCTGTTCAAGACAGAAAACAAACTTAATGTGTGGACATATAGATGTTTAATGGAATATGTTGCAATACTACATATTATATTGCAAACAAAAAATGTCCATAGTTTGACTTTATGAACTGATTTCTATGATTGACATTTCATGCACTATTTTTACACCATACATTATACTTCATGTAGAAATATTTTTTAAATTAGAAAAACATTTTAATTATTTTTGGTACCATTTTTCTTTCCGTTATGAAAACAGAAAAAAAAGTGTATCTCAACACTGTAGATTTAAGTGATTTGGTTTTTCATTAACAACTCCTCAACAACTCCTCAAGAATTTACTAAAGTGTCACTTACACCCATATGGTTCTGACCCCTTGTTTGTCATACTCCACTGAGGACAGTAATTATGCTATGCACTGCATTTGGCCTGCAACTTATCCTAAGAAATCATATTTATCATTTTCACATATACATTATTCAGTTCTATGTATTAGGCAGTTTACATGTTACAAAAGGGTGCACATAGTTCTGTCTTGAGTTATATAAATAGTCCTGAGTTTGGAGATGAATATCCTCAGATCAAACCCTGCCTATCTGGCATCTGTTGCGTGCATCACAGGAAGAGTGTTGCTCTATGTGGGTGTGCGCCAGGCCATGTGTTTTATCAGCACTGAGAGTTTGCATACTGCGCACTGCTCTCTTCATCGCTGCCTTATTAAGTGCTCGTCACCTGCACCTTCTTATTAATCTCCATCGCCATACAGCCAGACAAATGTTACGCCACATTGTGCGTGTGTTTGATGAGCCCTGCTTAAATTCCTGTCTTTTTAATTATGTTGTCAAAACACCACTGGCGTCTGTCCCAGAGTTCCCTATTCGGAAATCAGTCGCACAAGATGAGACCTGGTCGACAACTGTTTATTTTCCTAAACACTAAATAGGAGCCCGCAGGATATTATGGCTCACCTCACCTTATCTCTGCCTTCAAAGCCTCTGCATTTGAATTGATCCAGCTCTTTCCATATAGTGTGTGTCCGCTACAGCTCTGACTGTCAGAGCAACAACAAGCTCTGTGCTGCAGATGACAGGCTGCCTGGGCCTGTGCCAGTGACTTAGGCAATGAGGCTAACAGCTAACCGCTAACCGCTGGACACCTCATATCCCTTTATTGCTTATCTGCTCTGGTGTGCTCACTGACTCGGCTGCGGAAGCAAGTGATAAAGACAACAGATTCCTCTGTTTTATTCGGTGGTTTTCTCAGGACACACACACGCACTCACTCTCTATCACATACACACACGCGCACACACTCACACCAATTCTCGAAAGCTTCCTCTCTCTCACACACACACACACACACACACAGTCAGTTTTCAGATTTATACACAGACTTGTTTTTTTTAGAACCGAACACAGCAGATTAGAATCACATCCAGCGACAAGTCCACTCTAAGCGAATGCAAAAAGACTGAAAGAAACTGGCTGAGTCTGTTCAATTAAAGCATAATACACTTAACTTAATGGAGAATGCATATTTGACCTGCCTAGTAAACACAATTGTGTCAGTGTTGGAGAGGCATTTGCTAACCATGGTCCAGAGTGAAAAATAAAGACGTGTAGATGAATGATTTACTGTATGGTGGTCATACTTTGGATCTGGGAATGTGAGCTAGACTTGCACACCCATCTGCTTCAACTCACCAGCAGAGAAACAGCATTTGATTGTTGTGTAACTTGCCTGCTCTCCCAAACAAACCAATTTAATTCAATCTGGGTTGAGATCATATTTATTTCTCGCATTGTGCAAATGAAAGAGGAGACAGTGGACATTATGCGCGTTCTGCCACTCACTGCACACTGCTCCAACTCCAATTTGACCTCTCGATTGCATCTCAGTGACACAAATGGAAAGTATTTGTGCAAATTGAGAAATCTTCAGCCATTATGATGTTGCAAGACCTCAAATATTATCTTTGTTTGTGGGATATTTTATTGCAAAGCTCAAGGTTTACTTTTCTCAACTGAAATTCAATGTAAAAAAGAAAATGGATAAAAGGCTGTTGCAGTTGTTGCCAAGAGTACTTTGATAGGTATGAGAGAACATCACTCAATCAAAACCTTCCAGTCTTAAAAAAGAAGACGTGGATAAGCCATCCAGCTCATGGACGAGAGACACATGGACGTGCAGGCCCAAGGCCAACCCACAGGACTCAGACAAGCTGATAGCAGTGTTTAGCACCACATAATTGGCCTTTTATTTACGGTCTCACTGAGGAATGAGGAGGAGGGCTCTTATTCTGAAACCCTGTGGCAAATTTGCCTTCAACAGCAAAGCACCTCTACTGAAATCATTTGGCCTCTTCCCCAACACGGCTGATTGGTTGGATTTATGACAGTCATTTCACACTGCATATGGCCATGCAGAGCTAAATAAATAGAGTGTACACACATGTGTTGAGGCAAGTTGAAAAGCCCTGATGGATTGTTCCTATACTTGGCAAGTCCGAACAGATTGAAGCTAACGCTGTCTATCCACAGTGCTGTAGGTGGAATGGATTGATTCTGTAGGCCACCCGACACAGTCCTGCCTTACCTGCACAAGGACTTTCAGTTGTGTTCAACATGGATCACATGAAATTATTTGTGTACGCAAATGTTGTGTCTGAGAGAATTACATGCAGCATTAAAACACCAGGAAGCAATCAAGCAGGCATTGATCAATAGAGTAATGGGATCTTTTGTTGTTGGTGTTGCTGTTGTTGTTTGTTGTTGTTGTTGACCAAGCTTCTTTTCTGCCTGAGCGAGAGCCGTGTGGAGAGTGTGTCAGGAATGCAGCGCGGACGGGATTGCGGGCCATGAGAACGGCAGTAATGAGAAGCAGGCAGGGGAAGTCCGATGCTGTTATTGTCCTCCACAGGTTTGCCTTGGCCTCCTCCGCTCCACCCCCACCCCCACACCCCCCGGCCCGCGGGCCGTGGAACACATGAATATTTAAATAGGAAAGGAACTTCCTTAAAACATCAATCAGCCTCCATCTATTCAATTATAGGATTTAGAGCTGAAATGGTCATCCGTCAACAGCTGCTGATGTGAAGAAATGGGACCCTTGGCAAGCAATATGAATATTCCGACCATGTGGACAACAGGCCAATAAAAAACAGACTGTATGCTTGGCAGCGACTGAGGAGAACAAGCTAAATGTCCATACTTTAACCAAAGCTGGAGCAGCTAACCAAATGCAATAAGATATGCTGAAAAGGGCTTTGAAGGACATGGCAAGAATCAAATACATGCATTCTGCTTTATTCTTCCATTGTTTATTTCAGAGACTCCATCTCTCAAGATAATCGCTATTACAAAATGCTTCGTCTTTAACTGAGTGGCCAGATAGGTGCTCTGTTTAATCTTTGTTGAATGTTAATGAATGTTGCACACAGATGACTCTGCACTAGTCAATAGGAGCTTTTCTGTGAGGAATGTAATCAAATATCTGTAGTCATCTATGACATCCAGCCTAATCCCCTGGCATATCACTGTCCACAGCTAGGCTCATTCTTCAATCCATCAGATGCTGTTTATTCATTGAGGGGCTGTATAAATTAGAATACTCTGCTTCCCTACACCTTCAAGGATTTTAGGCTTAAGAAAAGCATTCCAGTGCAAGTGGTTTGGGAAATCAATGCAGAATAGATTGATAGTCAAATAAGCGCAATGCTAAATTGAATCCTTTTTGAGTTAGCTGGATGCTGGTAATCATCATACACTTCCAAGCAGTGAAATTTTGTTAAGCAAATTCAATCACAGAGCAGAAGTGATGGTAGAAGGTAGAGACTGAAGTCCCACCAGTGTGTGCCAGATCCCCTTGGCAGCGGGGGATTAAATACAGCGTGGGGTGTGGCTCGCTTAAGAAAAGAAGTCAAATATCTGCAATCTGGCGGTGTTGTTAAAGATAGCTACAGTAAATAGATCCTGGGATTCTATTCAGATGTGCTTCTCTTGAGGCATATCACAGTGCTGCGAAGGAAGGTGAGCCACGAGCACAAGCTTATTGCAAGGGAATGGCTGATGCCTCCAGAGGCTGGACATCTGGGCTCTATTTGCTCTTGTCCTGCGTCTCTGTAATGAAAAGAGAAGTGGCCTGGGCTGGGCTGCCTGGGCCCTGGCACAGCATCACATGATTGGAGGTGTGTCATTTCCTCCTCCTGAGACACAAGCATGACATGGAGTAGTCCTCCAGTGCTCCCACACGAAGGGACAGGACAGCGCCCTTCTCCCTGCCATCCCAACAGATGAGGAACAGAAGCCATCTTGAGGGATCCCTCTTGCAAAGCGTTGATTTGGAGAGGAACCTATCCCTCGCTAACAAGAGCCAGACCCAGCAGACAGAGTGCTATTCTTGGCAGTCAGCTCTAGGCCTCTATGAAAGACAGATCATAAGGCAAGAGCAGACGTCTTCTGTAGGGATTTCAGGGAGAGACCACTGCGGTGGTTTGTTAATAAAATGTTTGGCTTTCATATTATCTTTACATATTATTGCTTCCTGGTCCTGATTTGATCCTGCTAATTATGTTAATCACCAAAGTTTAGAGAAGGGCCTGGGCTGTGGAGCCCACAGGAACAGTGTAAGCCACACCAGCCTGGCACTCACTCTGATGAGGGCCAAACTGAAGAAGGAGCAAGAGCCGGGCGAAACCGCTGCTTTAATTACATGAAATGATTTGTTATTTAGAGATCATTAGTCTTGCTACTCGCAGCGCCGGCATGAAACCGCCTCAGTTCAGCTGGTGTTTATGGGCTGTTTAGCCTCAGAATAGCAGTAATTGATGTCGCCTATCCTTACAGACAGCGTTTCGGCTTCTTGTAATATATAGTAGTGCCCACTTATGAGGCAGAAAAAGTATGACTTTGTGGACAGTTGAGCTGCCCAAAGAGACAAAGTCAAAAATAAAAACAAGACAGGCTGATTTCGGAGTGTAGTGTGCTGTGTGTCATCAAAGCTGCTGGGGACCGGGCTACAAAACCATTACAAAGTGTGGATTTTGAAAATGTGTCTGTAATGCATTATAGTAAGTCCCACAAAGACATCATGAAAGGCTCTCTCTTCACAATAAACAATTCTGCTTATAACCAATGGATTCTTTGGCGAAAATACCGGCTGTCTCTGCCTTGCTGTGATGACTAAGACTTCTTGCTGTCAGTACATTTAAATTTAACAAAGCGCACGTTCCAGACAGATAGTTGAAACATGAAATGATACATGTCCAACAGACCTTAAGGTTCTCATAAAACAAAAAAAAAAAGACAGAAAAAAAACATTCTTTCAGACCACACAATATTTGACTTGTATTTTGGCGCCCTGTGTTCCAGCCCTCCCTTGTGAGGAGTGAAGCTGAGGATGAGACGGTATGTGTGTGCAGTGTGGGGGAGGAGGGGGAGCGGAATCCTATATCATAATCCGTAACATAATATGCTCCCCAACCTTAGGGAAAAGAGAGAGGCGCAAAACACAACAAAAGCCTCTCATCTCATATAAATATTCCAAATAAATATTTTTCAGCTCGAGGGCGAACTGGTCTAATATTTGATCCAGGGCTCTGCCTTAGAAGCCAAGAGAACACACTGAGTTATTGTTGTTCCACTTACTGCCCCCATGTCTCCGTGTTTCTGGGGAGGCCTAGGATGGCTCTGGGCAGCTCTCTGGGCCTTTCAAAGCAAACAGAAGAGAATTCCTGATCTGTGAAGCTCTCCGCTCAGCTCAGCTCGTCTGTCAGGGCGATCTCTGCTACCTCGGACTGTTTCATATGCGCTGGAGTCTCAAAGCCCACCATCCATTTGGTCAAGGACCATCTGTGGAGGGTTAAGCCTTTTTGATCATCTTTGAGCGGATTCAGTGGAAAAGCAGTGCTGCACTAGGGGAGGGCTGTGCTGTGCCGTGTCGTGTCGTAGAATCTCAGCATTCGGAACCAACCTTTATGATCCATAAACTCTCGATGCGTTCTGGGACCTGATCCTCCTCCTCTATGAGGAACCACCCAGTGTTTCTTAAACGACCCGCAACCGCCTGCTCTGGCTCCTATGGAAAGCCTTACTAGACTTTGTTTCTCATGCGCTGCTCATAACATGTTCAGTACATGAAAGTGTGAAAACCATGAGCCATAACATTATTTTTTCCCAACTCAGGAAATCCCCATTCAAATGCATTATGTACATAGTTTAAGGGTGTTGTATAGTTGTTGTAAAAGGAAGGACAAGCTGTATTATTCCTCTTTGAGCTGAAGTCAAGCAACCAACTCCAAACATGTTCAAAGTGCCAAGAATGGCATTGGGCAGACCACAAAAACAACATGCATGGAAGTATAGGGCAGGAGACTAGCTTTGACTCGTGAGCAGTCCATGGGAGAGAGAGAGAGAGGGAGAGAGGGAGAGAGAGAGAGAGAGAGGAGCTAGATCAAGCGAGAGGGAGAGATCATATTGAGGCCGTGGTGTGCAGGCGGAGACTCTTTAACACACATCGCACATGTTCCTCTTTCCCTGGAGCCTCCTGAGCGCTGTGGCCACACTGGCCTTCCCTGACACCGCGCCATGGGGCTCCCCGACCCGACCCGCATAAATCAGCCCTCGTCTCAGCACCTCCACCCCAACTCAACCGCTGCTCTGGCAGGAGCCACTTCACCCCCCCCTACACACACACACACCCCGTGCACCCCAGCTCTCCCACATAAAACAACTGCAACACTGACAACAGCGAATAAAACTCGGAGCTCTAGAAAACTCTCCCTCCTCCAGTGTCACTGCACGGCTCTCCTCTAGTAAGTGTCACTGCACAGCTCTCCTCCAGAGACCTCTGCTCGAAGTGTCACTGCACAGCTCTCCTCCAGTGGTCCCTGTGCTAAGTGTCACTGCACGGCTCTCCTCCAGTGCGCCCTGTGCTAAGTGTTACTGCACGACTCTCCTCCAGTGCCTTCCACTGGGGCTCAGCTCAGCACAGCAGCTCCAGTGCCTGTCCTGCCAGTGTGCTGTGTTGGTGACGCCTGTGTAAACAGTAGTCCAGCTGTTGTGCTGTGATATAAGAGTGGCAGGTATATAAGCCCCCATGCTGTGGGCCAGATGCAGCCCCCATGGGTGCCCTCTTCACGCACCACCCTGAGCTCCACCCTGGCCTAAGTGAAGAGTGAGTTAGTGCCCCCACCAGCCCCTCATGTGTGACCAGGGAGCAGCGCTAGCTGCTAGCCGCTAGCCGCTAGCCCCAGTCTCTCTCTCTGACTCAGAGGAAGGTTGGTCCTGAGCCAGAGGCTCTGTATAGCGATGAGCAATGATAGGCATGTTAGTAAATGAGGCATACATGTGGTCGGCTTCAATCACGAAACAAAAGGCCCAGCCAATTGGAAGGCGAAAAGCAGAACAATAATACATGTGACGTGCGCCTTCAAACATCCCCATGATGCGAAATCCAACAGAGCTCCAGGGGCTGTAACCAGGAAGTGAGCAGCGCACGCGCCAAAACACAAGGAGGATATGAATCCAAAACAAAACCACAAACAAGTGCTGGCTTGTTGGCATCTGAGGAGAAGATACCCAACCGCTGGGCTTTTCCTCAGCGTGATTAATATGGAAAAGCTGAACTGTGGCCAATATGGAATTTGTCTGACACGAGAGGCAGGCGGCAGTCTTGGATCCAGATTGGCATTCCGAGGCTTACCTGTGGGATGCTCACGCTCGGAAGGCTCCAATCCCACCCCAGTGGAGCAGAAAGTGAGAGTCGCGAGCATCCATCAGCCAGTGCCCCGTCTGACAGAATGTTTGCTTAATGAAAGCCAGCTGGCCGCAACATCAGAATTGCACTTCATACATGTCTAGCAAACATAAAAGTTAGTGCCTTAAACACGTCCAGATTCCTCGGTGTGCCACAGGGCAGCACAGCCTGTTCGCTGTGATTACAATCAATGGTGCCGGTGAGCATGGGAGTGGAAACAAGCTCTGGGCTAGGCTGTGCACTCACATTCACACACACACACACACACACACACACACACACTCAAACACACACACATTCACACAAATTCATCTATGCACTAACATTCATCTACACACAAAGTCAAAAAGTTTCTGTTTCATTCTCTCTGTCTCGTTTTGTCTGTCTTACACACACTTCCACCAGTACACACGCACACACACACACACACACAGACTCACACACACACAGAGTCTCACACACAGGCTCTCTGGCGCGGGCCGGGGCTGCAGGCCGGCACCCCTTCTCTAAACACAGTGGTTGGCCAAAGCCATGTGTTGGTTTCCTCCCCTATTATATTTAGACACAACTTACTGGAATAATGCAAATCACATTAGATCACCCCATTGATGTTTTCATGTAGGAGTCAATCAAATGAAACAGCTTCTTCCTGTGTTTGTGCAGAGAATAATGGAATGTCTGGAGTTGTTAGACTTCACCTCAGAGCTCCCTGTGCGATCCTTCCCTAATCCAAATGAGCCGAACTCTTATAGCATTACAGCATAGCAGCCTTCCGACCATTTGCCTCTCGTTTGGGAGACCCGAATGGAGGAGGAATAGAGCGCACACACTCCACCGGGATCTCAAAACACATGGGAGCTGATTTCAACCAGACTTTGTATATAAAATAACACAATGGCACCAGCGAGACTCCATATGGATACTGGGCATCAAATAATAGCAGGATTTTACCAGTGTCTGGTTATACTCGGACTCTTGCTTTGCTTGGCTCTTGCCATACAGTATAGCAGAAAGCTTGTGCAGCCCTCTCTAGCCCAGAGAGAGAGAGCCATGGGGAGCACCCTGCAGATTAACAGATGTATACATTTACCCGATCCATGTGTCACACATCAAATATTTCACAAGCCATTTGTGTCATCTGTCAATCATTGCACTATGCATGCTATTTGATATTATTCCCTCCAATCTTCGGCCCTTGCAGGTTTATTCTCCTTGACCTGTGTGTCTGTGTTCGTGTGTGTGTTCATGTGTGTGTTCGTGTGTGTTTGGGGGGAGGAGTGGCCGGCGCTGATCTCATTGGAAAATTGCCATTCCTACCGTATGTGTCCTCTGGCTTCTCTTGTTCTCTGGGGGACGTGGTCTAGAGTTGCATCTTCAGTGTCATGTGCTGCAAGTACTGTAGTCCTCATCACATTCAGCACTGGGGGACGGTTGAAAGACAACTTCTCATTCATTTGCATTGCACTTCCACCCCAGCATGCTGCAACCCCAGCCAGACATCAAGCAGATTCTTGGCCTCTGCAGCCCATGTGGTTTCTGTGGTGAGGCCTAATGAGCAGCCTCAGGTTTCCTTTGTTAGTCCATGGACCCAGTGCTGCTCAGTTAGCCCTCACCTCCTGTCCTGTCAGGAGGAGCAGGTCTCTGTGTGTGTGTGTGTGCGTGTGTGTGTGTGTGTGTGTGTGTGTGTGTGTGTGTGTGTGTGTGTGTGTGTGTGTGTGT
>JAUCNH010000076.1:16550789-16564731 GCA_032353275.1 Sardinella hualiensis | reverse complement strand
AACTTTTTTTATTTCGTTGTGTAACAAGTTATGGTCAGGTATCAATATCAATCTATTAATGCATAGGCTACAGAAGATGTATTAACCTGGGCCAAAAAGCTGGTTACATTTTATGATTTGGCAGTTGGCATCTGATGGGGAAATCTGGTCTCTGCTTTTATTCCAGTCATGAATTAGTGAAATGCACACAGTGAGGTGAAGCACACACTAACCCGGAGCAGCGGGCTGGCTGCTACAGCAGTGCCTGTGGTCTGGTGCCTTGCTCAAGGGCACTTCAGCACACATCAGCAACCCTTTCGTTTCAAACCCGAAGCCCTAAGCAACAGCTCACAGGCCATTGGAGTTTCACTAAAGCCTACAGTTGCAAATATCAAGGTTAGATGAGAGGAATATTAGTACCAGACTAATAGGGGGTGATGAGAACTCTCTAGAACCAGCCTAAGATGGGAGTTTGGTGTTCTATTGCATTGACTAGGATTCTGGACCACCACCCTGTGGCCCAGAAAGAATTGGCCCATGGTCATACTGACCTGCCAAACCACTAGTTTTTGCCAGGACATGAAGACAGAAAGACAACAGTTTGTGACACAAGCTGTTTTATCCACATTTCTAAATAGCCTACTTTATTTCTTAAAATTTCCATTCATTTTTCTATAACTTTTTTCCTTCTTTGGATCAAGGAAGTGTTGAGATTTTAAACTTACCTTCTGAGTTAGTGATGCAACTGTAGCTAGTTTGTAACAAACTGCTGGCCCTTCGTTTTGTATCTATAGCTTTTAGGCAAAGACATTGACGCATGGCCCAGTATATGAACATACTGTATACAACAATAGGGAAAAAGTAAGTAGGCCTAAAGAGAGGGTCAGGCCTCATTCACATAGCAATCAGTGGGTTTCCAGTCTTTGTTCACGGTGCGGGTGCGTCTGTATTTACACCAGAAACGGTGCCCTAACTCTTGTTTGGAGCCATTAAACCATGTGGAGCATGCATGGAAAAATGGAACTTTCTATTTAAAGAAGACCGTATGGAAGCTGAGCAGAACGCACATGCGGGGTACATGTTCTGATCTGTTAATATGCTTTCTAAACCATCCACGGACCAAAACTGTGTTCACCCCGCATACACACTATGAACATAGAGACTGCAATGTGAATGAGGCCAACCAGAAGCTTGTGGTTTTCAATGTAATTAAGCTGGTATCAGATCAAAGTCCAGATATTGATTTTAGTGGATTGGTGCCTTCAAGGACATTTTTGGAGAAATAGTTTGTCATAAAAAAATAAAAATGTCTTGAAACCCATTGCAACTTTGAGTTCTATCATAATACGTCCTCACTGAATAGACTGAGCACAACCAATCTGGGGAGCTACTGCAGATGCACCTCAGTGGTTTCCAAAAACAAATGTATCCTATGATGGCAAGGGAAACATGGACTTAAGTTGCACATTTTAGATAAAAGGGTGTGAATTGGCATGCTGCAACAAGTGCGTAAAACCTTGAATGTGGTCTGCTGGGTAGGTGAGGGATTAACCACTGACTGGGTATTCTTACGAGTAAACCGCTACCCTTTATATCCTGCAAGATGGCATGGTGGCTCCCAGAGGGTAGGAGGAGGACTCTTAAACATCAACTCACCCCAGCCACCTAATATGTTATTGTAAGGCGTTTCTTAGTGGGGGTTGTGAAAAAAGCATAGACTGTGGGGGCCATTTTGCTTTTACAGTGTGTAGCCTGGTTTTGATTGGTCAATTTCTGCAGTTGGGTCAGACCCATTGTTCCTAATGACTGGTCAGTTAGTTTTAGTGAAGGAGATAGGCCTAACAGTGTGGACAAATGGCTGGTTGCAAATTGACAATATGACGTCAGTAGTACAGCAGAAGCTTGTAGGCTATGTTAGACAACTGTAGGTGCACTGCTTGCTTTGACTCGGTAGTCTTTATGCTAATTGCGAGTTGTGTTTTCCTGATAATGCAAGTGGAGGTGGAGCTATAAATGATGAGGTTCCTGACGGATGATTCAACCAACTTCAATTTTAGTTATTAATATTAGGTTGTTGTAAACATTATACTTTTGTAAGCCCAAAAATTGCAGAATATTTTATAACCCATCCAACTTAAGATCCCCTTTCTGAAAGCGCTACACTATGTTGCCCACACTGAGGAATCCCCTGTTTCCCACACTGAGGAAACACTGTGGACAATGGATTTACAGCACAACCTTATTTCAATTTATGGGTCATGGTCAATTCAACACATTAATAAAACCAAATAATCGTGATGTGACTTTATTGTGGTGTAAAATTTCCAAGTCCTCCTATCCCTAGATGTTGGTGTTGCCTGTGTGTAATTGATTTGTTTTTATTGCTCTTGCGTAACTCTCAGATGCGGTTGGTCAGGTCACTGATGTGTGGCTAATGTCGATCAATGGTAGTAGCGCTAGTCTTTTTACTATGCTCCACTAGAAGGGATCGACATGAAATCAGGAAGAGACCAGATTTGCAATCCTAATTTGGCAAATCCTTTTGCACATGCCTCTGACTCTTCTGTGGGTTTTCCAACAAGAGGTGGTGTTTTGTCGCAGGCAGGCAGGCAGGCTGGCTAAATGGTGTGGGATTGGGCTAGTTGATGTTGCAGTCAGAAGCCCATCTGATACATGGATTAGCTGGCTAGTGGCCTCCGCTGGGACGGCGCTCCCTCTAGGCCGCTGCCTAATTATCTTAGCAGTTGTTTTGCTGGCGTTGGGCTGGTGGCAAACACCATGACAGCAGCCATCGTGGTGGGTGCACATACTGTAGCCTCCCTCCCTCCCTGGCCCAGAGCCGTCCTGGAGCAGAGTCAGGCAAAGGGAGCAGCAGCAGCAGAGGTGGTGGCAGAGTGAGAGGAGGCCCCCTTGAGACCACCCAGACAACATGAACACCACTGGCTTGTGCTGGGAGGGCCGCTGTGGAAGGGTGGGAGGCCCTCATTAAATGGGCTCAAACTGGAGTTTGGCTAATGGCTGATAATGTGGAACCCCTGCTAGGTCAAGATGTGGACAATCTATGATGCTGTCTTGCATCACCAGACAAAGTCAATGTACTGCATATAGCTAAAATTAGGCCTCTGTGTTTATCTTAGGTGTAACAAACCGCAGCAACAACCACTTTTTCAGGTTTGATGAGTCAATGTAGCTTCATGCTGTTGGGTATTTAGCATTTTAATGTGCTAATATTTCGTAACCACGATAAAGGATGTGAGCACTTCTTTATCCAGTTCCTGCCATAAAAGCTGAAAGTGAAACTTGTATGATCATCAGCATTTTTACACCAAGAGTCATTTTGAACAGCAGCGGAATGGCTGTGTTGAGCTGCTCTTAAGCTCTTGAGAATGTCTGGTATTCTGCAATAAAGTGTAAGTCCGTCTGAAAGAATATCCCAAGGTTTAAGGGTGAATTATTCATATGGAAGGGCATGCTGAAGCCTGCTGGCAGAATGCCCAGTGGTAATTGGGGCAGCATAGCTTCTTGTCTGTTTTGTGGGTTTTCCTCGTTGCTACGCTACTGCATGGGAACTCTGGTGTGACTTGTGAAAGTATGTGGTATGAAACTTGAGGTACCCGCCGCCGCTGCTGCTGCTGCTCTTGCTGCTCTGAACCTGACCGGTGGCCGTTTCAGGAAATGCGGAGGTGACTAGTGTGTCCTGGATTGAAAGTTTCACTCAGTCGAGCTGCAGTTTTGGAGGCTTGAGAAAATGATTGAGAAATGAGGTTAGTGCAGAGTCACGTACAGTAAGCTGCCTCTGGCTCTTAACCACTGCACAGGCAAAACGGCCTGGTTTACAGTCAAGAGCACCTTGGTCAACCAAATACAAATTAACAGTTATCTTCTGTAACCAGTCTTCCAACACATGGGGAGTGTATACAGATGTCTATATAATTTCAAGTATACTACTATATTTCGGTTTGGTTGGATTTGCATTTGAAATGTCAATGCTGACTTTTTGAGAGCTTATGTCATAAAATTCCAGAGATAATTTTGGCTTTGTTCTGAAGAGGTTTAACTGACCTTTTGTTTTGACAAACTGGAATGCTCAAAGTTGTCCACCATTAAAATCATAACGCACACATGGACCTGGCCTGGAGGTGAATTAGTGAATTAGTAGCCTATTATAAATAAGCTATTCATGTAACCAGACTATTCTATAATTTTGATGTAATATTTAGCATGCCAGCTCTACAGTCAGTGTTTGCCCTGTGCACTAAGTGCTCATCTTTAAATAATGGGAGTGCATCAAATGCTGGCATCCTCAGGTGCCAGTCTCGTAAATTCAGGAGGGGTCTTTGTCTTGGTGTCTGGTGTCCTGCTCCTGTGCTAGCCAGGGAAATATTGCTGACGAGGCTGGCCACCGGCTGTTGGATTGCACACGCAGAGTAGCATGGGTGGACGTGCCTCAACGTTGCAATTTAGTGCCAGAACTGGAAAGGAGTGGCCTCAAGTCCAGTGGATACTGTTATTGGACTGATCCCTCTCTGGTTGAGGGGGTGGGAGTGTAAACATGCTTGTTGGTGTGTGCATACTGTACATGTTAAATCATGTCAAACCAACAAGGCAGTGATTCACTTGGTTGGACTCCATTATTGGTGAGGTACAGTATTTCTTTAATAATAAATACCCCCTCTCTTTTCTTCCAGAGTGGGCCTGTCCTCAAGTGTGCTTAAGATGAGTATAACAAGTGATGAAGTCAACTTCTTGGTCTACCGCTATTTGCAAGAATCGGGTAAGTTACTGTATATGTAACACACTGACACTGACACGTTCCTCTGTGTGGCCTTTTCATGACATGTTCTGTCGCTTCCTTGCAGCCCAGAGAATGAATGCCACTGATTGTGCGCTTCTATATGAAATTGAGCTGAAAGACAGGATGAATAGAACTGCATTGAGAAGCCATTTCTGCTATTCAAATGGTCAAAAGGCTTCTTGGCATGTGTGTTGCTAGTGTTCTGTCCAGTAGCCTACTTGTCCCAGTTCTGTAGGTACAATAGGTCTTCATATCAGTGGCACCTTGGTGGGTTTAGGCACACCTGCTGTGTCTTGTTCCAGTAACTGTCAAATCAAACGATCCGTTTGAGGTTAAGGATATTTTAGAACAAAGGAGAATGATCTCCCCGCTTCTGCAAACAATCCGGTGCAACCAAGGCAGGACCAGGGTAATGCAGACAGTAGAGATACGCCGGTGCAGCACAGATGTCTTCTTAATTTGTTAACTTTTTTATTTATCAAGGTGCATAACAAATGACAAGTCAAGTCAAGTCACATCTTCATCAGAGTCCTTGAATAAGGATATTTCAGCTATGTACTGGAAGTTATTTCCAAGCTGCTGTACATGATTCTTGGGATGAGTGATATTTCAATAAAGTCTCTGTGCTCATTAAAAAGCTCTGAGGAAAACGCCACACATTACTGCCGTGCTGCATCTGTGTTTGGCCTCTCGAGAGCTACAGCAGGTGTCCAGTCCAGTGCCTGGCCAGGGCCCCTTTGCTCGGCCCTGCTGTACACCTTCTGTATCAGTCGCTCACGCGTCTGCACCCTGCAGATCCCGTTTCCTGATATGAGCAGGCCTCAAGCCCTCACTCACGTTAAACCCATTTTACAATGAGATGAACACATGAATTATTTACACCGCACCGCCTGCCTTTTATTGCTCCTTTGTTATGACTGTCTTTGAGAGAAGTCACCTGAGAGAGGGAGAGAGAGAGAGAGGGATAGAGAGGGAGGGAGGGAGGGCGAGCGAGCGAGTGCTTGCTCAGCAGTTGAGCGTGCCGCCGCCACCACCTCTGCCGTGGTTATGGGTTGCAGAAATAGACATTAGAGTATTTCTTCAGTAGCAGGACCGCTGTGGCCGCACCAAACCAAAATAGCTCTGTGGTTATGTCTTGAATATGCCGTGTGTTTGTTTACACTTACTGAGCCGGTGATGCAGACCAAAAGAGCTGCTCAGCACAGCACAGCACAGCACAACACAACACAACACAGCACAGCATGCTTGATGCTATTCGTGTCCCCCCACCATGTAGTGCACACTATTCATATCCCCCACAGTATACTGTAGTAGTAGGGTGTGCAGTGTGTGTGTGTGTGTGTGTGTGTGTGTGTGTGCGTGTGTGTGTGTGTGCGTGTACAGTACATCTGATCCGATGTGTGGTGGCCTGCTCCCCTCCCAGGTTTCTCCCACTCAGCGTTCACCTTTGGCATTGAGAGCCACATCAGCCAGTCCAACATCAATGGAACCCTAGTGCCCCCTGCTGCCCTCATCTCCATCCTGCAGAAGGGCCTCCAGTATGTGGAGGCCGAGATCAGCATCAACGAGGTGAGCACCGCACTGCAGCCACACTCAGTGGACATGCTCACCAGCCTAACGCTGCTCTCCATGCTGGGATCCTGACCAGTCAATAGCTATGCCCTGGGAGTTGGAAGAACGATTTTCACCCTGTCTGTATTCTGTATGAACACCATAGAAGTGGATTGAACCGTCTTTATGTCAACATTTAGAAAAAATACTGATATTTATTTGTATCAACTTAAATGATGAATGATGGTTACCTAGCTGTTGTTTTTTATTTGGGTGGGGGGGGGTTAAGTGCGTGTTAGAATTGAATCGGTTTGTTGTAATTGCTATGGGGCTTTTGATTATGCCTGTGTGCAGGATGGCACTGTGTTTGACGGCCGACCCATCGAGTCGCTGTCCCTCATCGATGCGGTGATGCCGGACGTGGTGCAGACGCGGCAGCAGGCCTTCAGGGAGAAGCTGGCAGCCCAGCAGCAGTCGTCCGCAGCCACACCGGCCCCCAGCGGTGGTGGCGGCGGCGGCAGCAGCAGCCAGCAGAGACCGGCCGAGAACGGGGAGGTGGTCAACGGAGAGGAGAATGGCACCCACAACTTGAGTAAGGACATGCTTAGCTCCCGGGCTGGGCTGCTTGGCAGGGGTGCCACAAAGACGCCGTAGGCTGTTGACATCTACGGACTCGGTGCCACTAAAAGCCTCGGGACGCCTTTTGTCCACCTTGATGGCCTTGGCCAGTAGCAGCCACGCAGCAGCTGAGACTCTGAGGCTTTATTCTCACAGTGTTGGACAGGGAAGGGATGTCAGCACAGCAAAAGAGTTTTTTTTTTTGTATGATAGTCCGAAATTTGAGAAAACTATGTGAGTGGTGTGAAGAATAGGAGGTGCTGTTGCCAGCCCCGAAATTCTCCAAACCTTGGGATTGTCTTTTTAAATGGGCTTTGTGTTGAGAGCAAAAGCATGAGCTTGAGGTCCATCTAAAAGGCTGTTCCAGCCCTTGGCTGTGTCGATGCAGCCTGTCTCCGGTTGCATGTGTCTTAGGCAGTGTGAGTTTGCTTTGGTCCTCCAGCCAGCAGAGCTGGTGAGCGAGCGAGCGAGCGAGCGCACCGACACTTTGGTAAGTCAAGCCTGGCTGTTTGTTGGCAGATAACCACTCGGAGCCTATGGAGATCGATGGGGAGGTGGAGATCCCGGCCAGCAAGGCCACGGTGCTGAGGGGCCACGAGTCGGAGGTGTTCATCTGCGCCTGGAACCCCGTCAGCGACCTGCTGGCCTCAGGGTGAGTCACGTGCCTAGGACGCCTTCGCCACAGCCGCTTGGGCAGCTTTGGGAGTTACACACACACACACACACAGTTACTCATCATGGGCTCTCTTTTATTCCAACTGGCATGTGATGGGACATGTGTTGATGATGATATTCACACAGTTGTGATCATTTGATTAACTGTGTTAATTTAACTACTTGTAATACCACCCAATGCTTGGCTACATGCAGCCCTGCCCCTAGCTTAGCTGTCTCTCTTTGGGCTTTGTGTTGCCGTAGGTCGGGGGACTCCACGGCACGGATCTGGAACCTGAATGAGAACAATAACAGCAGCTCCACCCAGCTGGTCCTCAGGCACTGCATCCGAGAGGGAGGCCAAGACGTCCCCAGCAATAAGGACGTCACTTCTCTGGACTGGAATGTGAGTGGAGCGGCGGTGGAAAATGTCTTTTGATCTGACGTAGCCTGCAGCACATCACTGGTGCTTTAAAGATCACACTCAAACACTTCCCTTGTAAGTGCGCAGCCACATAATTAATAGCTTTGACCGTTTTTGTCCTCTGCATAGAGCGATGGAACTCTGCTAGCAACGGGGTCTTATGATGGATTTGCAAGAATATGGAGGAAAGATGGTATGTTGACACATGTTTAAATGTAATTTAACAGTAATTTACATTCATTTCATGACTAAAAAGCTGCACCGAGTATAAAGCACAGAGTCAGAGAGAGGATGTAATGAGAAAGCGGATGGAGGAGAAGAATTGTATTCCAGCTATAACCCTCTCCCATGTGTTAACCTCATAGCTGAAGATGTTTTGCAAAGGCAGTGTGTTAAGCCTGCTTAATAGCTAGGAAATAATTGAACTGAAAATCTTCCCCAGGAAACTTGGCGAGCACCTTGGGGCAGCACAAAGGGCCTATATTTGCACTGAAATGGAACAAGAAGGGGAACTGCATCCTCAGTGCTGGAGTTGATAAGGTACGCGATGAAGTCCAGCGCAATAAAATGTTGCAGGAAGTTTTAAGGGCCAGCGCTTCAATTTAGTGTCCTGAACAGTAGACCAAGTGATGACGTATTCACTTTCCCCCCACAGACGACAATCATCTGGGACGCGCACACGGGGGAAGCTAAGCAGCAGTTCCCCTTCCACTCAGGTCAGTAGTGCAGCCGTTTCCAGGCCCCACATGCCCTACAGCTTGGACGGTTGGACGGAAATGGCAGTGACTATGTTTCTGTCAAGTGTTTCATGTATTCAATGAGTCTCAATGCTTCCATCCTCTAGCACCAGCACTGGATGTGGACTGGCAGAACAACACCACATTTGCATCGTGCAGCACGGATATGTGCATTCACGTGTGCCGCCTGGGCAATGATCGACCACTCAAGACCTTCCAGGGACACACAGTAAGCGGTGCTTTTGTTGTCTTATACTGTATATGGTGATAGAAGTACTTTCAATGCTGTCATTTCTTTTGGACTGCAGTTCAGTGAGGGGGTGGTGGTAAAACATTTTATGTTACAGGCGTGGGACATCTCTATAAAGTCTGTTGGTTTGTGTTTCAGAATGAAGTTAATGCCATTAAATGGGACCCATCAGGGATGTTACTTGCCTCCTGTTCTGATGACATGACTTTGAAGGTAAGAGGGAAGTGGTAGGTCCTGAAAATATGCTAAAATAAAAGGTTAAATGGATAGCACTTTGTAATGCAGTTATGATACAATTAGTCTGCCCTTTACTTTCATTTGGGAGCCAGATCATGTAAGCATTTCCTAATGCAAAATCTGATATCTATTGGCTCATTGAAATATTTAAGTGTTCTAAACACCAGCAGAGTTTTTGTAATCTGGTGAGATTAATCTGGCATTTTGGATCGTTTGCATTACTGTGTTAACTGGTGTGTCTAGATTTAATTTGAATGAACATCAAACATAAGAGCTCCCAGAACTGATCCCTGGATGGATGTCACATGTTAAAGGAGTTCTCCAGAGTGAATCAAACCTAAGCCATGTTGTCTGAGGCTGCCGAGTGCTGTAGACTGAATTTGAGAACTAGCTGCGACTGCTAACTGATTAGGGCATATGAAAACAAAACCATAGCGAAAAAGATATGCCTTAATCAGTTAGCGGTAGCGGCTAGTTCTCAAATTCGGTCTACGTTGAACCTACTGCTGTTGTTTTGATACCTATCAACAGCACTCGGCAGCCTCAGACAACAGGGCTTATCAGGTTTGAAATGGATGACAAAGTAAGATGAAATGTTAAAGGAGAGAAATCTGAGCGTCTGTCTGACTTGCATCTCCTCCTCTGTCAGATCTGGAGTATGAAGCAGGACTCGTGTGTCCATGACCTGCAGGCCCACAGCAAGGAGATCTACACCATCAAATGGAGCCCCACGGGCCCCGGCACCAACAACCCCAACTCCAGCCTCATGCTGGCCAGGTGCTGATGCTCCGCACGAACATGAGGGCCTAACATGTGCGACAAGAATCTAGGATTAGTTGATTGGCTGGCTTTTTGGAGTATATATAATGTAGTCCTTTACTTGATGCCCCTTTTTGAGGAGGACACCATGCTACTCTCAGCATGTGATTAGTGCCAGTAGAGGACTGCATCACGTCGGACACATAAAGCCCTCCAGACAAGACTTGATATTCTCACACTCTAGTCATTCACTCTGGCCACTGATCTCCCAAGGGTTCTCTCTGCTAAGCACAAGAATAATTACTTTCTTCTCTCATTCCTACGCTTTGCCTCATGAAAAGCTCAGTGGCTATCATGTATTCAGTGTCCCTTGGACAGAACAATTCCAGCCCACATCTTCCAGCAACCTCCAGAGTAAAGGAGCCCAAAATAAATGTGGCTCACCTCGTGGCCGTCATTCCATGAAAAAGCTGGCTGTCTGAATCCCTCTAAGATTAACACTTGCAGACCAATTAACACCAGAGCTAAAAATGCCTTTTTCATTTTGTCACCAGCATATCGCGCTCTGACGCCTTTTTAATCTGCCAACTTCACTTGGCTATTTCAATTAAATGAGCGCATGTATGGGTTAGGTGTAATTATTCCAGAGATCCAAATGCACCATGTATCAAATCTACTGGCCCTCTATCCCAGAAGCCCCTAAATGCTAATATAGTGTTTTCTCTGTCTAGTGCGTCTTTCGATTCAACCGTGCGGCTGTGGGATGTGGAGAGGGGCACCTACATCCACACTCTGACCAAACACCAGGAGCCTGTCTACAGCGTGGCCTTCAGTCCGGACGGGAAGTACTTGGCCAGCGGCTCCTTCGACAAATGCGTCCATATTTGGAACACCACGGTGAGTGGTTGGGTCCCTCCTGAGACGAACCTTGGCAGCCTGAGTGGCATCCACAGTGCACAGTGTGCTATTGCTTCATGCTAACCTGAGCCCTTCTGTCTCTGTCTCTGTCTGTCTGTCCGTCCCAGAGTGGAGCACTAGTGCACAGCTACCGGGGAACAGGCGGGATCTTTGAAGTTTGCTGGAACAGCACAGGAGACAAAGTTGGAGCAAGTGCTTCGGATGGCTCAGTAAGTCACACTCCAGAACTTTCCACCATCTGGGCAATTCTGTGCTTTGTCAGGCACTGAAATCATTTTTATTTTCTCGTCTCTGTGCAGGTGTGTGTTCTCGACCTTCGAAAATAGATGCACCAGCAGACAGGATGGACATTGAACATCTTGAGGCTTGATGCCTCTCTGAGCTGAGGACAGTGTGGGGGCATTGGGAACCGTGTTCTCTCTCTCTCTCTCTCTCTCTCTCTCTTGATTTGAATGCCTGACAAAAGGTTCTTATTTGGCAGAAGCAGGAACATGGTAAGAACTAAGTGGGGTTGGGCTGGATGAGGAGGGAATGTTTTAAAGACAAAGAGCGAAATAAAGGCCTGCAGCTGAGACAAACCCAAAGAAAAAGGAGTGGGCCTGCAGAATATGCAACGGCAAGAGGCCTCCACCTCCAGAGCCTCCTGCTCAGCCGAGAAACACTTTGTGCCCCAGATGGGAAGGGAGGAGGGGGGTGTGGAGGAGGCGCTCGCTCCGACAGCACACGCCACTACATCTACCGTCTGGCCTGTCTCCGAGGAACGCTTCAGGAGCAGAGATGGGACTCTGGCTGGGGATCTTGGAGCTGCCGTCAGAATGATCATCAAGGGGATTAGAGTTAAGAGACAGATGAGCTTGGGCTGGCCACTGCTTTTAGCTGCTGCGGCTGCCGGAGACACGGCTCTGGTTCCTCCTCTCTCTGGCAGCACGGCTCACTGTGCACTATTGGGACTGAGGGCTAGCATCAGCACTGGCCCTCTCACAACGCTCTTGTTCTGTCTTTCTCTCAATAAGAACCGCTCTCCTTTCCCAGGGTAGGGAGCACAGGACAGAACGCTGCTTGACCAATTAGAGTTTGGGAGGTCAGGGGAAGGGGCTGGGGGGCGGGGCATGATGATTGTGCTCTATTCAGTCTGATAATATCTTGAAAGAATTGAATCTGCTGAGGCTAAAGTTTTACCAAGACAAGACAGTTTATTCCCTTGCATAAGCATCTATGGACAGCTAGTAGAAAGGGTTCATAGATGATGTACATTGTCCCCACTGGATATAAATGTATTGAATGTAAACATGTAAAATAGTTGCGTACACAGATTTATATACTGTGTATATATGCTTATGTACAGCCCACTCAAACGTTCTGCTCCAGACGCTCACAGCTTGTTTACTCTGCTTGGATTCTTGCTTTGCTACCGTTCACCTGAAGCATGTCAAACATGCCATGCCATTCCTTTCCTGTCTGTTCCATTCCAGTCCTGGGCTAACGGCACGGGCCCATCCTCCGCGCTGGCCAGGCTGGGTGGGGTGAGTGTGTGTGCAGCACATGGAGCCCACATGTAGAGCCCCCCTCACTAGGGCCAGCAGGCACCTCCACCCGCTCTCCACCTCCACCTCCGTTGGAGCTCTGCTCCCATCCTTGGCTCGCCTACAGACTCAGGTCTGGGGCTCAGCAGGCACTTGCATCAGCTGAGGGGCCGGACATCCCGGTCCGTCAGACAGTGGCCCATCCCCATCCCCGGTAGCCCTGAGCATCTTTAAATCAGATAAATAAGAAGGCTCGAGGAAAGCGGCTATTTGAAGGGGGCCTGTGGCCCTGGCTCTGGCCCTGGTGCTGCCTCGTCAGCGAGCCGCGCTACACCAGCCTGGTGAGAGACTGGTCACGCTGCTGAGGCCTGCGCTCTGAGCCTCTCCATCTGGCCCCGGCCTTCTGCCACTCCGCACCACAACACACCAGGTGGAGACTGTGGACGGGCTGATGAACAGCTCTCGGAGCAGTCAAGCAAAAAGCACGCTGCTGTAACTCGGATGTCACAGTGTGGCTAGGCTAGGCTAGGCTTGGCTTGGCCACAGGCACTGACGGCTATGATGAGTTCCACCCCTTTAAAAACACAGATATGGGATGAAAAGACAGGAAAAGGAATGGCAAAACACCAGCTGCAACCACAATTGACCCTGCTGAGATGCATGTGACGAGTCTAGCTTTAATTTTTGTACTGTATATTTGATTCTGTTTTTTTTTTTTTTGGGGGGTGGGGGGGGGGGGGTATTATAACACAGGATGCTGTGTCTTGACTAAGAAGCCACATTTTTCACATACCAGTCATATTGTTTTGGGGGTTCCCTCTTTTTGGTTCAGTGCAGTGAGTTTATTTAGTAGAAATGTAAAAGTGCACTTTTTCAGACAGAAGGGTTGGTTGGCCTTTGTTTTCCTTTTTCCGCCAAAAGAGGAAGACCATTGTTTTATGGCTTTTTTTTTTTTTTACACAACATATCGACATTGGTTGATGGTTCACTGTTTTCTGATTTCATTCCTTGCCAAGAGCTGTTATATTGTCTGTGTCAGACTGCGAATGGAATTGTGGTTGGATGCCAACTGGGCACTGCGGGAGAGAGCTGGAGCCGGAGCGGGAGCGGGAGCAGGAGCAGGAGCTAGGCAAGGGCTGGCATGGCTAATACCTCACCCCAGTCTGGGGGAAGGGCATCTGTTTCCAAGATGAAAATGAAGTCTCATTCAATGTCTCAAATAAATCACTCTATTTTGATATTAGAACATACTGGCTCTGTTTTTCTTTGTCAGCTGGCTTCTTGGACTGCAGTAGTGTCACTGTTTTTGCATAGCTCAGAAAAGTCCCTGGCTCACAAGAAAATACTGACAGACTTTAAAATTAGTGTTTTATATTAATATCTTTAATAAAACAGGTACAAAAGAAGTACAAAAACAAATTCACACACAACGATTTCTCGTGGCTGTAAAAATAATGAACCTAAGTGAAGTGCCATCTTTTGAGATTTTGGGCCCTA
>JAUCNH010000076.1:16518179-16532581 GCA_032353275.1 Sardinella hualiensis | reverse complement strand
GAGAGCAGTAATAATAATAATAATAATAATAATAATAATAATAATAGTAATAGTAATAGTAATACAAATCTTGGCACAATCATAATATATTTAACAAGAGCTGTCTGATCTTTGGAAATGAATCAAAGCAAGGACATATAATCTGATGAGATTTCCTAGCAATCACAGTCACTAATGTTATCAGTTCTTACTCCTGCTCATCTCTCTTCCAGATGATGGATCACAACAGGATGGCCAATCAATGGAAATGCTGTTTGCTCTTTCAAGACTTATGATGACTCAAGGAAACCACAACACAAAGCTGATCACCTTAAATGGTGACATACTTTCCTTTCAGTGCAGATACTCACATCAAGATGGGGACAGTCGCAAGAAATCAGAGCTCACATGTCGGAGGTTGTCATTCACAAAGGAAACAAACTGTTTTATGTCCCAAAATGATGACACTCCGATATACAAGGATAGCTCTGCAGATGTAGATGTAGTTCACTGCTCCACAGCTGTAGACGTGAGAAAGAAAGTTGTGGTGCCTTGCATTTTGCTGAAACAGTGGAAGAGGAAAGCCTCTTGCTACAGTTATAAGCTCATCACATTTACAAGCCCTACTAAAGCAGAGCTCCATGTGAAATTTAACAGCCACTATGAACTGCAAGATGGGATCACAATATTCCAAGGCCCCTCCGTTCTATGGAGACATGAGAGCACAGTGTACTTTGCATCAGCACAGACCAGCGAAGTCCGAAATATTCCGATTCAGATGTCCATTGTTTTTTTGGGAGAGTTATGTGGGAAAGTTATTTTGTTAGGCTTGCAAACACATTTGAAAGAAGAAGCAAATTGTCAAATGAGAGTACATGACGATAACAAAATAGTTGGCTACTCAGTTGAGGATGGAAAGCTGTTTAATGGAACATGCTTCATTCCAAACGCATACAGCTCTGTTGTACAGTGTGCTCTGGTGCTTTCTGCTGTGGAGGTCAAAGGACATATGAACGTGAACATGGTCGCAGCCACAAGTAAAAGACAGTTAGTCTGTTTTGAGAATGGAAATCTCAAAGATGTCTGCCAGTTGCCTTTTGAAGAACCGGAATGCATCAAGTTTGCCAACATTGGGAACAGTGGGCTTCTATTTGTTGTCTCCTTCAGCCAAGGACATGTGTGTGCAATATGGAATGATACATTTCAGGTGACTAGCAGTACTTTTTACTCCTATGAGTCTTTATCCTTATTTCATGGTGGTCAAGTCACAGTTGAAATATGAAGAGAAAATGGTTCTTGTTTAGTGCAGTATGTTTTTTTCTTTCTTTTCAGTGTGAGTGTGTGTGTACATGTGCTTTAACCTTGCCTCTGAATGTAAAATGTGCGCAGTGCCTTTTAGTAGACTTTTTGCACTTGTTTGTTTTGGATGCATTCTTACGTACTTGGAGATACGGTCGATAGTGTTTCTGGTATTATGAACACATCTGCTAAGTGGATCCTGGCCGCAAAGGTATTCAGGGAATAGCTTTCCTTGTAATGCTCACCTGCACTACTAAAAACTCCCCAAAATAAAATAAAAGGACAATTCACTCCCCTACCTATACAGCTTTTTCTCACCAAGAGCAAGACATGGAGAAATCAGTTGCTTTCATGTGTTAAGTGTCTCATGGTTTTAGCACCAGTTATGGATTCTTGAGAATTTGAAATGATTGTGGTTGTGGTGTGTGTCGGTCCCCTCAGGTCGGTGCCTGCTGGTCTGGCGTGAGTTCAGTTCTTGTCGATGACTTTGTTGGCTGTGGAACCGACCAGATTCTGCTGGTTTTCCAGGACCAAAACCCTCCTGACTCTGTAACTAACTTCATGATGACAGACCTCTGCGGCACAATGTACTCTGTGAGTCTGGCTTGCTCTAGGCTGCTGTCTGGTATTGGTGTTGATCTGCTGAATTGTAATGCGAGTCCATTTTGTCTTTAGCGTGGCCTTGGTCAGATCAGTGAGGAGTCTGAGCCCTCAGATGCTGCTAAAGGAAATTACCTTTGCACCATACAGGCCTTGGAGTCCAGACTACAGGTAAACGTCTAAACATACCTCCGCTCTTTTTGACAGATTTTATAGGTCACCTTTACAGTCAACTGTATTTCATAATCATTTGTCAAAAGCCACATACATGGACAAAAATGTGTGGCTTTTGACAAATGATTATTAGATAATAAATAGCATGTGATGTATTTAATACAGCTTCATTTATTGCAGCCCATACAACAACAAAAAGCAAACCCATGTTGTAGTTTCATCTGAACTATCAACAGCCTAAGCTTCATGCTAAGCTAAGCTTCACCACCACTTCCACACATTTCAACCTAAATGGGTATCTATCTATCTATCTATCTATCTATCCATCTATCCATCTATCTATCCATCTATCTATCTATCCATCTATCCATCTATCCATCTATCTATCCATCTGTCCATCTGTCTGTCTGTCTGTCTGTGTGCTCTTTGTAAGGTTGTTCAGAACGTAGTGTGTGCCTGTTCCCCCAGCCATGCCTGCTCCTCTGTTCTCCTTTGATCTCAGAGTGGCCTGACCTTGCTCCAAGACCATCAGAGAGATGTTGATGTCAAAGACCGGGTGCTTCTCCAGTGCGCCGGTGCCCTGGCAGCTATGGTGTCGGCAAGAGAGCCCATCATATCAAAGACAGAGCAGGTTAGGCCTCTCTTCTCTTCAGGGACGCCGCGCTTTCATGTCTCATGTTCCAATTTGTTTCACTGCAGGCTTTTTGCCTCCTTTTCCTTTGTTCCACCCTGGGCAGCATTGCAATTCTGCTCAGTGCCACAGCTCTCTGAGCCAGACAAAATGTTTTCTGCTTTTTTTGAGACATCTAGCTTTTACACACAGTGTATGTGCTGTGATTTGATGAGCCTGCCATATGTAGTGTTGCATATGACGTGTGTGTGTGTGTGTGTGTGTGTGTGTGTGTGTGTGTAGGAAGGCTTGGTGTCGCTGTGGGAAGATGGTGATGAGGAAGAGGAGGCAGTGCAGAAGGAGACCCAGCCTGAGTCAGAGGAGCAGCCCTTTCTGGTGGAGAAGCTCTGGCAGCGAATCATTGAAGAGCGCCTGGTTGTGGGAGTGTTACTAACAAAAGAGGATGCCATGTAGGTTTTTTTGGCATTTCTCTCTCTCTCTCTCTCTCTCTCTCTCTCTCTCTCTCTCTCTCTCACTCACTCACATGCTTTCTCTCAATCTTTTTTTATTCCATGCCCTGTCTTTCTTTCTGTCTCTGTCTCTCTCTCTCTCTCTCTCCCTGACTCTCACACATACACACACATCATACACATTCTTTTTGTCTCCTATGTTTACACCCCAGTCAGACAAGGCTCAGATGGCAGACTGTTTTCCATCCTTTATGAGCATTGCGGGCCAAATCTCAAATGAAGCCTGGGCTACAAGCCTTGTGGAGTGTCTCATTACAAATCACTTGGTAGTAATTAACTTGACTCCACTTCATTCTCTTTCCGTTTAGCAAACAGTGTGAATCATTAGCTTGATCTGTACCAGAACACAGGCCTCGACTCTGTGATAATGATACAGTCTCTGTTAATTGTGTCCAATCATGCGAAGCTCCTAGGAATGTCATCCGCCAGCTGTCAGTTCTCTCAGTTCTGCTGTCGCCTCCTGCCTTAGGTCACAAAGCATACACACTCTAGAAAGGTCCGCTGACTTCTGACTTTTCTTCTCTTCTTTGACATGTTTCGCTTGCCCTTTGCCTGAGTTTCACAGAGGATTTTTTTGAGAAGTTGCATCAATATCTGCAAAATCACACTGTTTCCTTATTTTTTTCATGGAATTAAAGATGATGGTAATCTTATTTTTAGAAATGCTTCCCCGAGCATCAGCTACCATCAGTCACTAGCATTCTATGACTGTTTTATGTGTTTTGACATTTTTTTACTGCACTTGTTTATTTGTTCTAAAGCACACTGTGTTCTCATTAATATTTTCAAACGGATGACAGCATAGTTCCCAGTCTATGTTGTGTCAATAGTGAACAGAACATTTATTTTTCTGTTTAGTTGACTATTTCAATCACTTGAAATGTGGTGTAATCATAAAGATTAGCGGGTTCTGTTTAATCAAACATCAGCCTACCTTTGGAGTGTCATGGATGATAAAGCTAAATTCATCACATGAACAAATCAGTCCAGATGTAGTGAATGGGTCGTGTAGTTGCGCTTCATGGGTAAGTATGACCAGTAGATGCACAGATCTTTTCTGCTAGTCCACAGGCACCTCATCAGGGATGGAAACATAGAAGCAAAGCTTGTCTTCAAGGCAAAAAAAAAGCAACAAAATCCCCAAAAAGGCTCTACTACCACATGCCCACCTCGTTACCATGGCAACACAGTCTCCCTTTTGAGCTCTTGTATTTTGATTTCTTTATTTCTGTATTCTTTTGAGGCTTGGGCTGTGGAGCAGCCACACTAGTCCTGCCTGGTAGTGCCTCTCTCCTCCTCTCCAATCCTATCCTATCCAGAGCTCAGCCTCCTGGATGAGGAGCAGCAGGTCTGGTCTCCATGTGCCCCAGCGCCCCAGTCTCTCCTCGGGCTCTGGGGGCTCTGGGGGCTCTGGGGGCTGCGGCAGTCATTAGTCTCACCTTCTTGGGCCCCCTGTTCTCACGGAGTAGCCCTTCAGCAGCCGGCAGCCGGTAGGTTACTGATGCCTGTGTGCTTCCCCTCTGTGACACAGGGCTTGTGTGTGTTTGGCTGTGTGTTCTCTAGAACCCTAGAGAGGGCTTCCATCTCGCTGCTGCTGGAGGGCCAGGCGCCGGCGGTTCTCCAGAGCCAGAGCCATCTCCACTGGCTCCCCGCCCCCCGGCCCCCGTCTCCCCCTGAGCCCGTGGCCAAGAGGAAGAGGCCCGGGCCGGCTGAGGGCTCACCGCAGCGGCTGCTGCTGACCAGCGTGTGTGATCTGAGCCCCCTTCTGACCTGTGCTCCTGTCAAATGCCCCGTCATGCTCCATTACATCCTCAAGGAGGCGCCGTCGGCGCGGGCGCAGCCCCAGGCACTCCAGTGTGGATGGGTGTCCATCAGCCTGCCAGACGCAAGCCAGGGACTCCACCAGCCCCGCCTGCTCCAGGCCGGGGGCTCCAGAGGTAACGGCCCACTGGACACTGCACACTGGGGGAGCTTTGCAGCTAAGCAGCAGGGCCCAGTGTGGAGGCCTTGTTGAGGAGCTGTGTGCCTCTAGCTGTGGCTCTGGCTGGAGTGCTTTTAGCAGCGCTGGGAGATAGAAATGCACTCTGCTGCTAACTATTAACTTCATCTTTATTATTATTCATTTTTTCATTTTATGAAAGGATCCCTATTAACTTGTGCTGTAGCAGTTCGCTAGTCTTCCTGGGGTCTACATATCTGCCTCTACTAGTAGGAGCTTTGTAGGAGCTTTGGAATTTTCCTTGTTCTGATACACAGAAAGAATGATTTTCATGTTTCATCAAAACTACTAGGTCCTGTAAAATGTTGCTGGTACTACTAGGAAAACCAACAGCATTTTTGATGTTGTGTTGTCAGATGAATGTGAAGAGGACCTCTTCAGTCTGCTGGCCTTCCTGGACTCGTGGCGCTTCCAGATCTCGTCCCCAGAGCACAGCCTGTGTGACGTGGGCCGCTGGCTGCAGGAGGAGCTGGCCTGTGAGACGGTGGGGGCCAGTGCTCCGTACCTCCTGTCCAACCCAGCAGGCCCGTCCGCTGCTCTGGTGTTCCACTGGCTCAAGAGGAGCCCCTTCCTGGGAGAGCTAGTCGTCCACTGCAGGTGCAGCTCTCTCATTGTATGGACACATCTGCTGAGCTAGAGTGGGGATGTAGTGCTGGAAGAGTTTCTAGGAAAAAAGCACATCTGGATCTGAAAATATAGCGCCAGATTTCTGTGCATCAACCTTTGATTATACTAGAGATGTGATGCAATGCTGGCTAGATTGCCTTTTCTCACCGTGAACCGCTTTTCTCCCTGCCTGTTTCTTCCTCCTCTTCCTCTCCCCCTCTCTCTCTCCCTCCCTCCAGAGGTCAGTTGGCTCTGCTCAGATTCCTGCAGTCTCTCTGTGGCTTCCTCCCAGCATCTTCCCACATCCAGCCCCTGAGGAGGCCTGGTGGTGCGGAGACCTGGGCTCCAGGTGTTGGCCTTGCCCTGGAGAGGGAGGTGCTGGCTCTCAGGGGGGGCCTGTCCAGCCTCCTCAGCTCTGCCGGCCCGCACGGCCAGCACTCCTGCCAGGAGATGGGGGGCAGCGAGGGACCAGGGCGAGGGGGACTCCCCTTGGCCACGGCCGCCGCGTCAGCGACGGAGATGGGCGAGCTCCAGAGGCGTCGTGAGGAGTGGCACAGGGACATCGAGGGGAGCAAGAGAAAGGTGGGCCCCCTGGTGGCCATGGACCGCTATCGCTCCTTGATCGAGAGCATGCTTCAAGTCCAGCAACAGGTGGACCTGGACGTTGTCGTGGGAACAGAGACGAGATCTGTGTTTGCTCACTAGTGACGTCTTCAACCTGCTGACTGTCCCATGTGTCATATGCCCCAGAAGCACTTTCACCTCACCGCCTTCCACTGGGTATCAGGCAGTAGAGACAGAGGGACCTCAACCACTGCTGGCCTGTCTGTCACACACTGGAGAAAAGTCTGTTTACCCTCTTAAAGGAAACATCCTTTGGGAGTTGATCCATGGGTCCAGGTAACCAAGTGCTGTCTGTAGGAAAAATATTGTTTCAATTGACTACAATAACAGTGACTCTAACAGTCAATCAGCAGGTAACACCAAGTGAATGGGGCACAGTGACTTACTTTCAGTTTAATTTTCCTGTTCAGTTAATGTCAGCTGCTGCTGGGTTGATATTCGGTCTGTGTCGTATCAAACAGCTGTTTTGTATTTCTTACAGACAGCACACGATGCCCTGAACCAGTAAACAGTGTTATGGATTGAATCCCACTGGATTTCTCCTTTAATGTGCTCTTGTGTGAATGCAGGGAAGTAGTTGTGCTTGGTTGGTACTCACGCTACTGTAGTGTTGGATGTTGGAGGTGGTGGTGTGCGGCGGTGACACTCACCTGGAAGAGCTCTCTCTGCAGACAGACAGACAGGCAGACAGACGTCCCCCCAGGGAGCTGCGTGGGGAGGCAGATGAATGCGCCGCCGCCGTCGCCCCCCTCTGATGAACTTCTCAAGGGGTTCACACCTCTAACATTTGGGTGACATTCGTCAGAAACACTCCCTTCCTCCTCGCCTCTGCCCTCAGGCATCTGGAGATGGCTTGTGTGTGTGTGTGTGTGTGCGTGTGTGTGTGTGCGCGTGTGTGTGTGCGCGTGTTTGTGTGTGTGTGTGTGTGTGTGCGTGTGTGCGTGTGTGTGTGTGTGTGTGTGTGTGCAAAGCCTCCAGGGACCGCCAGCGTTCCTTTCAGAGCGAGAGCTCACTCTTTTGTATCTGCCTTGTGTTTTAGAATAAAGCTTTGGTGCTTGGCACTTTGTGTGAGGCCCTTCTCTCTCTCTCTCTCTCTCTCTCTCTCTCTCTCTCTCTCTCTCTTTCTCTCTCTCTCTCTTTCTTTCTCTCTCTCTCTTTCTCCATCTCTGTGGAAGACATTCCTGAGCCACATTTCATTGATTTTCATCAGCAATGTGCTTCTGGTTCAACACCTGTGGTAGAAAAGGCAATCTGCCTTTGATGGTGGCCGTAGCATCGCTAAAGCACATATCATCAATAATGCTTTTAGCTCCAACTACACAATGCTGCTTGTGTTGTGTGATGAAAAAGTAGTGCAAGGACAATTAAGAAGAGGTGTGTGTGTGACTGCGTGTGTGGGTGTGGGTGTGGGTGTGTGGGTTCTTTTCTATGTGGTCTTGGCTTTGAGGTGTCCACCCCAGAGGGCTCTGGTGCGTGAGGCTGTACTGTGACTGAGCCAGGAGCTGCTGGGTCTCCATCTGTCTGTGGGACTTGGTCCCGTTGGAGACGAGCTGCCTGCTCTGAGAGCAGCACTCTGCCAATGCCTCGCTCAGGTAATGGGCCCCACTGCTGCCTCAAGCACTCAGGCGCATGGAAATGGGCAGGACCAAACTCTTCATTTCAACATGTCTACTACAGCCAGACGCCGGCATACAGTGGGGCCGTCTTGAAGTACACTGGGCATGTTTTCTAAAGATGCCACTTAGTATAGTCCATCTGTGATGGTGCTCTGATCCCAGCACCAACCTAAACCAATGTGATACGCATTCCTCACCTTTTCTCATAATCTGTCTACTGCATGTGCTGGCTTAGTAATGTCAGCACTGCTTGCTTCTGTTGATCCACTGATTCAGGCCCTCCAGTACATGATGCCTCGGTGTGTATGCAGCCTAGCAGAGTTCTTTTGGAGGACATGCAGAACAGCCATGCATGACACCTACTGTACTGTGCTTCAGTGGTTGGTTGTGATTTGTACTGCTGTACTGCTGTATCTTTTCCATGCATCCATCCTTTCTTATTGCACCCATGTGCCTTACAGTGAAACAGACAGAGTGCCTGAAGTGCGGGAATCATCCACACCAGTGGCTTTAGTACTATCAGGGTAACATACGTACTGACATGAGCTGAATATCTCTTGGCTGCAAAGAGTGCTGTTTTGTAGCTCAGATCTGCTTACTCAGGCCTCTCAAAGGTGCTTGAGGGGTGGGAGGTGGTTGTTGCTACAGCTGCTGTTTTCCTTTGTTCCTGGGAAATACTGTAGTTAATGCTATGCATGTTGGTTACCCTTTCTGATGGTATTCCAGCCAAAGCTGCCCTTCCAAACTTGCCCTTGCTTTTATTTAGCGGAAGCGGTGGGATCCATGGACCAAATGCACGCAGTAACCTTGGAGGATGTGTGATGCTGACTGGCAGAAGCGGCCATACAGTGGCAGCCTGTGTGGGGCTACTCACAGCCTCTGTCTAACCGGCTCTTTAAGCTCCGCGGAAGGGCTCTTTCCGGGGCACTGCAGGTCAAACTCATTTCAAGGACAAGTGTGCTTGCCACAGAAGCAAAGCAGGAAGAGCTTAGTACACTGATGCTAAGAATTGAAAATGTGACAGATACTTATTTCCCAGTTCAAATAATGTTGAATAAGTCTGAAATGAGATGGTTTTAAAATGCACACATCTTAATTATTTTTTTGAATCATTCTGTATGTTTTTTTGTTGGAGATTGATAATATAATTATCCAGAGAGAGAGAGAGATGCACCTTAATGCCTTGAGAGTCGTCCATATAGCAGCACTATTCCTAACAGAATGACAAGTTGCCTACAGGTAAGGAAATATACCTTTGGTCAATTGCAATATATTTTTTATTGATTAACTATATGGGATAAGGGAAAAATACAACACATTTTGGCCAACATTATAGAGTGAGTAAACATTATTTCAGTTTAGTTTGTTGGTGATCCTTAAACAAGTAAGAGTATGAGGTATCTGGAATAGGACTTTCCAAAAAGGACCAAAAAAAAAGAATCAGTAGTCTACAAGAGAAGGGTCACAGAAAGAGAAAAAGCCAAGCAACCCACCGCTCGCTCGCTGTGTAATTACTGCTGGGCTCCACTTTGAGGGAGTTCCCACTCCTCTTGTTATTTGTGTGTCGGACAGAATCGCTGTCTCGTCTCACCGAAGCCATTGTGGCATTTCCCATTCAGGTGGTGTCCGTGCAGGTAAATGCTCCCTGCTGCTGGACGCCTGTGGCCAGCTGTGAAGCCCATTATCCGATATTAGCCGCCTCTCCATGTCACCTCACGTCCATGTCACCGGCGCTGACCCCCCAGCAGCGCCGTGCGCCAGAAAGCCCACTGATTCATTGGCCAGGTAAGCGGATCAGACAGCAGGCAGTTAGAGCGTCTCTCACTTTCTTCACCGTCAGGCTGATGGGGCCGCTGATGATGGCTGTGTTTAAAACCAGGGAATCGTCACCACTTCTTGGTCAATATCTGTAGCAAAATTCAGCTGCCAAACTCGTCTGTAATCCATTTTTCTTCTGATTTTAAGTCAATTACTCAAGAACAAAAAACCTCCTTGTCATCTTCTTTGAACTTACGTGTTGATGTGAACATTACAGTCGATATCGAAAAATAAAACTATTCAACTTTGATATGGAAGATACCCTCTGTGAACCATACGTACATGCTGTGAAGACCCACATGGCAACAGCCTCAACCGACAAATGTGATTGTTATTCTGGCGACATTTATTTCGGAGCTGTAGCTTTCTGATAGTATTCTGGTCTGTGGGTGTTGTGTTGTCCACTGCTACAGTACAGACAGGCTTGTGGATATTCTAACTGACTGAGTGTTTACATATGGTAGCATTTCAGCACATGCCAAACAGTCCAAACAAACAGACGATTTGCTTTAGTGGATAGAGAGTAAATAATCAGTGGAACAACAGGCCTTCATGAGTTGGTCAGAGATTATCTCTATCGCTCACTCACCTGTTCACACAAACACACACTCACTCACTCTCTCTCGGATGGATGATTCACACTCAGATGATTAACATCCATACCATCCAGAAATATTGGAAGCTTCGATTACTTAAAGCTGTGATTTATAAGTAAAAAACAGCAACACAAAGGAAGTGAATGAATGAATGGATGAATGAATGGATGGATGGTTGGATGGATACTCAATTCATAGACAAATAATGTAAATAAATAAATACATAAATAAATAAATACATTCGTAGACAAACAACATCTGAAAGATAGATAGATAATAAATAAATAAATAAACAAATGAATACATACACAAATGCATAAATATACAAACTTGGACAAAGACATGAAGGAAGCATAGCGTTTCATTTTGCTCAAACAGTAATATCTAAGGCTTTAGGTTTCTAATAGAAATGACAGCAGTTTTTCACTATTGTGAATGGAGAGAAATTAGGCCTTACTGATCAGTCTGTAAAAACAGTTGTGCAGCTTTAGAAAAACGGTGTAATCCCCCACTGTAAGAAACCTCTGGTTAAAAAGCAAACCTTGCTGATCTCAGGTCTGTAGTCGTACAAACTCTCAAGAGTGTTGGCCCCTTCTATGCAATATAATACAATGGTGGTGTTTTCACATGACATTAGGCCCATCTCTGGGTGAAATAGCCTCCAGACAGTAACTCAACGTGAAAGCTCACCACATCTCTTCAGAGAAACACTGAAGCACTGAGTGTGATCTGTCCGTTCCCTGCGAACGCTAAAGCCACATTTATTATCCCAAAGAGAGAACCAATTCCACATCCCTGCTCTCCTCTCCTCTCCTCTCCTCTCCTCTCCTCTCCTCTCCTCTCCTCTCTGTGGAGGGTCTCTGCCCTGCTGCCCCACACTCAACTCTCCTACCAGAGGTGCTGCTAACCCAGAGCTGCTCCCTTCTGGGGTAGATCCCGCTGGCTCACTGCGCTACTATTTGTGGACGTCCTCATGTCTGATGATCTTGTAGGTAATCCAGTAGAAGATGTTGAAAATGAGGAAGGCAAGGGGGAAGGCTGCTCGAGACACCGTGTCAATCCTCTTGGCCCTGTCCACAAACTTCTTCTTTATGATCTCCGTCTCCCGCTGAGTGGGAGGCACCTGTGTAGCATTGGGGGTGGCGCTCTTGATGGCGTTTCCATCCTTCATCTGCAGACAGGGGCCCATGGTGTAGCCCGCAAAGTTGAAACGGCCCTCGTCGTCCTGCAGAGATGAGAGAAAAACACCAGATGACGTTGCCGATGCTAAGCAAGGAAATTACAGAATGAGTCCACCGGCATGAAAAAAGAAAACGTTAAGAACATAACATTAAGAAAATAGCATAAAATTCCCATTTGTCATTTCTCAGTCAAGCTGTAACCATTGAGAAGCGTACTGTTTTAATTTCTGAACCACAGCACACTTCAAACATGCAGTCACGCAGCGGCCATATATTTCCTCATAATGACTTGCTAGCAGCCAAGTCTTTTACTTTCAATTAAGCAGCCTGTGTCTCAGGTGTGGTGGCCCTCACGCAGGGGCTGCTGATTCACCAGCGCTGGATGAGAATTAGCTTTGGGCACACAGCTGAATGGCCCTCATTTACGGAGCTAACTTGCAGAGGCCCTGAGATAACAGCCTGCATTTGGGCTGCTGTCTCTGAGCTCTCTAGACCTGTGGCTGAGCTTCATCTGAGGGTCGGTGGTGGAGTTTATGGTGCCTAGAACTATGATGACGTCACACGGCATAAAAGGAGAATTGATTTGTCAGAAATTCTGACAAAATGAGATTTAAAAAAATACATAATCATTGAGTTACAGACTCCTTGTTGCGTAACATTATGCATGATGAAGCTAATGCCTTTCTGTCTGTAACAATAATGCTAATCCTTTTACTTTGTGGTACGGTTGACTTCCTTCTTGAACAACAACCAATTGAGCAGCTGCCAAATCCACATTTCCCTCTTCTCACATATTTTACTGTGAGTGACAAGAAGAGACAGAGTTTCTTTTAAGTAATTTTTGTGCATTTCCACCTAACACTGTAAATCTATAAAGTAACTCTTGTTAGTCCTACCTTGTTTCTTCTCTGTCTTCGCTTCAAACGCAGAAACTCCTTCTGTTGCCGGGAGACGAAGTTTACTCCGGCATACTCCAGCAGGGCCGCAAATACGAACAAGAGGCACACAGCCATCCAGATATCGATGGCCTTCACATAGGAGACCTGTTAACCAACACACACATTCATGGGCAGTCATGGGCAGTGGAAATCACAGCGCAGTATTTTTATGCTCAACTGGATATATTTTCTGTCCGTCCCTTCAGGACGCCATTATTTTAGTCTAATAGCCTATTTTAAATAACCTCAGAATCAGACTATTTTTAATAGACACATCAGTCATGTTTGCTAGGGGTCATGTATAAAATCTAGCTATTAGGTTACATTATTGAAAATGATGAAATCAGGAATTTAATTACAATACATCATATTGGTAGGTAGACAATCCCATTCTAGATGATTCAAATTACCAGCTAGTCCATTAAAATGCAAATTGTGTCCGAATATTTTTCAATTGTGTCTCTCTAAACGTACATCAAATGACCTCAAGTCGTTTAGCTTGAACAACAGTGATGGCTGTCGAACACGGAGCAATCGTATATGCTATTTCTGGAAACGTACCTCTGTCAACCCCAACAGACAGCACATCCCCCCCAGAAAAAAACATCCTCTCATTACTTCCTGTCTGTGATTCTGGCTATTACAAATGAATAATCTCAATTAGCTATTGTTGAGATAATGACTGCCTCCAGTTGACAATAATACTGTTCCTATCAGATTGAATGATTACAGGGGTATGAAACATGGGGACATGGGGAGTTCAAGGGTAAACTAATTAGTGAGCCCTGGCCCACGCTCCCGAGCTGTAGGTAGCACTGATGCTGGGGCTCTTTATAGAGCTGGCTTGCTGATAAAGGGGGAGACAAGCCGGCAGCTCTGAGCACTCATCATTTCATCTCACAAAGACAGCTCCTGCGTCTCGCCGCGCCACAGATCATTTGCATTGTGGGGGGAAGAGAGAGAGAGAGAGAGAGAGAAAGGGGGGAAAACAGCCGAGTCTGTTAAGTACACTTCCTGCATATTGAGCTTTTGTTGTTTGGGAACTTGTGCAGTGAGAGGCCTCTCTCTAAATATTTAACAGTGTGCCTGCCTTTCATGCCGGCTCGGCATGGCGCTCCTGGGTCAGATGGCATCCAAAGAGAGGGGGGCTTGATTGAGCGCCGCCGGATGACTCACTCGGCATGTGCTCCTCAAGTCTCCCAGACGGGAGGAAACGTTTACTGGCCCCCATGAATATGAGCCACTTCCGTTTCAGAACAGAAGAGGCACAATGCAGAATCCCAAATAAGCAAGCACACTACGGCATTACTGTATTCATCAACACTGGATAGAGATGAGCCTCACAGCGGCTTCACAAGCATGGCCCAATGTCAATTAATACTTTAAGAGGGGCACTTGTTTGGGAATTGGTTTGTTATTGGGGTGCTTTGAATGGGACCGAGTGCTTCATTATAGAACAAATACCGTAGGTGCGGCTACACATCCTTTGTTGTCCACTAGGTCTAGGAAATATTATACAGAATGTGTCTGATGTTGGGAAGATGCTTTGGAGATGATCATTGCAAAACCCCAAACATGGATATGAATGTGGTGGGACAGGCCCATGTGAAAGACTGGGCACAGTGCAAGAGACAGGATGGGAACGAGAGAGATAAGAGGCTCTGCAGAGATGCTTTCATCCAGAGATGGGGAGAATGTAGAGTACAGGGAGCAGTTCTCTCACTTTTGGCAGAGAAGCGCGGGAGCCTGAACTCTGTGTTGTCATGGTGAGCACAGTAGTGATGCCCAGTGCCACTCTGGCAGGAGCAGCGTCCATGTTGATCCAGAAGGAC
>JAUCNH010000076.1:16432420-16442739 GCA_032353275.1 Sardinella hualiensis | reverse complement strand
TCTGATACCTATCGACAGCTCTCGACAGTCTCAGACAACAGGACTTCGGTTTGATTCACTCCGGAGTATTGCTTTAACTCATGGGGAGATGGAAAATGAACATATTTCCAAAATGGTGGAGTGTTGCTTCAACATTTTTACACTCTAAAATGTAAAAATATGAATTTAAATTTAATTTCTTGGTGTAGTGACATATTGTATAGTAGGCCTACATCTAAAATGCATTTAGTTTAGTTGTCGAAATGGTCTGAGTTGTGACTGATAGCTGTAGATGCACCAGGGCAATGCATTTTGTGTGGGCCATGGCACTTGCTTGTCTCCTGTTGGATGGGAAGGGGACTTTTTTTGTGAAGTGATGTTATGTGAAGTTGTTAGTTGTAGTTGATGGCATAAAGTTATATATCCTGAACATAGATTCCATAAATTTCACTTAAATTCCTATAAACCTCTCTAAGTCATGTGCTGGAAAAGGCATTACATTGGTCTTTAAGTTCAAACATAATTGTCTAAACAGATCTTCAATTTAAGTTGTTGAAAGCTGCAGAAACCCTGCATCACACACTCAAATCAGAACAGGCTCCCATTAGCAGCTGTCATTAATAAGCCTACATAAAGAGGAAAACGGTCAGATCAGATCTAGGGGAGGAAAATGTAATGAAGATTCTATGTGTTGGGCTTACACATCTTCACCAGCTAAAGTTGAGAACCACTGATCCTGTCGGAAGCTATAAACTTGGTATTGTCTGTTTAATACATTTTTGAGATAATATTTATATAGTAGTAGCCTACATTTTTGTTTCTTGCCTTTTTGTCTTTTTTAAAATTATTTTTAAACGGAATTGCCATGCCACAATTTATGCCTTAACTCACCTTGTCTACATATTAGATTCATCATGCTTCATGATGTGCGGCAAGAGGATGGAATTAAAAACTTCTTTAATGATGTTTATGACCTATACATTAAGGTAGGTTATTTGTTTATTTGTACAGTAGGTTAAAGTAATGTTTGCAATTTTTAGTGAATGATTAATCTTCATTTGTTTTTATTTCTAGTTTGCAATGAATCCATTTTATGAAGTTAATGCACCAATACGCTCAACGGCTTTCGACAGAAAGGTGCAGTTTCTTGGCAAGAAGCATCTTCTCAGCTGATTTCAAGGACTGGCATTTACAGTATATTCAAGTGATTGATTCTGGGTGGTTGTACAAACAAAAGATGGACCATTTCCCTCCTGTACAAAGTCCTACCTTCTGTGATTGTATGTTTTTATGTTTCTCTACTTGTGTCTGTCAGTAAAATTATGGTATAGATGATCTTATTATTTTATTTTGTAAGCCTATCACAAATGGGCAATAAATTATGAACTGTTCATTCTCTGTCTGTCATCAGTGTTAAGCTGCACCCCTGCACATTACCAACTTGACTTCCTTCACATGGCAAACTACTGATTCAGATGTAGGATGGAGAATATGAATGAATGTATTTAAAAATCCATGATGAACAGGACCAGTACCATATTTCTCAGTGTGTTGGTGTTTGCCATCAACATACTATAAAACTAATTTGGGAGAAATCCATTACATACCTCACCCTTACCAGTTTTCTGGTTCAGCCTTTTAATCACATAGTGTGTTAGATCTCTTCATTTTTCTACTTTGTTCATTTATTTTTTCTTGAAGTCTTCATTGAAGTATGCCCTTTTCATTTTTCCTGTGTAGATCACAGCTCAGATACGAAATCCTTCTCAGACTAGTGCTCATCATGACTGTGTTTTATAATATGCTTGTCAGAAAGGCTCCCCAGAATACATTTTATAAACTTAACAGATCTAGTGTTAAGAGGACATTGATTTTTTTAAATAATGTATAATATTAGAACACCTTATGCACTATAGTGTAACATTTGCTCTTTGCTCACTGCAATTTTATGGTCCACACGTTCAACCACGCGTTCAAAAGCAGAAGCATTTGTCCACCCTGTATATGCATAGCTGACTGCATCCTTCCCCGACCACCACCTGGTGACATTTTTCACAAAGCTACCTTACTATGTGAAGATTTACCGCATCACCATTGCTTCCTCATACACAGGTGTACGAGGTGAGCTACCATCAGGTGGTCCTGTGTTGATTTGTGGGAGTTGGCGTGCTACTACATGATCCTCCCAGATGGCTAACTTAAAAAAGCACAAACTTGAAGTGTCCAAAAATGTAACCAGATACTTTTAAGTTTTCGGCCCTTTATTTCAATGTAGGCCTATTATAATAAATCCATTGTGATGGTGTATGGTCACAAGGACTGAAGACGCAATTGTTCCACCAGCTAGGATTTATAATTATTAAACAGTGAAGTAAAAAAAAAAAAAAAACACGTAAGAACTAAAAAAAGACAATTGTCATTCTCCATTTTGCAAGTAGGCCTAGACTATTCAGAGATGTAGTAAAACATTTATCAAATTAGATAAGCACAACATGTTTCCAAAGTTAATAAATAATTGTGATTTCAATATTGATAAAATAATCACGATTATTCCCCCACAATCGAACAGCCTTAGTGTAATGCATCTTTACCATTACTAATGTCATTCACAAATCACTTAAAATTCCAACATTTACCATTCTACAGATTTAGATCAAATTAACTCCCACTTTGGTAGATGTTGCAAACAAAAAATGTTCAGGAATTCCTTCATAGACAGTACTAGTGTGTAAGAGAGCTTTGTTATGAGGGACACTCCTGTCAACTGCCATGTGTGGGATGCTAAGGGGTGTGGTGCTGAAGAATTGCACTCTTGTACCCTTATGAATGGACAGAGCCAGGCCAGTTTTATTTCAGTCAAGCGTCCCTCGTGACCCAAATCAACCACTGTTCATCACTAACCATATCAGGGTATGGCACTGCCTAGAACCAGAGAACCTCTTAAGATCTCTGAAAAATAATCAGTGAAAACTGTTGTCATACTTTCTTTAATCTCGGCATCTACAAGGACAGTAGTAATAGAAACTGATCAAATACTTTGCAATCCTATTTTACAAACTGACAATGTTATAAATATTTCTTATCATACATTTTGGCACTTATTTGTCCCACACAAGTTTAGATTTCAGCTACAGTGTAAAAACACCATTACCAAACAGTTTTATTTTAGTTTGAAGAATTGAAATTACTTATTAAAATATATTTATTGCCATCTCACTGTTACAATATTAGAATATAGTGCTTTATTCATCATTCATAATACATCATTGCTGACCATTCATTTCCTCGAGGCTCTGAATTAAACATTTTACACTGATCTGTGGTCTGCCCTTCATATACACGCCGACAAATTGATCACAGGCTCCTCCGGCCCCAAACTTCAACACAAAGTTCAAATGGAATGTCAACCAAGTGAAACCATCCAGTGCTTATTAGTGTGTTTGTCCATGTGCAATAGGAATTGATATTATATTATGTGAATAAGGAGAGGGATCCTCAGGTCCTTTTGACCAGTTCATATGTGTTAGTTCTCACACAGTTAACAACAGGCGGCCCCAGAGCGGGGTTTCCTGTGGAGATTGACAGTGTCCGTTGGCATGAGATGCTCCGATCGCTCCTCCATGGCCAGTACCCGTCTGACTGCCTCCTCAAAGGCCGAGGCCACGTTGGTGGCATCTTTAGCGCTGGTCTCGTAGTAGGAGTAGTTGCCGTTCTCCTGGCACCACTGCTGGGCTTCCTCAGTGGACACCTGCCGCTCGGTCACATCCAGCTTGTTCCCGAGCACCACGAATGGGAAGCTCTCTGGCTCCTTAACGTCTGCGTAGTAGATAAACTCTTTCTTCCAGTTGCCCAGGTTGTGGAAGCTCTGGCTGTCGTCCACGCTGAAGGTGAGCAGGCAGCAGTCTGAGCCTCGGTAGAATGGAGTCCTGAGGCTGCGGAAGCGCTCCTGGCCTGCCGTGTCCCAGATCTGCATGGTCACCAAGTGGCCATCCACCTCCAGGTCCTTGTTGAGGAATTCAACACCGATGGTGTGGAAGAGGTGAGTGTCAAATTTATTGGTCACGTAACGGTTCATCAGGGAGGACTTCCCAACACCACCATCTCCCAGCAGAATGACTTTCAGCAGGGACGATTTTGATGCCATGGCTCAGATCAAGGCTCTTCTATCTGTATAAACTGTATAAACAGTTTGTTTATTGCTGTTGTCTTTAAGTAAATTATTGTTTTGATTGCTATTTCTGAAAGGAAGTACTGACCTTTGACATGTGATGGTGGAATGGTGAGTATTCTGAGTGAGATTTCTGCAGAAACAAATGACATTTAAATAGCATTTCTTAAATAACCAATCTATATGCAATACACTACAAATAAGGTGCAAAAACTGCTGAACTTGACTAAATTGGCATAGTGGCACTGCAAAATGTTTAATCATATTTTCATGCACTGAAGAAGATTGGTAGCTCACCGATGCGTTGACAAGTTTTGCTACCTCGGCCTTTCAGCTGGTCAGTATCATGTGCTACAGTTGGTCCCTATGGTCACATGAATATGTGGCGTGTAGCGTCGGTCATTTTAATAAGGTACAACATGTACGCCGACCAGTGCTTGACCACCTGTCACAAAGCCACAAATATAACGTTATTCTCATATATTAAAGGCATATGTGAAGCAGCGTCTGTAATTTAATACTTCCATTTCGTATGCCACATATGTCATCATTTCCCCTGACTTCCCCTAATTACAGCTAGCTTGCTAACGTTAACGTTCATGGAAGTGACAGAGCTTGCTTAGCCAGCTAATACCTACCTACAATGTGTAGGAGCTAGGCCTAAAGTTAACATTTTCATTATCTAAGTTGTTTATGCCAATTCAAACAAAGATCAAATTGCACTCGTGTAGCAAGGTATCTTGGCTAAGGTTAGACAACTGAACACATAGTACTGTAAGCTACGACAGCAGCTAGCTAGCCTAATGGTTGTTGTAGCGTTGAAGGGCTGATTGGATTTGACAGACAGCGTTAGCTTAAAAAATATAATACGCGCGCGCACACACACACACACGCCGACACACAAATGTGTGAAAAAAGATGAGCTTAAACAACCCAATGCTACTCACTGCATGGCAGCTACCAAGGGGTGCATTCATACCTGTTTTTTTTTATCAACCAATGAACTCTTTTCAAGGTGCCCGTGGTAAGTATCAGCAGCGTGGCCTGTCCTGTGCAAGACTACCTTGTTTTGTACAATGCTCTAAACCTGTTCTCCATTTTGGCTCTTCTCTTTTCTCCAATTCAAATTCAAAAGGTGCTTTATTAGCATGACTGTGTAATTACAGTGTTGCCAAGGCCAGTGTTAAGACTTAACACATAACATGACTCTCTCCCTGCCTTACCCCCGTCCTCTCATCTGACTCCTCTGTGTCTCCTCATAAGGTATAAGCAACGTGTGGTTTCAAAAGCCTGACCATGTTGTCCCAGTGTAGACAGACTTAAAATAGGAAAATACGATGACAGAAGCGTGGCACAGCAATGTCCATATCTGTTGGTCTCATCAGTCACAAAATGGATCAGTGCGTCCGAGACTGTTCCAATCCATTATCTTCCACCCTCCGAGGCCATCACCCTCTTTCACGTCACTCCTCCACTCCCATCCATCTGTTCGTTTTGTCTGTCCATCCATCCATCTTTCCTTCTATCTTTTTATCTCTCCATCTCCCCCTCTGATTTCCTCCCTCCTCCAGTCTGAGCTCTGTGGTTCTCCCCAAATATCCCCCAATATATCAGCACTGTGTGCAAGTGATGAGCTTATCTAACTTCTCAATTCTCTCTCTCTCTCTGTCTCTCATACACACACACACACACACACACACACACACACACACACACACACAGTACTGAACACTGACAAAGAGACTCTTTCTGGAAAGTGCCATCTTGTCTAACATTAGAAAAGTATGCAAGATGCCAAACACATAGCACTCATCCAATGACACACACACACACACACACACACACACACTTCCTTCTCTGGCTAGGCTATCTGTGTTATATTTGGGTGCCTATTCACCGGTGTGGGAGGTTGGCATCACAATGGTGTTTTTTAAGAAGGCAGTCTTTTTTAACAGCATTAGAGAGTGTCTCCAGAGAGAAAGAGAGAGAGAGAGACAGAAAGAGGAAAAGAGAGAGAAAGAGAGACTGGGAAACACAGTCACGCTGTCTCACCATCGGCTGCATCCAACACTTATCTGCTCCAGAGCAGCAACACAACGAGAAGATGCATTTGCTATGAGTGAGTGTGAGAGAAAGAGGGTTTGTGTGTGTGTGTGTGGGTGAAAAAGGTAAAACTGAAAATAAACAAATACACAAAAACAGAACAAACACACAGCAAAGTGTACGGCCTCTGTTTACCCTCTCAACAACACACTGAGATTCATGGATGAGGACACAGAATGGAAGGGTGGAAATTGCCCTGAGAATGTCACCCTGTGGAGACGAGCAGATTATATACTCCTGTTGATTGCCTGGGCTATTGGAAGCTCACAAGGGCCTTAAAGGTTTGCTTCAATGTAAGCTAGACTGTACCTTCTGCCACAATCTGAGAACTACAACAAAAAAAATTCTCTTTCCCTTAATGACTAGTCACCGGTGGGTACTGAGGGTTGTATTGTGTGACATGTAGGTCTAGAGAACATGAAGTTAGCTGCAATGACCATAGATTCAAATCATGGCATTAAAAAGATTCTGTCCTCATCACAGCCTGCACTAAACACGGTATAGCAATGCATACCCTAATGAGTGTCTCCTGCATTCAAGAATTCTTCTACCTTCTTGTCACTTCCACACAAATAGGACAATAGGGGTAATACGGAATTTACCGGCAGCTTCATCATGAATTCCAGTAATTAGCATTCCTCTAATGCGCATGATGAAATAAGAGCATCTCAAAATAGAAAGGTGAGTCGTTGCAGCTACAAAGGGGCATGATGCAAACAACCTGACCGTTTCAAGAGGGCCTTCTCAACGGTGGAGAAAACTGTGAGAGGTATTACATGAGAAGGCCTAGTCCTTGTGACTTATCCGATTCTTATCTTGGCGGCTCGTCAGCCCTGGCTGATAGGGAAAGCCTCTGCCCATCACTTTGAGAGGCTTTGACACTAGACTCAGATGAGCAATACCAGAGCCAGGGAGAAGGGGTCTGAGGTGTCGGTGAGGGCCAGATTAAGTCTCCAGGTCCATAGCAACCGACAAAGGAAACCTGCGCCAAAGCCATGAAACCAAGGCTGAGTCTATTATGGGGCTCCCTTGAATCAGATTTATACACACGCTGCGTATTTTATCACTGTATTCAGCCAGCCTATCACTGTATGAAGCACCAGCTACTGTACAGCATGTCACCGGTTATGTGGAAGCCATTTAAGGTTGTTTAGAATGGACCCTGAGCACGTTAGGCCCTCTCCCCACATAATAAGATATCACTGTAATGAAAATAGGAATGCAGCTATCTAACACCATTGTCTCATTATCTCCTGCTCACTTGCATTCTTTTTTTTAATTTACAGGTCAGACCTCATAAGACTAACCTGCCTGTCGCCGATGTCTGGGTCTGTAATTTGTGTGCACAGTCGGAGCCCCGCCATCGAGGCCGGCATTAAGCCAGCTCTTCGGTGGAAGATGTCTCAGGCTCTGGAGCACGTTTGTTGAAAGGGCCAGCTTAACAGGAACTCCCCAGAGCTCGGGGACGCCGTCGTTCTCCTCTTCTCCCCTCCCGCTTTTTGTGCTGCAGGGCTACAGATTATGTATATTTCATTTCATTTAAGATTAAAGGAGAATGGCAGTGGCAACTTTGCCGCAAGCGATGGCTTGTTCCCGGGACGCCAAAAAAAACCCTGTCTTGCGCTCAGCTTGCATATAAGGAAACTGTTGGTTCAGCAGTCACATCTGTGGTGTGTTTATGTGAAGTGCCCACGCGTGCCCTGCATAGTAAGAGAGATTGCAGTGGATTCACATGATCATGGATAAGTATATGACTTCTGAGTGTGTGTGTGTGTGTGTGTGTGTGTGTGTGTGTGCATGTGTCTGTGTTTTACACAATACTACATGAGAAGGAATTGGCATGGCATGGCTGGTCTCTTGACTGTAAACAGAGTAATTTGTTTCTGAATGCACTTGTCAGCAGTAATTTCTCTAATTTGTCACGGCCTGACAGCAAACATGACGCTCACCTGCTATATATCCTGTCATCCTTGTGCGCTGTGATGTTTCTATAACTCACGTGGGAGAGCAATAAATCATGGTGAGCACACTTCAACTCTCTGTGGCTCTGAGCATACCATCACTGTCTCCTCAACTTGGGTCCTTCTGCAAACGCTGCTGTCCAGAGCGATGACAACATCCTCTGTGAAGATAATTGTGATCTAAATGTATAAGCAGTTCAGTCCCGTGACTAAACTGCCATTTGCACCACATTCTATCCATTATCCCCATTCCTAACCTTTAAATAGCAGTGCGCTCATCTTTTTTTTTTTTTTTTTTCTTTTTTTTTGGTGGCAAGGGCATGACAAATTTGGGAAATATGGTCTCAGGGACTGGGAACAGTTTGGAGATGGTATTAAAAGGACAACAGGTCAACACAACAGGTCTGTGGCTCTTTCTTTTTTCAAACAGCAGCTTACTCAAACATCCCACATTCTCACCAATACATGTGCATTTGTTTGCGAACCAAAGAACATGAATAAACAATTATACTTTTCCAAGAGTTATATTGACAGACTTCAGACAGATATCATAAGGCTGTAGATGTACAAGAGGTAAGAATTGATAGAACTGCATCAATATCGATGTCATTGTCAATTCTATTTATCAGCCCAATTCTTTTTCAATTCTTTTATCAAGGAAGTCTATGCAGATTTTTCAGTATTAGCACATTGGTCTTTACTATCAAGGTGGCTATAATAGCTTATTAGAATGAGGTACACCATGTAGAACTGTGGTCTATTTTAGCTTTGCTTACAGAAGGACCCTTTGACTGCATGGCCAGAAAAACACGGCAGCATTAATACGAGGAATTGATCATGTCAGAGGCGAACGATTCCAGTGAGTTGAAGCATTCGATTGTCGGTTCTGCTCCATCCCCGATTCTTGATTCCCAACCCTAAGGCATACTGAAAAAATATTGGCAATATGAAAAGGTCTTCTGTTGTCAATCATAAAATGTCAATCATCGGCCATGACACATCTGCGTTCAGTTCCTCAGCGGTCTTTGCCGGGTGTAACCTCTAGCACCTTCACCCACAGACTGTAAAAGTGCTTTCACGATAGTGCAGAAATCACTCAAATCAATCAAGCAGTGTCCTTCACAGTTTGTCTTTTTCTCCACTACTTTCTGTTTCTTTCACTAACAATCGCAACAAGTCTGAAGATACGCTGTCTCATCTCTCCGTCTTTCTCCATCCCTTTCTTATTTGCCCTAACTTTACCCTGCAGAAGGACTTGAAGGTTGAATATATCTACCACACCAGCGGCATCATTAAATGCAAGAGCTCACACAAGTGAGCCACGACATGAAGGCACTTCTGCAGACTGTATGAAAGATTCAGCAGTGGCAATGGCTGAGGCGAAGGTGCCCCAAGGTCAATTTGCCAAAGGGCTGGAAAGTACCGGATTGCCTTATGCATGAAAACTTCAATCAATAGATAAAGCAATGCTCACAGGCACTGGAAGGGTTACATACTGTAGGAAGCAGCGGAGAAGATTAGGGCAACATGGCTAATGGGAATCGAGAGGATTTCATTGAGGGATCAATTGTTTGTCCACATCTGGCAAGAGTCTGGCCCACATTTGGCAAGGGTTTGGGCTGGAGTCTTGTACAGGACACAGAGGCAAGGGTCAAGTTGAAAAGACCTTCCAGGGAGTGCCCTTCTCAAGCTCACTCTGGTGACCATGGAATAGAATACTGGAGTCCTCAATTTGGATTAAGCAATCATGGCAGTCCTTTTTTTTCATTCACAATGTCCTCAAATTCCTAGAGATAGGAAATGAATATGGTAATATTCAAGCGGTGATTTAACTAAAAAATCATATTTAGTGAGTCTTGAATAATGCATTTAGATGATGTTTGATGGAGGGAACAGTGTTATGCATTTGTGTGTGTGTGTGTGTGTGTGTGTGTGTGTGTGTGTGACAGAGAGAGAGAGAGAGGGAGAGAGAGAGAGAGAGAGACAGAGAGAGAATTATTGTGCAATTACAGTCCCCCCACACACACATATGAAGGTGATCCAGGTCTGAATGAGAGGGAAATGGGCTCATGGCTGGTGTAGTAGGTATAGACAAGAATATAAGCTCT
>JAUCNH010000076.1:16408879-16419958 GCA_032353275.1 Sardinella hualiensis | reverse complement strand
AAGGGAGTCTCAATAAAAAAGAGGGTAGTTTGAGTGTTTTGAAATCATATTAAATATAGCTCATGCCATGTCAATCTTATTAGGCCAACATGTCTTAGTCATTGGGGAACCTTTTAAGACAGTGGCACAGTGCAATGCTAGCTACTGTAGTTACCATGCCAACGTCACCAGATATCTATCTGAGCAACACAAACCAGATTTTTGTTTCTTCACATTCTGTTGCTATTTCTCTGTTATTTTAGAGAGAGAGGGGGGGCGGGGTGTCAAATAACATCAGTGCAACCTGTAAACAAACAGGGTCTCCTGTACTGTATACACATTTATACTTCTTGAGAATGTCTAGTCGCAGCGTTGGTTCTAGACAGTAGCCTCTGTCAGTATTGTAGCCCAGCAGTTGGTTCTAGAAAGTGACCTCTGACACTACTGCTCAAGTCACACCTGGGCCCATCAGAGCAGACGTGGGCAGGCAGTAAATCATTGGTAAATCATTGGCTGGTGAACATCTGAGTCATGTCAGAGTACCCCCCCCCCCCTTGTCAGAGTCCCAGGTCATGACACATGAGCTGCCTGCTAGGCCCACAGATGGCCTCTGCGCACTGACCCACATCACAGATAAATCACCTGCTGCCATTGGCTGTCTCCTGTCTTCCTGCTGCCATTGGCTCCATCCCCTAGGCCTGGCCTGGCTCTGGGCCTGCAGACGCTGCCAAAGGTGCCTCCCACTGGCTGAGAGAGAGGCTGCAATAGAAGCACACATGGCTTGGTGTGAGACAGACCCAGTCCAGCAATGGCCACTTGAGAAGTGAGAACTACTGTAGGAGGAGAAGAGCTGACCTTGTTTGCCCTCCTCTCTGCATCATTATCTCAGTCCATGAGGCAACACAATGAAACAAACGAGGCTGCGCTCCTCTGTGGCAACTTCGCACATGGCCACAGCGTGACAATACTTCCCAAACAAGCCGCTCTTCTCTGGCTCTGGCAATTAAACTGCAATCAGATGATTGATTGAGTCATTAAGATTAGCCTTAGCAAAGGTCATCTGAGGTCTCTGGATAAACATTGTGGAGATTTGTTGATGGCAGAGTCAGACTGAGTGCTTTTGAAAGGATGCCTCGTCCCTGCCTCTGTTAGGAATGTAATTACACTCTTCCACCACATGGGAGCGTCTTGGCTCTTTCCCCATGAGCACATGCACCCAAGCTGAGTGGATATCAGCATGTTTACTCAGTAAAGCAGTGACATCAGAGTGATTTTTTGAGTCTGTTCTTACCGACAATTAGACATTATTGATGGGAGAGCTTGTCAGATATAGCAGGCTGAAGTGATAAATGTAGCATTGGCCAGTTGATGTCATTATGAATGGGTGAGAAATACTATGCTGTATCGCTGCTGAGCTTCTATTGTGCTGTGTTTAGATGGCGTGAGCCTTTGTGCCAGTAGGTGATAGTGTGTCTTGTGTGTGTGTGTGTGTGTCCAGTCCACTCCCTGGCAGACAGGCTGAAATCTCAGCAGCAGTGGAATTTTACCAGAGGAGGCCCATCTCTGTCACAAGAGGTCTCTCTCTGCCCAGCAATGCGCCTGAGAAGAGGAAGTGGCGTTTCTCTTGCATCCTTAAGGAGAGCATGGCTCAGCCCACGTGAAAAGGAGGGGACTTTTCTTCTCCCATTTTGTGTTTTGTTCAAAAAGAGACAATGTTAACATGCCTTTATCAGGAGAGCAAAGAAACTAGGAACCATTCATAGAAATGCGCTTGATGGAAAACCTCACACACAACTAACTAGTGTACTGGATGCTTTTCACTTGTGACTTTACTGAAGATGGCTTATCTTGCGTTATCTCTTAGCATTTTTTCATAACCAGTGGTTGTGTGCTGTGTAGTTTCCTTAGGTGCTGATTTGGCATTAAGCACGCTCTCGTTTTCCTGGGCTTCCCTGCTGGGCTGCAAGCACTCACCAGTCATCACTAATGAGTGTCTGCCTTTCATTATGATGCAGCTTAACTCTGCATGGCTAACGTCTGTGGCTCATCTTTTTGGCATAGAAGCTAGTCAGTTGGTAGCGGTCATATGACCCATCTCCCTAATGGAGCCCTAGTTATCTATGCTGTTTAAGTCCCATCCATTCAAGCAGGTATCTGGTTGTAGCTTTGACTATAAAAGGAGCGAGGAGAGTGTCGACTAGTCAAGCTTAGCGTGTCGCAACCACATCCTGTCTCGAGTGGGAGGTGTGCTGTGCTCAAAGATCAACTGTTCTGACTGGCATCACTGCCTCACAGCATCAAAACACATTCTGCAAATGGAACAGACACTGTGTTTGCTGGCTTTGTTAGCACTGTAGTATTTAATTCCCCCTATCGCATGAATTAGTGTTGACAGGAGTGGTATGACATGACATGTCTTACTGGAAGTAGTATGATAGTTGATATCTCTTAACAAGGATCTTTCTCAATGTGTTGAGGGCACCACAATAATATACTGTACATTGCCATGCGTACTGGAGGTCAAACCATGGAGGGAGATGGGACATGGGAGATGAGGGCTGGCATTGTAAAGTGCTCTGCTGTTTTGATGCCCCATTGTCCAAGAGCTCTCCTGCGTCTGTGCTTTGTGAAACAAGGAGCCATTTGACACATCAGTGCAGTGTCAGTTCAGATAAGGGTAGGGTCAGGGCACAACCCTGATATCCACATGGACATTCATGCCACTTTCCACTGACTGAGATGCTGTTATCGTGACATTGGCTCAGGCGAGAATGTTTTACTGGGGGAGGGGAGGGGGAGGGCGGGGGGGCGGTGGCAAGCCATCCTCCAACAACTGCTGTAACATTGATGCCACTGAGACAAAAGAGTTGCCTCACCCAGCTGTGATGGTCAGAGGATCAGAGTTATCAGATATGAGTTTGGTAGCTATTCTTATTATATCATTCAAACTGGTTGAATTCTTGTTCTTGAAGTCTTGAAAATATGCGATTGCACGCACTTTTGTCTCTTAAGGGCTACTCAGAATTGCACTGACTGACCAAAGTGGTTTCCTGCTTCACACACACACAAAAAAAAATCTCACTAACAGGCTGCTTCTAAAAATACGGTTGTGACATGCATGTGGTCGTGTTGGCTGTTTAAACAGCTTCAGCACTGTCACCCAGTGTAAGCTGCGTGTGACATCACTAATATGGCTGAGCTTTTAAAAATAAAGAATGAATAAGTATCCATATGAGCTGTAAAACAGCCATTTAACTCTCCAAACGCTGCTATAGGTCACTTGTTTTCTATTTGATGTGTAGCTTGCTCTATCATACTTGTACCGGTAATTGAAAGACTCAAAGTCAAATCACACTATTAATAGTAGTGGTAGTAGTTAGTAGTAGTATTGGTATGGTGTGGACACAGAGATGCACTCGTCACTAGTCCAGGCTGAGTGGCGGTGCGATGTGGAAGGTGGCGGCTAGCGCGCTCCGGGTGTGGACAGAGGGGATCTCTCATAGACTGGGCCCCTGCCAGGCCCCGTCTCATGCATAATGGATCACAGGCCCTTGTCTTATCTGAGTGGGGAGGTTGTATGAAGATGTTGCCACTCTCTCCCTGGAGACCCATGCGCTCAGGCTGGCTATTACTTATTCATGTGCCAGGGCTGGACAGATGAGCTTATGGTGGCCCATTAAGCCTGCCTGTCACAGACAGACAGAGCAGCTGACACCATCATGTCTGAGCGGGCCACGGCCAGAGAGACTGGGACCTCGCTGGAGCAGATGGCAGCAAACATGCCCTGGCCCTGCTACTAGCTCTGGCCCTGTGCTGTTGCTCTAAGCTCTTTGGCCAAGAATGGGGAAATGAAAAGCCTGCAAGTCACTGTGTTGAGCATATGTAAGAGGCGTCCTAATGGGAGGCTCCGTCTGAAAGAGCTGAGCGTGTGGCCATAGATCGATAGCATGGTAGCGCACGGGAGTGAATCAGCTTCCTCTAGACAGCATCCTGCTTGCAGTGCAGCCTCGCACTTCCTCAAGCAGCCAGCCAATCCAGACGAGACAGCTCAGACATGTGCCGTTAGCAGAAGGGCAGACGCGGTTGAAGAGCCTCGTTTGGCTCCAGTCGGACACATCTGCTTCCACATGTCTGCCCGACGCGCTCTCCGACCCAGGAGGAAACATCATTTGCGATGGCCATTGTTGTTTTTGAAGGGTGGCGCAGCAATTATCCTTGACCAACCACGCCAACGCAGCTCTGCATGTGGGGCTTATAATTGACCTCAGCAGACAGTCGGTCCCACTGCTCTATTCCCATGATCCCTGAGAAACTAGCTCCTTTACTTCCCCAACATTCCCCATCAACAGCATCCCCCCCCCCCACCCCCCCCAGGACCGTGAAGGCTGAGCTGTACTTCATCACTTTTCACTGTTGTTTCTCCTGTTGTTTGGCTCATGCAGTATTGGGAATGTGTCATGAAAGCTGCTTTGATGATCATGGATGTTCTGGTTGGGTGGAGAAAGGATGATTGGGCTGAATCAGCCTGCCATCAATCACAGGGAGAGAGAGAGAGATAGAGATTGAGAGACATCTCATTTTAGCTCCAAGAATGGCTGTCATCCTCCCTCTCAGTACTGCCAAGCCCACTTCCTCTTCCCCTAGATGACCACTAGCAAAGACCTGACTATCACAGCTGTCACTCACAACAGGGTGTGACTCCAAGTAATGAGATATGATCCCTGAGCAGGCAGACTAAGAGATCATTACAGCGCCAAGTGTTACACAACCTCAAACCACAACAGCCCAAAACAATTGGGCAGGAATGTTCTGACTTATTTGTTGTAATAAATATCTTAATCTGTTTTAATCTCTGTTCTTTGCTCCAGCCAACATGGAGTATGCTATGCTAGTTGTTGCTCTTTGCTAAGACGCCAGTATAAGACTCTCGAAATGTAAGGTTATCTTAACGCCGACATCCAGCATTAAGGACTTCCAAGTGGCATGCGGGACTTACCCATGTCCTATACATCAAAGGAAGATAGAAGCCCTTCCTAGGTTATGGAAGGGAGTAATGCTAGACTCTTGAAATATAATGCAGCACACGCAGTCACTGAGCAGACTGGCATGGATTTATGCATGAGCGTGCATTTCTGCTCCTTTCATGTCTACTGCTTGAGAGAACCCCAGCGATGGCCGCCTGCCTGACCTGCTGACTGCGTCTGACCCTAAAGGTCGCAGAGGAGCCGTCTCCTTGACCTCTCACACAGGGGGGCTGCTTGAGCTATGAACAAATGGCCCTACACATACAGAGGGTAAAAAAGCTATGTTTAAAAACTCTGACAGCTTGTAAAAGGCAATAAAATATGTACCACTTGAAAAGTGCACAGGCTGCCATTACTGAAAGGATAGACACTTCCTCTAATGAGGACAGGATGGCTTATACATATTGTGCAGTAAGTTCTGTGTTCTCAGTCAGTAACCAAACCCCCATCAGACTGAAAACATATGGTTCCCCTCCGATAGCGGCTCACCAACTCATATCCTCTTTGAACTTCTGGAAACATCCGAGATGTTCCTCACTGCTAGAAGGAAGCAGCAGTACTGCTGTCCAATCAGTGCGTCTCTAATGTATAGTATATTGCATCACATTTGCTAAGTGATGGTGGGGATCATGGGCCGACTCCCGGTCTCTGGCCTAATGCTTTCCCTGCTCACGCTATTAGAGGCTAAAAGGCTGTGTACCAGTTTCACTGTGTAGTGTGGACCCTCTAGAGCATTAGATAGGGCCGTGCCATTAAACCACATGGCATGAATTCAGTACAGTTCCCAAGCTAGAAAAAGTAAGGTTACGACTTGATTGGATTAAAACCAATGGACGGTAAATATAATAATAGCCCCCACATTACAGTATGGGAACAGCTTGTTTGGAGCAGAAGAGGCCAGCTTCCCCTCAGCCGGTCAGCGCTGTGAATATAGGAAGTGACCACCTGCAACAGGAACAGAAAAACATACACACAAAGATCGGAAGACGGAAGCTACAGCACCAAATACAAAAAAAGATCTTTAAAAACAGGTCTCAGAAACCACCATAGGTCAAAAAAACACACACTCTCTGTCTCTCTCTCTCTCTCTCTCTCTCTCTCTCTTCCACACACACACACACACTCAAGCATATATGGCAGATATTGTTCATTCAAACCTCTTGATCCACACCAGCCCAAATAGAATATCCAAATGCTTGTTCTGCTATGGAAGTGGTGGGGAATGGTAGCTGTGCATATTTTGAATGTTTTCATCAAGCAGGCTGGATCCGCTGGAGGCTTCGGTGTGTCTCCGTCTGCAAAGCCACACTGGACTCTCTGGGTCTCTGCCTTGAGAGGATAAACATCTCATTATTGGCCGGCTTTATTTCTCATGAATGCTGAATTAGTGTTTGTTTTACTATATTACGCTGCTGCGGCTCGCTGCAGGGAGCACAAACAAAGGAATGTTTGTTGACCTGACCTATAGAGGCACCTGAGTGCAGCTTCAGGAGAGACAGCCTGTGCTGACTGTAGTTTGACCCCCGTGACTGCCCAAGAACGGCAGTCCCCATAGCCCATAGTATGAGTGCAGCGTGTGCATGTTAGGCCCCATACAGTACCTCTGCTGTGGGGTAGGCTTCAGGAGAGGCAGCCTGTGCTGACTGCAGATTGACCCCCCTGGATGCCCAAGAACGGCTGTCCCTGGATGCCCAAGAACGGCTGTCCCCATGGCCCATAGCATGTGTGCATCTGCAGCTTGTGCTGTGCATGTTGGGCCCCATATTCCTCTGTGTTAGCTGTAGCGCTAGTGCTAGTGAGCCAGTGATTAGTCAGAGCCTGTCTTTGCACGCACCTTCTGCTCAGAGCTGCGACTGCAAACCAGGCTGATGTCTGACCACTTCCTCTCTAACATAGCATTGGCGTCACCAAACCGCCTCGAACCAGCGCTCTTACCCCACTGCACCTCAGGCCTGCCCCCTCGGCATTTGGAAATCAAGTGAATGGGCACATTAATTAATGGCATCATGGCAGAGGCTGGTAGATCCGAATATCACACGTTCCACGTCAAGTGAAATCACAGGTTGTTGGCATGCATGATTGCAGAAGTGAGAGAGGGGGAGCGAGTGTGTGAGGCGCGTGAGCGAGGATATGATGCCAAGTACAGGCGACGTGGAGGCACTGCATGTCAACAGTACACGTTTCCTGTTCTGTTCTTGAGACAATGATTTCTGCAAGCTCAGATCAGCAAGTGGATCAGAGTTGTAGAAGTAGAACTGAGCAAACAATTGTGTGAACTGTTCTCTGCTGCCTGTGGTCAAATATGACTGCTTCAGCTAGACCATGGAGCCTTTCTTCTCATAGTCGATGTGATCTCATAAGCAGGCATGTATTTATATTGTTTCACACCTACATATAGTGCTGTGGTCTGCTTCAGGTATCGCGCGTGGACAGGAAGCGTATGTGACTGGTGTGCTTTTTACAGTAACACCTTTGTGACACGAAGATGAGAGAGTGGCTGTAAATGTGCTTGAGCGTAAAGTCCCCATGTCCCCAATGCCACCATGACTGCTGCTGCTGCTGCTGCTGCTAGTGGTGCTGCCAATAGGGCCCCCTGGGACAACCAGCATGGCTCCTCCCAGTACCTACTGGCCTTATTCACTCACCCACCCACACGCACATTCAAAACAAGATATGTTGAGGTTAAAAATACTGAACAAAAAAGCAAAAAAAACTTGTTGCCGGTTGTTTTTTAAAGTAGGAAAAAAGTTTATCACTCGACAGCACATTTCCTGCCTCGTGAATTGCCTGTGTCGTAGCTTGCCAAATACGTAGATTACTCGACGGTCAAAAGTGCTATGTAATTCAGTGGCAAACCATGAGGATATGCTAAACACATGCTCCTATTTAGCAGGAAGGCGGCCTTCACATTTCCTCAAAGTGCTGCCAGCTCCATTCCAATGTGACCCTTTTTCAGTGTGACTAAGGTCACTGGTATCAACAAACAGCCAAACAGTTTTTTTGGCAACAGGGCCTGGAGTGAGTGGTTACATTGTCCTTCCTCCGATAGGCCTCTGGCCTGCCTGCTCTCCCACTGGGTGTCCCTACAGGACTCGCTTATCTGATGCAGTCATTTCACAGTCATGGGGCAGCAGTTTGCACATTTCCCTCCAATGAGCTCATATATGGGGCCAAAGTGGCCAAACAATTGCCCTCCTCAGCAGACCGACCCACTGCTCTTATGCTAGTGGTCATGGCTGAGGCTGGGCTGCCTGGGTCACTTTTGACCTCCTCTGGACCTCGGGTGGAAAAAAAGCGTGAAACCCATGTGCAGTGATGAGACGTAAACACACAGTAGATGAGATGCCTTTGTGTCACAGCACAAAGAGCACGATAAAGTGTGCTTGTGTGAGGTGAAACCACCGTTTCCTGTGTGGGCCAGTTAGCACACTGAGCACTGTGTGATGTGTGCCCTGGAGGGGTTGCGCAATCTCAGACTGTGCTATTATCTGTGGAGAGACCTAGTACATGTGCATGTACAACACCCAGACTCCCAAACATCTTAGGCCCTGTTGTCCTTAGGTAACCCCAGAACATACTCTCTCTCTACCCCCCCCCCCCCTCCTTCTCTCTCTCATTTGTGAGCACATTGTGAGCACCATTTCCTCCTACTTCCTGAGTCCCAGACCACTTAACAGAGTGAACGTATCATTGTGGGAAGGCATAGCCTAGTAAGGCTCACCCTGCACTAGTTGTATCCCCCGGCTAGGCAGAGTGTGTAGTCTGACTAATGTGAAATATCCAGCACTAGTGTGTGCTTGTGAGTGTGTGTGTGTGTGTGTGTGCACCCCTGCCAGGCCCACAGCTGGAGTGCGCTGCTCTGTGGGGAGCCTCTCCTCCAGATGAAAGGTCACATGCACCCCATCCTGGGGCTCACCTACTGCTCAGCGCAGACTGACTTACTGCGCTTACTCCTAATAGAATAGTCACAGGGGAACTGTTGATGGTGCATATCTGCTGCCTGTCACTGACCAACACCCAACCTGCTCAAGAGAGGACAAGCACCCTTACACTGACTGGCATGGGACTGTGCTGCACACGTCTCCTTTGTCTGAGAGCAGTCTGAGCCTGTTGGCGGCGAGTATTTCTGTAGACCACTTCCTGAGGAAATGCATCCATTCACATGCTGTCAGAGGGGCATTCTCCTCCTCACTGGCTGATGCCTGTAGTGATAATGTAGCCCACTCCCATGCATGCTCACAGGGCCTCGGCACAGGCAGACTGCTCAGGCATGACATGGCCTTCATGTGGGGAAGCAGAAAACGACATGGTGGAGATGTGTACTGTAGTTCTCCTTTAACTTCTTCATTCCTGAGCTATGATGAAAATGATACAGATTTGCCAAAGATTTTCTTTATTATCCAAAATTGTGATAAATCCTTTTTTTATGTTTCATTAAAATTGTCCACATGCATGTACACCGAATAACACCTCAGCTAACAACTACTCTTCAAACGTTTGTTGGCTAATAAAAGTGTGTGTCTGTGTATGTAGGCATGAAGGTGGAATACTGGGTTCTACATAGTGATTATGCTTGTTATTTTTCTTGAGCTATGTTAACTTTAAAAAAAATCTATGTTACCATTATGTCACAATATTGTATCACTTCAACTAAATTAATCCAACTGGGCTGAAATCCACTCTGCATTAATCTTGACCAATCTTGTATAAAAGGGTTAAGTTTGAATAAAAGGGTTAAATAAATACCAAATTCCTAATCTTGTCTTTCCCAGTTAGTCAGAATAGCATGGATTTGTATCTGTTCCGCTCAACATTTTGAAACAGCCAATCGGTGTGAGTGTAATGCTGATGCGAGGAATGGCAAATTCCTTCAAAAATGCTTGTTTTTTTCCACTGCCAAATATGGTATCGGACTCCCTCAGCAGTGAGATAGCTATGTGCTCACATCACTGTGTGTGTTCTACAAAAGGGCATTCTCTAGGAAATTGCTGATTTCACACTGCAGTCAAACCAAAACATTTACAGAGGAAAGATTTGAACATTTTATGGTTTTAGGTAGTTAGACATGAACTTCAGACTTCAAAAGTAGTTGTAAGTTCTAACTATGTAATATCTCTATTCTAAATCTAATTCTAAACTGGTGCCCTGTGGAGACTATTAATGTGCAAAAATAGCTGAAACCTCTGTCCTCACCACTAAAACAAATTAAATACAGTTGGAATGCTGTGACCCCTGTTGTGTGCATTCCTCTGGGAAAAGCGAGTGGGAGGGCCTTCCTGTCGGAGCAAACAGTGCTCACCGGATTAGCCAAACGCCTCAACTTTCACCAGCAGATTTACAGTCATTTGAATCGGGTGTGAGATTTGATGAACATATTTCCAGGGACCTGCTGTAGTACAGTATTTCTGTCCCTTCACAGATAACAATACGCTAGTGTGAGACTAGCCAAAGGACGTATCGAGCAAGGACTCGGAATGGTTGGCCATTGCATATCTATTCTCTGTTTTGTATGCATCTCTAGTCATTGTTAGCCGTTTGAGGGGGGAATTGTGTTCCCCCTGCACGCTACGGAGGCCTGCGCACACTGGGCCATGTTGTCATGCATATTAACGGTCACAGGGTGCTGCCTGCATTGGCCACCTTTGTTCAGGCGGGAGCCACAATGGAGGGGCGCCTTGCTGCCACTGTGCCTATGATAATGAGGCCAAGAGAACGCAGGCTCCTGAATAGCACATCATCACTGACTTCTGCCGACAACATCTGCTCCACTCACCACAATCCCTACGCTTAGCAGTGCACATGCACACAGCTGCTCAACATTTGTCTTGACTTGAAATGAGTCTGCAACTTTAAAATGATGGTTTGGTAGTAATACAATGATGGTCATAAAACTTGCATGTTATGCAAGCTATAGCTTTAGGGTATGAACAGCACTTCCTGAAACAATTCTGCAAGTCCTTTTGGCCCCATCCAAAGCCCTAGTGACCCATTAATAATGAGCCATTTGGGCTTGAGCTCTCTCCACCCATGAGGAGCGGAGCTTTTCACTGAGGCACTTCTCTCCCTCTGGGGGGGG
>JAUCNH010000076.1:16342583-16354898 GCA_032353275.1 Sardinella hualiensis | reverse complement strand
TCTCTCTCTCTCTCTCTCTCTCTCTCTTTCCCTTTCTCTCTTTCTCACACACACACGCACACTACCTCAAAGCTCCAATTGTGCGTGCCAATATGACACAGCCAATCCAAAGCGAGTCAGGCTCATCATCACTAACAGTACTAACCCTATCTGCATCATAGCAGGTGCAGCTTAAAGCCATAATGGTGATGTTGATTTTAATGACTCAGCAGTCCCAAAGCGCTCTAACCTTGTTATTGTAACCAGCATTATATATGCAGTCTCACTGAGGAGAGTAGTCATGTATTCCTGCCAAGGCCTTCCCATTCCTTATGGTCCAGCATAATAAAATATTGACAGCAGAGTTGAAACATTAACACTCCCAGAGCCCCCCCCCCCCACCTCACACACACACACACCACCTCACACACACACACACACCCCATGCATTTTTCACCAGGAGGAGTGTGGTCAGGCTCCACACACAGTACAGCACACACATGCACTGGCTGACTGAGCACAAGCACGAGCAGACCTCTCATGGCAAGCAGCTTCTGTCTCTGCGTTCCTGTGCATTTGTCAAACGTGGCGTTGGGCTCTTACATAAGCCACTGCTGGGGCTGCTGAGGCAACAAGCCATGTGTGGCGAGTCCCCTCTCCACCCAACGGGAGCGATTCAGACGCAGCCCTCTCCTGCCCGAGACACCATCACCAAGGCAAGGCAGGCACTAAGCTGCAGCGAAGCTTCGCCATAGCAACTAAACAAAGATTTGGAATCAGAGGCACAGGGAGCAAAAGCATGCAGGAGAATTACAGGCAGAATGGATGCCTCTGTGCCGAGCAGACTGTCATATTTTTAGAATCAGAGAGAACGAAACCCAACTCACACACACGACTGCTGGGGGAGAAGGGAAGGAAAAGAACAAGGAGACACGGCAGCTCCAAAAGCCTCCTCCTCCTACAGCGGCAGCAGCCCAAAGGCGCACTTGTTACACTGGGATCCCTTCATTAGCATCCAGCCAAAGTGCTGCATGGAAGGGGCAAGAAAAACACACTTCTCTCTCTTTCTCTCTCTCTCTCTCTCTTTCTCTCTCTCTCGCTTTACCTGCCACCCCGATGCCCAGTCTCCAGTCGCTCCTAGCGCCCGATCGCTGTGACACTGCAGCACCTCATCTTATCTCCTGGGCAGCATTCTCTAAGAACTCTCACCGAGATCAAAGCCCCCTTCTCCCCAATCCCCTCTCGGCGCAGGTGGACGGACGGGCCGCGGGTTTTTTTAGAGCTGCGCTCTCTGGCTGTACCTCCCTGCTCTTCCTGGGAGATTTTGGCAGTGAGTGCGCGAGACGGAGCTCAGGCAGCCTGCTCTGCACAGAGAGCGAGCGAGGTGAGCAGCAGTGGTGGAGGGGTGAGATGAAGGGAGAATGAGAATCAGTATGCTGAATGCACAGATGGAGACCGGGGAAGCGGAGGGGTGGGTAGGGGAAGGGGTTGGGGTTGGGGAGAGGGGCGGTTGGGGGGTTGGTTGGTGGGGGAGCGAGAGAGCAGGGTAACGTGTCTGGGATAATCACGGGTTAGGATAAAAAGAGCCTTCCCAAACATGTGCATGTGAGCCGCCTACTCACTTGATGAAGCAGTCGCGGCCCTCTCTACTGGCGGCCATGTCCCAGCCATTGGGGGCTCCCTGGGAGGGGCTCCAGCTGCCGGAGGGGGGCGGCCAGCCCGACGCCTTGGTCCTGTGGCTGCTGAGGAAGCAAACAGCACGTCATCAGCGTAAGAACAAATCACGGTCTTTATATGGTACAACTGTTACATCAGCCACCAGGTTATGCAGTCATTACACTGTGGGTACAAGTAGCCCACCAGCAGACTTTAATCACCGGCTACAAAGTGAATTAATTTTTCAATCTTGACACGCCACCATAATTGTTCTGCTTCACTCTGGTACTCTCAGTCCCATGAAATTGGTTTGATTTCTCCTGATCACTAGATTCCCTAGAAGGCGCTTTTAATAGAGATCCTTCAATCAAGGCAAAGTCAAGAAGAGTTGAAAGACTTAAGAATAACCATAGACCTCCGCAACAACAATCATGTTCTCCTGAGCATCCAGTCCTAATGTACTGGATGTAACTAAATGATGGAGTCAGATTCATTAGGACTAAGTGACTGGTATTCTCTGTGATCAAGCTCCATCCATTCCTTCACTGTAGGTGTTGGAGTGCCTCTGTGCGGGTAGACTGCCTGTAATTGCGGGGCTCTGTCTGAATGGATGGCTCGCTCGCCTGCCATGTCTTACTTAACAATCTCCACCATTTCCTCTGCCTTGCCTTGCCTTGCCTCCTCCTTCCCCTCCTTCTATTTTTAAAAGGGGGTCTTGTCACATGAAAGGACTGCCTGCCATCTAACTAAGCTCCCAGCATCTATTATTCACACAGGATCTGATAGTTGTGTATCCTTTCGTAGCTGCCATGCTAACGGCATGTGGCCACTGAGATCCGCGGGAGTGCATGTGTAGTGTGTACACCACGTACTGTAGACGGATTGCATATGGTGCCCACATTGTGAGCTAAAGGCCCGAGGTTCTCTGCACTTAACCCAGCACTGAGGTGACCCACTTGTCTCCACTGGGCATTCGTTACATTAGCCTCATTAAAACTTTACAAAGAGAGACAACAACAAGACCACAGTCTGTATAGCCTACCAAACGTGCACACAGTGCCACACATTGACTGATTATATAAACGAGAGGTTTGTACATGATTCTTCACTCTGGGCATGTTTAATTTAAGTAAGTGTATGTGACAACACGTACTGAAGAATAGGGTCAAATAATAAAATAATGTTTTATTTCAGGAAATCATAACGATAAGAGCTGATATCATTTATTTACATTACAAAATGATTGAATTTTTCAATGTGCAGTAAATTGATGCAGCATACAGATGAACTTGTTAAGGATATCCTTCAACTTTGAAATAGAAAAGTGTTTTTCTGATAGATGGAAAGATATCAGTAAATACTTTAAATTGTGGTGACTGGTGAGAGTTTAAGCTTTTGATTCATTCATTAGTCTATTTTCTATGTAGGCCTATGTGTACCCTGAAAATAAGTTCATAATAAATCAGCATTTTACACAGTAGCCTTTTACAAAACCACATGATACAGAATACCAGAAAATACAACAGACAAATACACTGAAATCAGTCAGGATGTAGGCCTGTGTAGAGTAGGCCTACTTTTGCCGAGAGATATTGTTGTGAAAAGAAAAACAAGCTAAGGGGGGCTGGTGATCTGAAGCACATGAATGAAGCACTCTACTCACAGACTCAGTTGATGTATCCTCTGAAAAGTGAAATGAATGACCCAAACCCTGTTCAAACTCCATATTCCCACTCAAAGTAGCGAGAGATCAGAGGCGGCGGTGGCGTTTCGATCTCTGGCGTGCTATTGTGGCTATGCTCCGCTGCCCTCCTCGGCCCCTGGCGCTGCGAGAGCTCCTCTTGACTAAGGCCCACCGGAGAGGCTGAGGAGCTGCAGCCACCGCTGAAACTGAGCCTACTCAGCAGCCATCAATAAATGATGGTGCCTCTGTCATGCGGGTCTGGCTAATAGTGGGAGCGTGCCGCTCCGCTCACAGACAGCCCACTGAGAGCCTAGCCCAGCACAAACACTGTCCAGCTCCACTCCAAACTGGACTGGAACTCATATTTGGACATCCCTCTCCAAAAAAGCCTGTGTTAGTCTGTGGTGTCTAGGTGCCGTCGGAGCGTCGCACAATGTGCAGCAAACAGGATGAATAAATAAAGACCACCACCTGCTCAAAGCAGCGAGATTTGTCAGGCTCATTTAGTGGGTTGGTCTTAGATAACTACTTGTAGGACCACATCTAGTGACACATGACAAATGCAGGGTGTCATTTACAAATAGGCAACTCACAGGGCCTGATGTCATTTACAATACTCAAAGGTCCTCTTGTCATTAAAAAATAGGCTACTCAAAGGGCCTGATGTCATTTACAAATACTCAAAGGGTATGATGTCATTTACAAATAGTCAAAGGGTATGATGTCATTTACCAATACTCAAAGGGTATGATGTCATTTACAATACTCAAAGGGCATGACGTCATTTACCAATACTCAAAGGACCTGGTGTTGGAGAAGTGATGCAGCCCAACAACCGCACTGTGATCAAATAAACAGGAGTAAAGTAGAGTGTTCTGCCTAATGCCCCACTGGTCTCTGTTGCCATGGCAATAAAGGTCAGATGAGTTGAAGTGTCTAAGTGGAAATTACAGAGGGTCATCCTGTCTCATACTTCATAGAGCATTCCATATTGACCTTGCACATGTCGTGGTGGCAATATATTTCAAAAGCACTAGTAGGCTTAATGAAAAGCAGATACTGTTTGTTATTGTCACAAATATAGGGCTCCAAGCCTGAACCCCATTAACCGGACCTGGTTTAAATAGAGTAGATGTATCAGACATTTGTTCAAGAGGGCATGAAAACATTCCTCTTCCTCTTCCTAGTCTCCTCTCCTCCTATGCTGACCTCATTGAAAAGTGATCAATGTTTCATTTCCCCAAATATGTAATTACTTAAACTCCCCTCAATGGACTAGAGAGCGAGAGAGAGAGAGAGAGAGAGAGAGCACTCTGTTGTCACATTCCAGCACATGAACACGATCCTCTGCTCAGTGTAAATAATTCACCTCAACAATCTCAAGAAGAGGTGCAATGGACCCTAGACAGCCATGCACACGAGTTCGCTCAGCTCCTGCTATCAGTGGCCAGATCCCGTCTGTGGGACGGCCATTTCTTCCCACACACTGCACTGAGGAGCAGGGATCTGCAAATCCCCAATCGCTTTATGAAACCCAGTCCTCGGAAACAGGCTTTATTGGAGAGATACAATAACAAAGCTTCCTCTGATAGCACTCATATGCTCAATTAAAGGTACCCTGGGCAAGGTGAGGGATTTTTTTAAATTACAGAGCAGTCGCCCATTCAATCGTTTGTTTTTTAAACATACACCAACACCTTCAATTCTTGACAATACATTTGGATTTGAAGAATTAAGACCATAATACTTTTTTGAAAAGACAAAGTGATGAACATGACTTCACAAGGCTCATGCATGAGTTGTTCCTTGGTGAGGAGTCCAGGCTGATCTTGAAAGCATTTTTTTTTTTTTTTGCCAAGAGACAGTAGGATCAGCTGAGAGAACTTTCATTGGCCACATGGCATAAGGAGCTATTTAGCCACCAAAGGGAGTAAATGAATTGAAAATTCTTGCTTAGAGTACCTTGAAGTACCATGTTTTGATCAAGGCAGATTCTGGCACACACACACACACACTTCAACCTACAGCTGTAGTGCATCTTTACGCCTCCATCCCACGTGAGTGCAGACACTGAACAGTCATGAAAAGCAAACCACTTCTGCCTAACATCTCTGCCATGGAAGGTAGTATAGGCCATTCCTGATGACTTCCCTGCCTTTTAAGCCAGGCAAGATGTGTAGAGCAGCAGGCCCGATGCTAATGTAGTGTGGTGCGGATGATGCTGGTGACAGAAGTACAAGGAAGGCTAAGAGCAAAGAAATACCCCCGTGACTCACTCACTCACATGTGTGCTCCAGCCCAGGACACAGTGGATAAGAGGACAGGTTGGTGGTGGATAAGATTATGTAAGAAAGAAATCTGTATGAAAATTTAATCTACAGAAACATGCTTAATGACCATCTCAGGAGATGGCCCCAGTCAAGCTGAAAGGAACAGAAAGTGCCGGAGCATCGTCGTGAAGCCACTCTCAGCGTCATCATGCACCACAGAGCCTCGCAGTACAGCCCGGCAAAGCCCTTTCTATCCCGAGTGTTTGGGGAAACTTTCCACGGTTTGAGCCCTGAAATTCCATCCTTTATTACCTAGCTTCTGAAGTCATCTAAAACCCCAGCATTCTGAGGCAAATCCATCTCGGACCACTGTCAGATAGAAGCATGAATAATGCAAACATTCCATCATTTCATTCCATGCAGGCAATGTAAATAGTCTTTCCTGCGACTTCTACTGCAATATCTCCTAGCAGTGTGTGGTGCACTTCCTGAGACTAGAATAAGATGCTATCTCGACAACATCCCTGCGTTATTGAGGTGATATGCAGTCAGAAGACTCACATCTCCGGTCTATTTGCAGCAAACAATAAGGCAGGCAGTGATGAGCTTCCGTGCCGTTTACATTACTTTGCATAACAATAAACTTACTGCTTACTTTGCAATACTCTAAGAAAACACCATACACTGCTTTTTTTTCTTTTTACATTTTTAATGGGATAAATATTCATTATGCATTCTATGTTTGTCTTGGTGAGTGCGATGCAGTGGTAAAATGTGGATTACGTGGCATGTGCCCTGGAGTGCATTCTCTTGTGTTCCTCCACGGACTCCGAGGGAGTGTTGCAGTCACATGCGGCCCAGTTGGGGCTCCATACTACTGCTGCTGCTGCTACTGCCCTCTCTTCCTCCTCCTCCTCCTCTTCCTCCCTGTTCCATTCTGCCCATATGGCGGCCACAACTCCCTGGGCATCATCTCCACCGAGCGCACCCAGGCACCAGCCTGTCAGAGCTGCCCCACCTCCAGCGGCTCTGCTCGCCCTGCTGGGCTGCATGGTGCGCCAGAGCGTCATCAAACCCTCATCTCCCTCCTGTGCCGGGGAGAGGACAGCACTCTGACACTCCGACACCGCCGCGGCAGTTCCAGGCAACAGCCGGGCACTGCACCAATTAGAATGCAATAACACCCACCAACACGGCCATCAGTGCACCTCACAGCACAGGTCACAAACAGCTAATAAAAGCAGCCCAGCAGTGACAAGGCGCTGCGTATGTGTGTACGTACGCTATGTCTGGCTTGGAGTCCAAACAACCACAGAGTACACAAGTCATTAGATCTGCTTCGGTCAGATTCATTTGAGTTTAATGCGTCTCTCTCTCTCTCACAAAGATTCAGGCCCACACACACATTCACACACCAAGTATTTTTTCTTATTTTAATTTCTCTGTGAGGTGGTAGCGATCTCAGAGAAATATGCCTTCCACCCACCTAAGACATTTGGTATGGCACTCCATTTAAGAGCCTGTTAAGTCCCCCCCACATGCTAGCCTCCCCCTCAGGCTGGCTGTTTCCAAGCAGAACGAACACTGCTCTATTGTCAAGTCCAACAGACCTGGGATAAAACAGCACAATGTCAACACTAGCACACTGATTGATGGCATCCCCTTCATTACCTGGTGTCAGTCAGTTGAGAGCCGTAATGTATAGCTCTAATGCTGAGTGGATGGTTGTAGTGACTACATGGCCATAAGCCAACTGCTAGCACATTAGCATTAGCTCTAAATGGCCATGCTGCTAGCTGGCGTGGTTGTAAATGTACAGACAGCCACAATGGCTCTCAGTAACTACACTTGTCCATTGACATACCGCTGAATGCCATAAACCCTCTTCCCCTTTTTCTGCTTCTGAGCCGTTAATAGCAAACATAAAACAGCCTCCATTGTGTCAGTGGCCTACAGCCGAGGGACCTGCTCCCCGGAATGCCTTTGCCCCTTATTATGCCTCCGATTTCCCCCCCCTCTCCGGCCAGGCTTTGAAAGATTGGGATGAATACCGGCCTGGAAGCCTTTCTTTTGCCTCATTTTTCCACCTGGGGCTCCGGGAAGAGCATTTTGCTGCGGACAATGTAGGACCCTGAGTGGCCTCGGCTTCAAAAGGAGATGTGCTTTTTATCTCAAAGTCTTCTTGAACTCTAATGAACAATTAGGTTAACAAAATTGCTTCGACAACAAAGGCGACTGTGAATATGGACCCGGACACATCCACCATACAATATGCAGTAAGTGTGCCAAACTGTGTCATCACCGTGGGCAGGGTATGTTTTGAGTGGAGGCTGAAATACTTTCTTGCATATCAAGTGTTTTAGTTTAAACTGTAGCTTCTGGTTTGTACCTTTAGTCTAGAACTTTCTGGGTCTAAAAACATCATCTTGCCCATACTTTCCATCCCAAGCTTGTGCTACTTCATACATCCATTTCAGCCAAAGAGCAACACAGAGTCATGAATTAAATATGCCCCCTCCATTTTTCTATGAAGTGCTTCTTTTTATACCCATTTTCCCAAACAAGATGATGAAGTCTGCTCAACTATAAGCTGGCTGTGTGTTGCCATAGGACCGCACTGCTGTATTTCAGAGACAATAATAGCACAGCAAATCATGTCACCTCATAGGAGAACCAAGCTGGAATTCTTCATAATATACTCTATGTCACGTAAGCAAACAGTGTTTTTTTTTTCTTTTATCGCACAAACGATATCGCAATAATGACTGTGACTACAAAAGGCAGCTTCTTGATGAGCCAAGAGCCAGTGCTTTAAAGATAAAAGGATGTTCACCTGAAGGCTTTTAGCCAAACAGGGCCAAATGATTGCAGAGGAGAGGAGAGGACAGACAAAGAGGCTTTACATGCGCACTATACTGTATGCCACACAGGCAAGAGAAGACAGAGGCATGATTAAATTTAGTGCTCACAAATGCTCAGTGCACTCATCCATTTGGAAAATGAGGAAATGCATGTGGGCTTGTTCTCATTAGCGTGTCCTTCCTTGTGTTTCTGCAGACTGCTCTCGCCTCAACTACACAGCCGCCATCAGTACAGTCCCAGCGCTGCACTGCTCACAAGCCACCAATGTCTGACTGATGCGTTAAAAGCTCTACCTGAGTGTGTCCTCACCTGGTCCCATGGCTTAAAGGCATGTGGGAGATTCAAACACACTACAAGGCAGTGGTGCATGCATGCCTGTTTGCCTGACTGACTGACGGCCGTAGCAGCCCTCTCCTCACAGACAGCACATACACATATGCTGTCTACTGTACAGAGATACTGTAGATGGCCCTTCACCACTCAGCAGGGTGAGCAGTGGGAATAGATTCACGTTCAGTAGTAGGCTAGTCACTATTGTTCCCAGCACACCTCCAATGTGAATAGAGTTGTAGATGACTCAGACCACCAGCTGATATTCAAACGATCCCAGAGGCGATGAATATACATATTACATGCTTCTCTCTTTTACAGCTCTACCCTTGAATCACTGATTCAAAAAGAGAGGCAAACATGAGGCCTGGTACAGCACGTCACAACAGGGGGCCACAAGGAGGGCTAATGGACGAGATGGCCGAGTTAGAGAAAGGGAGAGATCTATTGGAGTCTGTATTTGTCTTTGGTGCACTATGCCTGTGTGCAATGAGCAGCACAGCTCCATAGGCTGCTCTTTGGCCACTGCTCATTTCAATGCACCAGCTGTCATCTCAGATTGATGTCATCTTAATCCAGTGGCAGCACCATTTGTAAATAATTTTGAAAATATTCGGGTTAAACCCCTCCCTATCCATATGGTGTTGCTGAGTTGTCTCTTTGGATAAACAATTGTGATTTGAAATTGACCATAGCAACAAATGATGTGTCAAAAATAAATAAATAAATAAAATAAAACATGCACAAAAGTAATGCTTTTAGGGAATTGTTGACTATATATCAATCTATTGAGAGCCTATATGTGCACAATTGTTTGTAATTCCCTTGCACACAAGATCTGCCAAGTCCGACAAGCCTGAAATCGAACATCACATAAATTAATCTCCTGATTAAAGTAATATGCATTATACAGCTGGAACTCTTTCATGTTTGTGCTTAAATCAACTATTGTGGCATGAGTGCCAACATGAGAGAAAACAGACACTAAAGATGATGACCAGGCCTGTACCTTTCAACTGGACTGGACTGAAATACACACACACACACACACACACACACACACACACACACAAACTGTATAATTTTAGAATCTACTGTCAAAACTGGTATTATCAGGGAATCAGTGTTAGGAAGATTACCTGGGTTCAAATCAAGAAAGTCAGCCAACCCAATATGTGAAAGCCATGCTCTTACTGAGGGAAATATGAAACATGGGCTACTTGGAAATATTGTGCCCAGATTACCCAATGAATTGTGAACTGATACTGCACAATGTTCAGAACTTCTCGCTACAGTTCATGGTGAAATGTTTTTTTTATTAATGTCTTGATATTGGTTGCTCTCTCTCTCTCGCTTTCTCATGTAGCCTATAAAGTCACTGTTCTCCAAGACATGTTATTGTTCCAATAGTACATAGGTTAAACTTTAATATTATATATATATAATATATATATATGGGCAATTCCAGCATTATGGACATGACATTTGCACGCAAATGCATAAACTAAATGTCCCATAACTTTATCAAACATAGCAATAATTCATTGTTTTGTTCATTGAACTCTGCAACCTCCATAGCTGAATACAGAATAACAAAATCCATGTCATGATTTACATCATGAGAATATGAGCCTTTTAATTTGCGTTATGGACGTGACATAAAATGGACAAGCTTTGATGGGAGGTAAAGTTTTTCCATAAAGTCTGTGTAGTTTAAAGACTAACACAGAAATCCTTTGGTTTATATTATGGAAGAGGCCTACAGTAGATGAACACAGAAAAAAACACTTGGTCGTAAATAAGTCATTTCTGATTGGAGTTATTTTGGGAAAACTGGCATTATGGATGTGACATTTTTGGGTAATGGATGTGACATGGCTGAACCAAGCAGGTGTAAAACAACACCACAAGTTTGTAATGTAAAATTAACCTCAAATTTGTGAGGTTTCCATGGAATTGACAGCCTTGAAAAAACATAATTTCCATGTTGAGTTTTTTTTTTTTTTTTTTTTTTTTCTTTTGCATTGAAATGTGGGACATGGGGACATGCCCAGCACTTTTAATGTAGTAGCAGTAGCTGTTGGAGAAGGACATGCATTATGGCCTTCAGAGTTCACAGACTAGACAAGTGTCTGCTTTTTCCAGCGGGTATCCCTGGATCACTGGGCCCCGTGATGTTGGTGTGGCCTGTGAGTGTGGGTTCAGCTAAGGCCTGTGTAAAAAGCATGAGGGCACCAGCAGGGCGAGTGTTAGGGTGAGGACGAGTTGGCTGAGGAGCTTGGTGCCTGGCAATATGCTGTCCTTAATTACCCTCTGGGTTGTTTTAATCACATACTTCTAATTGCCTTTTAGGCAGCTTCCCTATGTGGCATAGGAGCTCACGTTTCTATTGCAAAAACTGTAATGTTGTTAGTACTTTAAGCCAGGCTTAACTTAAAGGTCTGTGGCTGTGTCACATCAGCCCCCACTCTTATTGCAGATAAAGATGATGATGGTGGTGATGAAGGGCCTGTGTGATCTTACTGCTCCTATTGGTCCTTGCTCAGATTGTGACACAGACTCGGTTTGTTTGGTTTTAAATGACTTTCCTTTTGCGAGAACACTTTCGTACGCGAGTATGTTTTAGATTCCTGAGTGGTTTGCCTGAAGTGCTTCTAAGTAGATGGGGGGTGTTGTTAAAGTGTCAGAAAGGCGGGGCAGGAAGGATTATCAGGGTAGCCGTCCTCTATCAGCTTCTGCCACAGGTCTGTGAGAGTTGTCAAGAGAGCTATACTCTTAACAAGACTCGGTGTAGAAACATAGAGGGTTTTGCGTCTAAAAAAAAACGCTGCATGAGGCCCAACTGTCTGGTTGTGAGTCTAAGAGCATGTTGCCTGCACTTTGACTGGTACAAAATTTGGCCCATTTGAGGTTTTGAATTGTCTGTCTGTGTTTCTTTTTTAAATGTCTGTCTCTGACATAGGGTGGTGAAATAATACCAGTCCCTTTTCCTCAGGGGAGATACTTGATACAGGGTTTCCACAGCATCTTAAAAGTCTAAAATTTGAGAATGTGAATTTAAAGTAGGGTGTGGAATTCTTTGCTTTGGCCATTTATGCAAAATTACATTTAGCTTTGGCCATTTATGCGAAATTCTCCTCATAATCTACTTACAGCCACTGAGTTGGAAGCACTGATATAAAAATTAAACATGTCAATCGCCTGTGGAACAGACAGGCGTTGAAAAACCATATCCTATCATTTGAGAGACCAGCCATTGGTGAGTTGTACATCAATCAAATGTTTGTACTCAATTCCCGCCTCCTGGAAGCTTTTGAAAGAATTTTCATGGAAGATTTTCCATTGTCTTGTGCGTCTGAGTTTGCACTTGTCCGTGATTGCCATGGTGATTGCACGTCCATGTTCTTCAAATGGGAGCTGTTAGAGGAAAATGGTGGGACCATTTCAGTTGCATTTTTTCAAAATCTGCCAGTGTTTTGAGAGTTCCATACTCTACCTTGAAGGCCTTAAAATCTTGTAAATATAATAAAATAT
>JAUCNH010000076.1:15943751-15955192 GCA_032353275.1 Sardinella hualiensis | reverse complement strand
ATCACTACCTCCAGTAGACAAACTTAGGTCTTTCTGATTTCTGGTCCACTTGATAGCATTAAGCACACCACACTTTATTTATTGAGCCGTGTGCTACAGTAATTTATGGCGAGCCAGCCAGGAGGTAGATGATTGATGTAAAATATAGTTTCTAGTATTAAAATAACTCTATACTGCACTATTTAATTGCCAATAGATCCTAACATTAATATAATATTTAATATATTAATATTTCAAAATAGAATTTCAATACTGAGTGAATTATCACTGACTACACTAAGTAAAAGACTAACATGGATATTGTTCAGAACCACCAGATTAAAATTCCAAATGCCGTTTTAGTTAGAGGCATCACTGGAAATGAAGAAAATGAGGAGATCATAGATTTCCTGAAATGCTATGGTTCAATAAACAGATTCATAGAGGTTGATTGTTCCTCAGAGCTATACCCAAGTTTAATTATAGAGTATAACTCAGGAGCGGCAGTGGAAGCTTTAGAACCTAAACTACCCTACGTACATGGAAGTAGTGATGGCAGTATTAACTACCAGGTTCAAGCTCTCAGCAGTGTTTACTCACAAAAAGCAGTACATAACACAACCAAAGCATGCCTTAACGAGCTCAAAGATGTAGCCAAACTTAGTGGGAAGGACCTTGCTGAGGTTCTTAGTGTTATGATGACCCAGATAAGTGAGTCTATTACTGACCTAGCATCACCCACACATAGTGAGTCCCCTCTTAGACTACCTGAACCCATTGCACACACCAGGAGATCCCCCTCCTCTGAGGTCCCACCTCCTGTTAAAGTTGTTCAGACCCCCACTTATACCCAGACACCCTCAGTTCAAGTTCCTAGAGCCCCATCAGCTGTAGCTATTACTGCTCAAGACCTGAACCCTCCAGAGGTGCAACGGGTAGTGGTCGAACACATTGTGAAGAGAGAAGACGGTGCCCTACAGATGCAGTCATGCCCCAAACTTCGTGCCTTTTCTGGAAAAACCCAGAGACCCGCTCATGAGCCTGACTATGATACTTGGCGTTCCAGTGTCGAGCTGATGATGAGTGATTCCTCCATGTCAAGCCTGCAGTGCTCTCGGAGAATACTTGAAAGTCTTTTGCCTCCAGCCACTGATGTAGTCAAGCATTTAAGTCCGCGCAGTCCTCCTGCTGTTTATCTTCAGCTACTAGATTCTGCTTATGGGACTGTTGAGGACGGCGATGAGCTATATGCCAAGTTCTTGGGTACCTTCCAAGATGCTGGTGAGAAACCCTCTGCGTACCTGCAACGGTTGCAAGTTGTGCTGAACCAGGCCGTCAGAAGGGGTGGCATTGGAAGTGAGGAAGCAGATAGGCAGCTTCTCACACAGTTTTGTCGAGGCTGTTGGGATAATGCCATTCTGTCTGAACTCCAGCTTAAGCAGAGAAAAGCATGTCCCCCGTCATTCTCTGAGCTACTGCTGCTGTTGAGAACAGAAGAAGATCGTCACGCAACTAAAGACATGCGTATGAGACAACACCTAGGCACCACAAAACAGAGAGTGTCTTCACATGTGCATTCTGCTTATGGCGGTGGAGAAGAACAGTCATTTTCCAATTTAAGTATGCTCACACAGGAACTCACAAAGCAAGTGGCAGAGATTCAAAGTCAGCTGGCAGCAATGAACAAAAAGCCTCAGCCCACTAAAACCACCAATGTTAAGAGAAGTTCCAACAGTAGGCCATGGCAGAGCAGGAAATCAGAGCAGCCAGTAAGAGAGTCCACGCAGCATGTGACACAGAACCCACCTTCTAAACCTAGACCCTGGTATTGCTTCCAGTGCGGAGAAGACGGCCACATTAAGCCAAAATGTGATGCGAGCCCGAACCCAGCCCTTGTGGCAGAGAAAAGAAGACAGTTAAAGGAAAAACAGCAACTATGGGCAATGGAGAATCCCGATCTTGCAGATGAGCAGTCAAACTACAGACAGTCTCCATTATAGGACGAATGGGGACTGTGACAAGTCAAAGATGTCCTGCTCACAACAAGAACAAACACAGAGCCCACCTTAAACAGTCAAACACCAAATCTTTATGTAGACTTCCCAGAGGATTAATAGGATCTAAATGCACAGCTCTAGTAAATATAGCAGGTGAAGATTGCAGTTGCTTACTAGATACGGGATCACAAGTGACGACCGTTCCAGAGTCATTCTATGACCAGTTCCTCTCCAGTCAGCCCATCAAGTCGCTCCACGACCTATTAGAGGTTGAAGGTGCAGCTGGACAGGCCGTTCCTTATTTAGGCTACGTAGAGATACTGGTCACCTTCCCCAAAGACTTCCTTGGGGTTGATCTTCAGATACCCACCCTTGCTCTTGTTGTTCCAGATGTACACCCTAACGGTCAGTCACTAGTTTTGATAGGCACCAACACCCTCGATGTGCTTTATGAAAGATACTCCGAAGTGAAAACTCCAAACTACCAGCCTGGACCCTATGGATACAGAGCCGTATTGAACACACTGGAGCTGAGATACAAACAGAACACCAACAGTACAGTCGGATTAGTCACCACGCTAAGAAGAATGTCAGCTGTCATCCCTGCAGGTCAGACAGTTGTGCTTGAAGGGTCAGCCAGTGCTCAGAGCATTCCTACTGGGAAATGGGCCATTATGGAGCATCCCACTCAGTCATCTCTGCCAGGTGGTCTGTGTGTGAAGAGTTGTCTGATTGCTGTTCCCACTCATTCCCCATACAAAGTTCCTGTTGTCGTCACAAACGTATCAGAGCATGACGTCACAATTCCATCCTCGTGTGTTATTGCTGAGTTGGGAACTTTCCACAGCATCTTGTCTCAACACAGTGTGGCCAGTCCTAAAGATGTGAATGTAACGCAGAGATCAGAACTGAAGCTGAACTTTGATGACTCCCCAATTCCCATTGACTGGAAGGAGCGAATAACACAGAAGCTACAAAGTATACCTGAGGTATTTGCACATCATGATCTGGATTTTGGAAGAACTGAACAAGTGAAACATCAAATCAAGCTTTCAGATGAAACACCGTTCAAACATAGAGCTCGTCCCATACATCCCCAAGACATCGAAGCTGTTCGCAAGCATATCAAAGAACTTCTACAAGCTGGAGTGATTCGCGAGTCTGAGTCCCCCTACTCCTCGCCAATCGTCGTAGTGAGGAAAAAGAGTGGAGAAGTCCGTCTCTGCATCGACTATAGAAAGCTGAACCTTCAGACTGTAAAGGATGCGTATGCCCTCCCAAATCTTGAAGAGACCTTCTCAACACTGAACGGATCGAAATGGTTTTCAGTGCTGGATTTGAAATCTGGATACTACCAAATTGAAGTTCAGGAATCGGACAAACCGAAAACTGCTTTCGTCTGCCCCTTGGGATTCTGGGAATTTAACCGCATGCCCCAGGGTGTCACCAATGCCCCGAGCACATTCCAGAGGTTGATGGAAAAATGTATGGGCGATATGAATCTAAAAGAAGTCATTGTGTTCCTGGATGACATTATTGTGTTTTCAAGGACATTAGAGGAACACGAAACAAGACTGATGAAAGTGTTAAATCGTCTCAAGGAATATGGTCTTAAACTCTCACCTGACAAGTGCAAATTCTTTCAAACATCCGTCAGATATCTTGGACATATTGTGTCTCGGAATGGAGTAGAGACAGACCCCGAGAAAGTTAAAGCCCTAAAAACCTGGCCAGTTCCCAGAAACCTAAAAGAGTTAAGATCATTTCTTGGATTTTCGGGATATTATCGAAGATTCATAAAAGACTACTCTGCAATAGTCAGGCCTCTTAACGAATTAACTCGAGGATATCCACCTGTCCATAAAAGTACAAGGTCAAGAAGGAAATCTGATTCAGCAGTTGGGCATCCACCTTCATCATCGGCAGTTGGGCATCCACCTTCATCATCGGCAGTTGGGCATCCACCTAAATCATCGGCAGTTGGGCATCCACCTATATCACCGGCAGTTGGGCATCCACCTAAATCACCGGCAGTTGGGCATCCACCTTCATCATCGGCAGTTGGGCATCCACCTTCAACCAGTTACTTCAACCCAAAAGAAACCTTTGGTTGTCGCTGGACACCTGAATGTCAACAGGCATTTGACACTATAATCTGCAAGCTCACGTCAGCTCCAGTCCTAGGTTTTGCAGACCCAAAGTCACCTTATATCCTCCATACAGATGCCAGTACCACCGGCTTGGGAGCCGCTTTGTACCAAGAGCAAGAAGGCAAAGTACGAGCAATAGCATTTGCCAGCAGAGGGCTGTCCCAAAGTGAATCCAGATATCCAGCCCACAAATTAGAGTTTCTGGCCCTCAAATGGGCAGTGACTGAGAAATTTAATGATTATCTTTATGGCAATGAGTTTACAGTTTTCACTGACAGCAATCCTCTGACATACATATTGACTACTGCAAGACTGGATGCCACTAGCTATAGATGGCTCGCAGCCCTGTCCAATTATGACTTCAAACTACAGTATAGGGCAGGCAAACAAAATATAGATGCCGATGGTCTATCCAGACGACCACATGGAGAACTCCTCAACGATGCCCAATCAAGAAAAGAACAGGAACGTATTCGCCACTTCACTGAACGTCATTTTGCCAACACAGACGCCACAGACATCGCTAACCAAGATGTAGACGTTGTCAAGGCCATCTGTGAAAGCTGTCTGGTCAGAGTTCCCAGTAACCAGTGTTCAAGTGACTGTGGTATCACCCTTGTCGAGTCTCTTGCTGTCTCTGCAGATGCGCTTCCAGAGTGTTTTGCTACAGAGAATTGCCATGGATTACCATCCATTCCCACTATGTCACAGTCTGAGCTGAGAGAAAAACAGAGAGCTGATTCAACTATCCGTGAGGTGATCACTCAAATGGAGCTCGGAGAGAAACCACCTCCCACTGTACGGAAAGAGCTTCCTGATCTTCCTCTTCTGTTAAGAGAGTGGAATCGATTGGAATTGCATGATGAGGTCCTATATCGCAGAAGGCAAGACAAAGACCAGACGACATATCAACTTGTTCTACCAGAGGAACTGAGAGAAACAGTTTTGCACAGTTTGCACAATGATATGGGCCACATGGGAATTGACAGAACTCTTGATCTCGTCAGAACACGATTCTACTGGCCAAGACTGGCAATGGATGTAGAGCACAAAGTCAAGACCTGTGATCGATGTGTACGGAGAAAAAGTCCCCCAGAAAGAGCTGCCCCTCTAGTGAGCATTAGAACATCCAGGCCACTGGAACTCGTATGTATGGACTTTTTAAGTCTTGAGCCAGATAGCAGTAACACCAAAGACATTCTTGTAATGACGGATCACTTCACAAAGTTTGCAGTTGCTGTCCCCACTTCCAATCAAAAAGCCAGAACTGTTGCAAAGTGTCTATGGGACAATTTCCTCGTCTGTTATGGCATCCCTGAGCGGTTACACAGTGACCAAGGACCTGATTTTGAATCTTCTCTAATAAAGGAGCTATGTGAAGTTTCCGGAATTCAGAAGATCCGAACAACCCCATACCATCCCCGGGGCAACCCAGTCGAAAGATTCAACAGAACATTACTGGGAATGTTAGGAACTCTCGAAAACAAGAAAAAGTCACACTGGAAAGAATTCGTCAAGCCCTTAGTACATGCATATAACTGCACACGGAATGAAGTTACAGGATTCACGCCATACGAGTTGATGTTTGGCCGCAGACCCCGCCTTCCTGTCGATCTAGCCTTTGGCTTACCTTTCAAAGAACAAGAGCATAAATCTCACTCGCAGTATGTGCAAAACCTCAGATCCAGGTTGGAGGAGAGCTACAAGTTAGCTGCTCAGAACTCTCAGAAAGTTGCTGACAGAAACAAGTCCCAGTTTGACAAGAAAGTAACCACTTCTGACCTCGAGATCGGAGATAGAGTTCTAGTGAGGAATGTACGGCTACGTGGCAAGCACAAACTCGCAGACAAGTGGGAGAACGACATCCACATCGTCATCAAGCGTGCCGGAGACCTTCCCGTTTACACAGTAAAGCCAGAGTCTAGAGATGGTCCCCCAAGGACACTCCATCGAGACTTCTTGCTGCCTTGTGGTTTTCTGCCAGTGCCAGAGAAGACAGAGGAAGAGCCTCCTCAATCTAAGCCAATACATCAAGTTCGAACACGTCAAAGAGTTGCTGGTTGTGAAACTGAAGCTGTTGAGTCAAGTGATTCAGAAGAAGAATTTTTGATACCTTTAGTTGAAGAGCGTGCATGTCCAAGCACTAGCAGATTTACAACCATCCATGACTACCCAACATCCAGTCAGCAAGCTTCTAATTCCACCACAAATCAAAGATCGGACCCAGTTCTCCACTGTCCCGAGAGTCATCTAGAGTCCATTCCAACTCAAGTTCCAGAGCAAGATCCTGGCACAGCTGTAAGTCCCAAATCAGATCCGTCCCCTCCAGTCCCCGAGGGTTATCTAGAGTCAACTTCAGACCCACTAACTGAAGATGAATCCCGCTCTTCTTCGACGCCTGATACTGAGACAATGCCTGTCAGATCTGAGAGATTCCCTGTTCAAACTGAAGATGAATCCCGCTCTTCTTCAACACCTGATACTGAGACAATGCCTGTCAGATCTGAGAGATTCCCTGTTCAAACACCATGTCCATGCCCAAACAGCCCCTCCACACAGCCTGATGAGTCAAGTCACGTCTTCAGGACAACAAGGACCAGAGAACACACAGACAACATTGAGCTTCCAAGCAATGAGCAAGCCACCTACGAGAACCCTCTAAGACGGTCACAGAGGCACAGAGTGGAACCCATGAGACTGCAGTATCCCCAGATGGGAAACCCCCTGATCGCTATAGTCCAAGCCCTTTTCCATGGACTGACAGAGGCATACACTGAAGCGCTGTCTGAGAACAGTGACCCCTATGCACACTCCTTTCCCTCTGCCCTTACAGGCCCTGTAGTTAGTATTCAGCCTGGCCGTCCATGCAGCGGGACGTGCATGAGTTCAAGGGGGGAGGGTGTAGCCCAGATCACAAAGGGTTAAGCCTATCAGAACCAGCCAATGGGTAGCTAAGGCAACCAGAAACAAAACACAGATTGATAAGAAAAGAAACAGAAAGATTTGAAATTACACGAACACACATATACACTTTTAAATGATCAAAAAGGTAAATATTCAATAGATATAAATGAACAAATGCTTAATTATAACTATTTAACGTAAATGGTAACTGTAAGGTATTTCTATCTAGCTACAGAAGAAAGAAAGAAAGACGAAGCTAGTCCAGCTAATCTTAGAATACAGAAGAGAAACGGTAATTATAATATTGACAATGACAAATAGAAGATCTTATTATTTTTTAGAGTTAGTAGTAATTTTTACATGTATAATTCATAATAGAAAACCCCAGAAGAAACGGAAATAACGGATAACTACTAAGAAGCCCCGAACTTTCCAGAACCCCTGAACTGGTGAGTTCGTTATTATGCTAAGCTAGCTGAGCTGACACTATGGTCAGAACAGCAAGGCTCTCTGCCTTAAAAATAGCTTTAACTTGTAAACTGAGATACAGTTTAATAGTACAGATGACCGCGAGGTTTTAAAGTGCCTAAAGTATTTTTAAGAGTTTAATGAAAGTTGCCGTTATCTAGGCTACGTGACTGCGTGAGTGAGTGCAGTGACTTTACTGTACTACTCTAGCCTGGTTGCCTAGTAACCTAGTGCAGTCACGTAGTGAACCTGAAGTTCGTAACAGCTGTTTAAAAATAAATATTTAGAACACTGATACTGAAGACACAGACACTACATTCTATTTTATTACTTTGTTTTATTTATCCACATGATTATTTATTTTGATACTGATATTGATACTGAGATACTGATAGGATATTGAGATACATGATTGTTTCTGACAGGTCAGGTTTTTTAGAAGGATTAGAAGAAGTTGATGGCGAGCCTCCCAGAAAAGAACCCCACTCTCCCTCTCTCCTGCCTCCCTCCCTGGTGGTAGGACTGTTGACTTTTGACTGACTGTGACTGACACTGACTTTTCCCCTCCACGGACAGACTTGAATAATTGTACATATTGTGATTGAAATAGATACATTGAATTGATTGAATCATTTGATATACAGAATTAACTTGAATCGATGAATCCATTTTAAATCATTTAATATTTGATCAATCACTTGTTGAATCTTTTGTAATCATTAATCTTTTGTAATATTATTGTAAATAGAATTAGAATATGTAAGGGTGCACCCAGGTAGGTTTAGATACAGAAACCTCAGACTTTGTGATTATGTATTTATTTATTGCACTGCACTTTTGTATTTATTTTGTTTCTTTTATTTGTTTGTTATTGATCATTTCTTTTATTATCTCAACTTTGCAATACATTTACATATTTATCTATTTATTAAATACTCTAATTATTTTAAACTTTCTGTACTTTATTTGCATCATCACTACCTCCAGTAGACGAACTAAGGTCTTTCTGATTTCTGGTCCACTTGATAGCATTAAGCACACACACTTTAAGACTATTTATTGAGCCGTGTGCTACATGTGCATTTTATGGTTCGTCTTTTTGAGGGGCTCTCTTTTCATGACCTTCTTTGTAAAAAGTTGGCAACCATGTTAGAAGTTATTAGTATTGTCTGAGGTTCCAGAATCCAGTGGTTGCCAAAAGCATATATTTATAATTTAAAGGAGAAGTTCTATGTGAATCAATCCATAGCCCTGTTGTTCAAGGTCACTGAATGCTGTTATAGGAAAAAGAACGAAAACATTTGATACAACAAAAGCTGGATAATGAACCAGGCAACTAACACTAAGTAAATGGGGCATAGTTTCTTACTTTCAGTTTCATTTCGCTATGCCCCATTCAGTTAACAGTAGTTATCGGTTTATAACTCGGGCTATGTTGCATCATTTGTTTTCGTTCTTTTTGCTACAGACAGCATTCAGTGACCTCTAACAACAGGGCTAGGGATTGATTCCCACCAAACTTCTTTAACTGGGAATGTGTAGTCCAGTGTGTAATTGGTGGCTGCACTTACGCAATGACTTGGTAGATGTCCTCTGAGCGGCCCTTGCGCAGCCTTAGGATCCATGCCCCGGGATTGGCCTTGAGCTGGAAGTAACCCTGCGAATACGGGATGCGGGACTCCGCGTCATTAAATCCCGATGAGGCCCAACAACAGTCGCACTCATCAGAACGATAACAGGCATCTCCGGTGCAGATCTGCCCCTCTGAGAAACACGCACACTACTGCTGCTGCTGCTGCTGCTACTGCCGCACAAACACAGCCTGTCAAGCCCTCTGAGACGAACAGTCTGATACACTTGCTGAACTGAACTGAGATCAATGACTTGCGGAGCTCAAAATTCAAAAGAAAAAAAGCACTGTTCTCAACTGGTTTCATCCTCATTAGCAACAGAGCTATTAGCTTTCCTGCTGGATGCCGTTTCCTTCATTTTCTTCGGGATAAATAAAGTCTCTCTCTTCTCTCTCTCTCTATCTATTTATCCATCTATCCATCCATCTATCTATCATCTCCAAGAGCAGTGAGCCTGGGAGAGCAGTGGGATGTAGAGGGCCTCACCAGGTTGGCCATGACGATGGTGTCATGCATGAGGGGGTCCTGACTCATGCCCAGGGTAAACTGCAGGCCGCGGGGGGGCTGGCCCGTAGACAGGTCGAAGCAGTGGCCCTCCAGCAGCAGATGCTCCAGCTCGTACTCAGCAGACACCAGGCCCTTCACCTACAGTAGTGCACCCACCCACACACACACACACACACACACACACACACACACACCATGGAGAGCACTCAGACACCAGCTCCTACAACTACAGTACTGCAAACACACACGCACACACTCAAGACACACGCTCACCACCACACACTCCTCATCCTCTTCCAAAAGTAAAGAGGCCCATTCTCCTCCTGTGTGCTGTGTGTGCAGTGTGTGTGAGGGCTTGTGGGCACAGCAGTGTGGGAGTGTGAGAGTGAGTGTGTGGCTCATGTTCTTCGCACCTCCTGGAGGTGGATGTTGTCCAGGTCGTGGGGGCTCCGCACCGCCTCCACCATCCAGCTCTCGGGGGTGATCATGTTGAGCGTGAGCAGGGGCGACTCCGGCATGTCCACAAAACGAGCCACGGGCCCTGCCGACACGCTGTCGTTCCCCAGGAACGTGACGTCCGGCTGCAGGACGTAGCGGTAGAAGCTGCGCGACAAAAATGAAGGGGAGGGGAAAATGATCAATCCAGATTAAGATTATTCAACCTAGATTAAGATGTGCAATCACCTCATTTGTCTTGAGACGTCATTTTCTTCCAATGAATTCATTAGATTATTAGATTATTTCCATTCATGATAATAATAATAATAATAATAATCTATATTCTTTTATTTACACATTTTAATTTCCGTGAGGGAAATGTCCTCTCTGCCACTAACCCCATGGTGAATTTCACTAATGGCAGTTGGCTGCCTGCTTTTAGCGGCGCCTGGGAAGCAGTGAGGGGTTAGGTGCCTCGCCATGGCTGGTAAGTGGCCGATGGCAGTGGCAGTGGAAAAGTGCCCACCTCCTCATTGTCCCCCATTCCCCCCCCTCCTCACACACGTGCCACCTGGGCAGCTTCTCTCGCCCCCTCTCTCTCTGATCGGGCCTTCAGACAGCGCAGGGCCGGCCCACGGAGCAGACGGAGATAACAAGGCGAGTGATCAATATTAATAAGGGCCCTTATTGTATTTGAGCTGCCTTTCTACCCTAAGGCAGCTCAAATACAATAAGGCAGACCACAGCACACACACACACACACACACACACTCTCTCTGCGCAGGAAGGCATTCCAGACGTGAAATTAACTGCAGCACTGCATGGAGGGGGCATGTCAAAACAGCTCTGGCAAAGCCGGCTAAGTGGCGCATCCCATAATCAGGCCCCTTCGCTTCTCAATAGATGCTACTTTAGTCCGTCATTAAATGAAGACAACCCAGATGAACCCGGCAGAAAGTAGAACAATTTAGTCAGAAAACTAGCCCGCAGACGCTGTAAACAAATCCAACAAAAACAACTGATAACAACCTCCAAAGTCGACTTCAAGCGCTACTTTTATCCTGTCTCTCTATGTGGGGAAGGAAGGGAAAAAAGGCATTTTTAAGTTGAGGTGTGCTTGGCAGGGTGCCTGCTCTGGAACAGAAGCCCCTCTCCCTCACGCGCACACACACACACACACACTGACACACACACACACACACACACACACACACTGACACAAACACACACACACACACACACACACACACACACTTACACTTACTGTAGTGTAATACAGTGTGTATCATTATGTACAGTATAATTTATGTATCAGATTCAGTATCTCTCCCTGTACACATGTGTTTTTAAGATTTGGTCTGGTCCAG
>JAUCNH010000076.1:15812961-15826952 GCA_032353275.1 Sardinella hualiensis | reverse complement strand
AGAGTACAGGGTGCAATATCCCACAGACCTTCCTTCGGGATTGATAAAGTATCTATCTATCTGTCTGTCTATCTATATCTATCTATCTATCTATCTATCTATCTATCTATCTATCTATCTATCTATATCTATCTATATATCTATCTATCTATCTACCTTATGTTAGATTCGGCCAAGGGAGGATTACAAAGCAGTTAAATTGAGGCATATGAAGATCACATGTAGTGACTGTGACTGTCAGATGTGTCAGATTGACGTGTTTCAGCAGTAAATATTTCGGTAAATTCTGACAGCAGGGGGAGGTGAGCTAATAATAGGGTGTGTCTGTTTGAGATGTTGCATGTATGTCATATAAGTGTGACTCAAACGCAGTCGTGCGAGGGCTGAGCCTAAAATGAGTGGCGCTAGTCATACTGTACCTCGTCTCGACATCACAAGGCTGATGTTTACGGTGTCACATCAAACAAGCATCAGTGCTCCAGTTCCCTCCTCTGGGCTAAAATTAGCGCCCTGCGCCGCTCGTGAGAGGGGGATACCTTGCTCTCCGAACCCTAACACTTGCCCTTACTGTCAGAGGTGTCATTCCCAGCGGATGTCCTGATCATATTCTAACACTGACATATGCTGACTCAGCTCCACCTAAAATAAAACACATCGGCCACACACTAAAAACTCAACAGTAGACATTGCATGCATGCATGATGGGAGGTTTCTTGAATGCTTTTGACTTTCTTGAGGACTCTCTTTGAATCTGTTTGTGGTAAAACTTTACCACTCTGTTTAATATGCCTGCTCTGATCTTCACCCTCTCTAACAAGCTGATCTGTTGCATCACTTCCTCCTCCTGTTTGCCCCTTCGGCTGAATCTGACCTCTGGCGGAGCTTTGTCACTTTGCTGCCTACCTGTTGGCGGCCGCTCACCTGTGCTCTCCCTTTCTCTCTAGGTAGGACAGGTGAGCTGGACGATATCCTGCCTGAGTTTGATATGGAGATAATGCCAGGTATGGCCAGGCTTCCTTTCTCTCTCTTCCTCTCCAGCAGCTTCCTCTCCTCTGGCCTAGTCTGCTAGGAGCGTGGCCCTCTCACCTCCTCTGGCTTTCTCTTCACTAAGCTTCTCTCATTGATTTGCTCCGGGGTTCCATGCACACAGTAGTCAGCCACTAATACTGTTAGCCATCCTAACTTCTTTCTGTCCAAAACAGAGAGGACAGGACACCCGCTTGGCACCGTCCACTGTCCTCAGGTCTAGAATACGCCATTGTGGCCCCCTTGTTAGTATATCAGACTCACAAGGGATGATTGGAGTGAGTTAGACAGCAGGAAGAACCTCATTATACTCTTGGGTTTGGCCAGATTGTGCGATAAGGCCAGAGGCAAACATCCCAGCCCTAGACTATCATCTCCCCTCAGGGAACAGAGGGAGGAACGCAATGGCTGATTGAGGAATTTCTGGTGGACTGGCTAGCATACTTTTTGTAGTTTTAGATAATAATCCACCTAGAGAGACTACTGATGACTTGTTGAAATTCTAATTTAATATTTAAACAAGCTGAGCCATTCATAAATCTCACCTGTCCATTACTATACAGTACAATTAAATGTGAGCATCTGTAAATAGTCTATAAGATACAGAGGCCATCCAAGTAAAGTGTGTGTCCTAAGTGTTTTAGGTAGTGTTTGTAGTGTGCACACACCGTGCTGACTTCAGAGAACTGACCACAATACTGGCTGTCAGCTGCTACTGCCACTGACTCTATTGCCGACTCCATGTGTAAAATTGGCCCCAAACAAGCTGGCAGAGGTGGGCGTACCGCTCAGATTTGACCCCCAAACACTCACCAGTGGACATCAGACATCTGACCGTCACCCCAGAGTGTGTACACACTATTACTATTAGACCTGCAGATCCCCATTCCATGCCAGCGCTGGTGTAACTGTGAGCGCCCCTGTTGTGTGTGTGTGTGTGTGTGTGTGTGTGTGTGTGTGTGTCCTGTAGAGTGGCTGTTTGTGGGAGCTGTGGTGCTGGGCAGCATCCTCTTCCTCCTGCTGGTGGGCGTCTGCTGGTGCCAGTGCTGCCCGCACTCCTGCTGCTGCTACGTCCGCTGCTGCTGCTGCCCTGACACCTGCTGCTGCCCACGGCATCGTAAGTCACACACACACACACACGCGCACACACACACACACACACACACACACACACACACACACATAAACACACATGCACACACACACGCACACCTACATACACACATACACACACACACACGCACACACACGTACAGGCACACACACACATACACACACACACACACACGCACAAACCCGCACACACACTCAAATGTCCATTTGCGTTACTGATGAGCATTTGATGTCTTGACTCCAGTGTATGAAGCAGGGAAGATGATCAAGAGCACTCAGCCCACGCCCATCCCCATGTACGCCCCCTACTACCTGCCCGGGGTCCCCACCATCGTGCCCCCGCCCTCCCTCTCCGCCATTGAGCCCAAGATGACCTCCGTCCCCCCGTCTGTGGACCACAACGGCCCTGGAGGTGAGTGGACCCGCCCCTCCCTGGGTGGGCCCCTCCTGATTGGCTTCTGCCTCCATCAGTCTGCCTGTCAAGCTAAGCTTCCATAGGCCTAGTCGGCTAGGTCATGACCGTTATGGTCACTCCCAAAGTTCACTCGAATACTAATTCTCACTAACATCAAAGTAGATTGTCATTCAAGTTCATCATAATCCTCTAACTATGTGTCTCTTTCCAAGTCTCTTTCTTAAATCACATGATTTAGTGTCGTCAGTGTAATTTCGTCTTTAAGAAAAGAAAGAAAACAACAGGTCACTGTGGAGATGGCTAAAAGCCAGACCAAACTAGTTTGACCTTCTAAAAGTTATGTGTGACCTGGAGTGGCTAATAATTGTGTGAATGTCTGGACAGTTTCAGTTGTACAGTAGTGTGTGAAATGAGTGCTAGCTTGGAGATGAGGAGCACAGGGGAGTGTGTGCTTGTAAGTGAGAGAGTGAGAGAGAGAGAGAGAGAGAGAGAGAGAGAGAGAGATGGAGAGAGAAAGTATGTTTGTGGTCATGTTTTATGGGAAGGACACAAAAGCTACCCTATAGTGTGTATGTGTGTGTCCACAGTGCGCAGTGGCTATCGCCTCCAGCAAAATCAGGGTCATGACTCTATGAAGGTTGTGTACTACATAGAGAAGGAGCTTGCACAGTTCCAGCCCTCCCAGATGCCAAACCATAAATGTAAGCCTGTGTGGAGTTAGCCTAATTCTTTGCAATCATGTGACCTTGTGTGACTGTGAGTGTGAGCGTGAGTGTGTGTGTGTGTGAGAGAGAGAGAGAGAGAAAGAGAGAGAGAGCGAAAGAGTGACAGAGAGAGAGAGAGAGAGGATTTGCTTGTGCACGGGTGTGTGTGAGTGTTAGCTGTAGTTGTGGGGAGAGTGCCTGAGTTGCTTGTAGATCAAAGGTCAGGTGGAGAGTTTGCATTTATGGCCCACGTCACCCTTTCACTTTCCCCGCCCCCCCCCCCCCTTCCCCGTCCCCGTCCCCTCCCCATGCTGTCTTATCTTCTACCCTCATGCCGTCTATCTGCTCTAGCTGCCCTCCATAGATTTGCATGCCTCTGTGACCATCTGTGTGTCATCTGTTTGTCAAGTCAATGTCAGCTCACCCATCCACAGACAAGTACCGAACTTGTGCTGGACTTCATGTGTCCATGACCTTGATGTGGCTATCACTAGTGCGCTTGTCCACAGTGACTTATTAGCACTGAACTGAACGTCTCCTTCCGTAGTCTTGTCGTGTTCGAGGCGGTTTAAACTCTCCTAGTGCTCTAGAGGGGCAGAGAGACATTTAGAGTCTTTGCTGTAGAAAGAGAAAACAGAAAACACTGTTGTCAATGCCTGGTCCTAAGTTCCGAGCTGTGTTTCAGCCGCTGGAAGCGTATCAGAGTTGAGCTCTCTGCACGAGGGCGACACCGATTTCCGGCAGACCTATCGGCAGGTGCAGAGGAAAGCCCTTCCACCAATCAGTGACTTCGATGATGAGCCTCGCATCCACACGGGGTCCACCTCCCATGGTCATCGTTCCACACGCTACCCCAGTAGCCATGCAGAGGAGCACCATGATGGCAGGTGTGTGTGTGTGTGTGTGTGTTTGGGTATGCAATGTGTGTGTTCATGTACTTATATTTGTGTTGGTGTCATGGGACTAAGTTTGATCTGTGCCACAGTCTTTGTCCTCATGCTGCCTATATGGTCCCCTGCAGATGGAACCCCCGATCGGAGCACTTGCAGAGGAAGGCCTTTGGCTCCAGGGGGCGCACCGGCTCACTGGACGAGCTGGAGGAGTTCGCCAAGTCTTACGGGCGGCACGGCCGCAGGGGCGAGGCCAGAGACCCCGAGCGTGACTACGACCTGGAGCTCAGGCCCCGGGACAACTACCCCACCTACCGAGCCGGCTCGCCTCCGCGGCGCTACCGGGACGACGACGACGACGGTGGTGGAGGAGGCTGGCACAGCCGCCATAGCCCGCCTCCGTCGCCACGGAAACGACGGGACACGGGCGACAGCGAGCGGCGTGGGCACCGACGCAACTCCTACGACGACACATTCCTCAACACTCTGCTGGAGCGCAAGGCCCGGGGCGGGGGCGGGGGGAGAGGGGCGCGGGGGTCGGGGGACGACAGCGACACGCCCTCCAAGGGCAGCTCCAAGAAGAGCAGCGACTGCTACTACAGCCGGTCTCCTAGCAACCGGCCCGAGGAGGAAGACCCGTTGCCCCCATACACGGAGCTGGTCCTGGAGCGCCACCGGTCCCGCTCCCGCTCGCCCAACCCCCCCAACCAAGCCCCCAACCCCCCCGACCGCTACCGGACTGTGGAGCCCAGCACGCGGCCTTTCTCATACACGCGGCCCGCCAATGGCCTGAGTGTGGCCCACACCCTACAGGAGCGCCGGGACGAGCGCGACAAGTCCAGGAAAGTGGTGAGTTATCTGTAGGAGGAGGCGGCGTCCTGGCAATAGCGCACCACAGGCAGAGCTTTAACGCTGAGCTATAAAGATGCCGAAACCACCAGCGAAACACTCCAGATGTTTCAGATGGGCAGGATGGGCAGGATGGTCAGTCTTCAGCATCGGCTCAGCAGCATTAGCACAACACAAGCCCTCAGTAGCCTACAGTGGGTCCCATTTGCAAGCAGGAGGAGACAGGCAGTCAGTACAGGGCTTAAAGCTCAGGAATAGCAGGTTAGGTCATGCAGTGGACAGTCAGCCAACTCCAGCTAGTGTTAAACCAGATAGCGAATATCTGATGCTCTTACCTCAGAGTCACATCGCCAGCATCTTCACATCAGTCAGGTCATAGGAGGCCTGTCGGCCAAAATAGGAAGTGGACAAGACTTTCTGGACCAGTTAAGGTGTAAATTTATCTGTGTTTGTTGCCAAACTCTAGACTTTACTGTGTCTTGTTTAAATGTTTTTTATTACTGTAATCATTTATGAACAGAAATTATCTATTAATTATAAAAGATGTTTTTAATGTAGATGATATTGTGAATATAAAAGTTAATCAATTTTCTGTTAGAAGTGTTACATTTGGCATTTTTTTTATTTTATTTTATTTTATTTTGTTCATGTTTCTGTCTCCATGTTCCTAACACCTTACTAACCAAGCATGAGCTGCACGTGTGCTGTGGATCCTCACAACTCTCACTGACAGGCCTGACTAATCGAGCTTGAGCCGCGCGCTAACAGGGTCCCTAATATCTGGCTCTTGGTGTTTTTTAACAGAGCACTCATCTAAGCAGAGACTCTCTCATAGTATGACTCCACCCGAGAAGCTTGCGGGCGCAAAGCGCCCGTCACAAACAGCACACTAACTAAGCAGCACACACGCCAAGCTGCCAAGATCCAGCAGCAGTCTTGATTGATGGAGAGGAAAATAACTGGAAAATCCCAGAGGACACGACAACTGTTTGTGTGTGTGTGTGTGTGTGTGTGTGTGTGTGTGTGCGTGCGTGTGTATGTGTGTGTGCATGTGTCAGTATACTGTACATGTATTTCTATGTGTGCATTCTTTGTGTGTATTTACATAGTTGCCTTGACTAAGTGCCAAGTGTGTATGAGTGTGTGTGTTTGTGAGAGGATGAGAGGGAGAGAGAGAGAGAGAGCGAGAGAGAGAGAGAGAGAGAGAGAGAGTGGTAAGATGTGCTCCCCTCTTAGCCCACTTACCATCTCCTTGTGATCTTGGAGTCATTTGTTTAAGGAAAAAAAAGCAATCTAATAATTCTGATTGTTTTTATTTCCACATTGAGGACCATGCTTCATCCCACCACAGTTACAAACTGTGCAGAAGCAGTTACACATCCAACAACACATGCTGCTCTAGAACCTCTCGGTTCTGGGGGTTCTCTTGCAGCTCAGTGACACCTACAAAAGTTTATTTCTTCCTATGTACTGTAAGTGCACGCCATCGCCTTTGAAATAAGTGTTCTAAATTTGCACTATAGTGTAGTATTACTGATGCAGAGTTAATCAGTTGGCCCACACGGGTTGCTCATTCAAAAAGGTGCCATTCTTTTGTATGTATTTGCATTTCAAAATGTTTTCCATTATGATGTTTTTGATATAAACATGCACTCTATTTTATGAAGTATGTGTGTGTTTTTTGTGTGTGGTTGCTTGATAGATCATGTGTGTAGCTATGCACTGATAAAGTGTATGTTTCTTATCGCAAATTAGTGTAAACTGGCTTACAAACGAGCAAACATTCACCTACAATTCCAAACACACAGCCCCACTCATCGTTTAATCTTTTTATCGTCTGAATAAATATGTACACTAATTCAGTATTAAAAGCAGCACCGCCATAGGCCTACGCTGTCGACAAATAATTGCAAAAGGAGGATTTAAATTGTGGTTTTCAAGATTTTGAAACATGCAGACCACAAAAAGTGGAAATAGCACAGAAGTTTTTTAATTCCCAAGGGGGCAGAGATCCATCCTGTCCAGGAAGAGATTACAATAGCAGGAAAGAAGTGACATTGTGCTCTGCAGGTGTGGGGAAGACTGACTTGGCCGGGGCCCAGGCAAGAGGAAATCACCAGCACAAACGCATGCAGAATGTGTATCAAATACCAGACAGAAGTGGGTTAAAGAGAGCTGAGGACTATCGGCATTAATTGGCTCCAAACTCCAGTTACCCTGCCAGACTGTGGAGCCACTGGTATGTGAAAAATAAGGGCGACCACAACCCCCTCCCTCCTTGTGGGGATGCATTCATTCTCTTCGATTCTGCGTAGAGACCTCTATGGAGAGAGGCACTGGGCCAGTGGAAGTCCACGCACAGACGCTAATCCTATTGGTTAACTTCTGGTGCCTATTATGCTGATGAAGGCCTATTCAAAAGTAGAATATTTAAGCAAAAGTGCTTGGTGCTTAATACGCCCCCTGGTGGATTTTTGGGGAGTCACAATGTATGCCCTTAGCAGAAGGTTAAATTGTCCCACACAAAACTGAATAAGAAATTGAAATGACAAGATCTACTTCCACAGTTTTTCTTAATCGAAATTAGCGAATCAGCTCCAGTCACACATACAGCCCCAGTCACATACACATAGCGCATCCGTGTGGGATTTTCTCCGCGATGCACCTGTCATTGCGGGGTGGGGTAACTGATGTCACTGGGAGCAGGCTGTGGGGGAGGGGAAAGGAGCGAGGACTGGGAAAAGTTACGTTTCGTTGTCTAGCCTACCTGCCGCACGAAGAGTTTGAGGTCGCTCCTAAACTCCACGAAGAAAAAGAGGAAAAAGAGAAATTATGACTTTCTCTATTTACTCATGATCTACCAAGATCATATGAGCTTTTTATGTTTAGCGTTGTAATTAAAGCAGTGGGTATCTGTAGTCGTCAATAGCTTCCGCGTTGAATGTCCTTTAGAAAAAAAAATGGAAAATTTGATACTTGCGGTACTTCTACTTGGAATTCTGCCTAAAGGTGAGTAGGCCTATGCAATATTCCCCTCATCCTGCGCCTGTCGGCTATTTCTTTAGAATGAGTTACAATGTGTTGCTTTATCCGATCAAAATTTTGTTTTCTACCGAAACTGGCACAAGTTAATTATCAACAGGTGTAAACACCACAATGGAGACCTTTGCGTCACGTGACCATGCTGTTTACTAATGACACTATCGATCGATCACAATAATAATAGTTTTTGATCAGTCTTTAGATTTTACGACGCTACGCCAAGCCTAGGCCTTTAGGTTTAACTTCAGTGTACTTACAGTAGGTTAGTAAGGCCTTTGCCTCACATTCAGTGATTCTATCTAACACAGAGTTACAGTCCATTCAAGTGACTGTTCCTCAGACGGAAAGAAGCACAACACTCTTTGCATCGGTCATCCTTCGCTGTGACTACTCAACATCCGCCAATCCATCAGAGGTTTTAGTAACATGGAGGTATAAGTCTTTCTGTAAAGACCCTGTATTGGAGTACTACTCTACAGGTAAGCAAAGCATCATGGCCTAGTGCTGTTTGATTGAGTACATTTTATGTTTGTTTTATGAAGTTTTTTTTGTGAAGAATGTATAAATACGGCTGTTTCTGGTTAGCATACAGACAATACAATATGTGTTTTAGTAATTCTGGTTGGACCCTGTCTCATTTAAATATGTAACTACTGGGAGATGAGGAGAGGGTTTTAAAATCTGCATAGCTTACAACTGTCAGTGAAATTGACAATACCAATACCTGTGTCATCACAAGATTTTTCGTAATTTATTCTCTTGATGACATATGTAGACCTACTTCACCCTACCTATTTGGAGTGGCACAATAAATTAGAGCAAGAGTTGTAACTTAATTGTGTGTAAACATTGTGTCCCCTCTCTCCCCAGCCTACCAAGCCTCGTTGGCCCTGGGGCAGGACCCAGCCAATGACTGTCCCGATCGCCAACGCACAGTTCGCGTGGTGATTCAGAAAAGGGGCACTAATGAGCCCACACTGGGCTCTGAGTACCGTGAACGCAAGATCACCATCCAGAATAGTGAGTCACAGTGCATACAGTCCTACTGCTTAGGTGCATAAGTACATAATGTAGACACACTTCAAATCTGCTGCAGTGATGCAATAATAGAGGCCAGTGCTGATTGGAAGAGGGGGGTTTGTGTTCGTGATAGACCATGTGCAGACCAGAAAATAGAAAGAGAAAGTACTAGAAATTTCAATGTATGTATGTATTTTGTAAGAGATGTCACTAAACAAAAACTTGTACGACTAGTGAAAACTTTGTCACATTTGACACATTTATAGTTGTACACATACCCAAATCACACATTCCCAAATATATTGTTGCTCTGACATATCTACAACATGTTGTTTAGCCTTGTATGAAACATGTTGTTTAGCTGATGGCAGAATTTCTGTAACGTGTTTGTTTTTACTCATCTCACATCCTTACGTGGAACTCAGAGGCAGACTTGGTGATTAATGAAGTCATGTGGTGGGACAATGGCGTGTACTTCTGTTCCATCGACGCACCCGGAGACACAACAGGAGACTCGGATCGAGAAATAAAACTGATTGTTTACCGTAAGTAGTACAAAAGCAAGAAAGGAAGCTTTAGGGCACAGCAATACTGAAATAATCATCACTTTATAGAGAAAGTAGTGTGTTTATCATATTAGTGTGTTTATCATGTCATATTTGCATGCTGTTTCATGGTAAGCTGTTTCATGCAAAGTGTTGGAGAGTCATGTCCAGATTGCACTGATAGGGGTGGATTCTCTGTTCAGATTGGCTGACGGTGCTGCTCATCATAATCGGAGCCCTCCTCCTCATCATGCTGCTGTGCATCTGTTGCTGCCAGTGCTGCCCGCAGAACTGCTGCTGCTACGTGCGCTGCCCCTGCTGCCCACAGACGTGCTGCTGCCCGGAGAAAGGTGCCACACACACACACACACACACACACACACACACACACACACACACACACATCGCCAGTGCACACACACACACACACACACACACCGCCAGTGCACACACACACACACACACACATATCGCCAGAGTGCGCGCACACACACACATCGCCAGTGCACGCACACACACACACACACATATCGCCAGAGTGCACACACACACACATACACACACACACACACACACACACACACACACACACACACTCATCGCCAGTGCGCACACACACACACACACACATCGCCAGTGTACACACACACACCAGTGCCAGTGTGCACGCACAGACAACAAAACTCTTGCCCAGCCAGTTTGGAATGGAATTGACCTACTGTAAGCCACAACAATCTCACCAGAGATCTCCCTGTCCTCCTGCTCCTGATGTCATCTGTGTTGTGTGCTGTATGCATAGTGCTTATTAATAATGGCTACCCACTCCAAGAGTAAAGGGCCGTTCACATCTAAACGATAACTAGAACTATAACGAGAATAAAATATCGCTCTAATTAATGTGAATGACAACGTCCACACCACAACTATAACGACAACGACATGTGCAACGATATCGTTGGGATCACTTTCTGAGCGATTTTGTGAATGATAAAAGGTTTTCAGACAATCAGAAGCATGGAATTTTATTCACATGCGGGCAGACTTACTTTATCGTTGGCCAGTGTGAACGGAAATGTTGTTATAGTTATAGTTATCTTTCTAGTTATCGTCGTAGATATGAACTGCCCTTAACCAGAGTTGTTTTGCTTGCAGCGATCATGCAGCACCGGATGATGAAGGAGGCCAAGAGAGCGATGGCCCCCTGGCTGCATGGCCAGCCCATATATGCCCCAGTGTCCAACGGCTCCTCTCAGGCCAACTACCCTTTACTGTACTCAGGTCAGTCTGCTGCACAGAGCAGGAGTCAGTCCTACCTACCCAGCTGTGCTTATCAGATTTATCAGCTCAGTTTATCACTGAGCAAATTATGTATGGCTGAGCTCCTATTAAGCAATGTGCTTGGTGTGGGTTATGTTTACGCATGCAGACACTTGAACAGGAATCAAAGTAGAATTCAACAACTTTGAGATAAGATTTGGTTTGTTATGATTTCTGCAATCAGACACAGGTGTGTATGAAATTTTCCAAGAATTATGGAATTTTAACTTGGGGATTGATATATTTTTTTTTTTGGCATACATATTTTTCCTAGGCTCTGTGGCAGACTACCCAACTAAGCAGGGAATTCCCATGGGCCCCATGGCTTATCCGCCTCACCAGCAGGGCCCGCCCGGCATGGCTCATGGGGTGTATGACGGTCACAGCATTCCAGGAAGTGCCCAAGGGGCCAATCAGATGCTGGACTACCTGGAGAGTCAGGTGCGGGGCATGGACGTCGCAGCACCCATGGTCCACACCCAGCCAGCCCCCCATCAGCAGATGGCCGCCCCCTCTCACCATTACCAGCCCTTATCAGCCCAGCACCGAGCCACCCCGCCACAGGCCGTGCCCTTCTCCGCTGGCCCTCCCAGCATGCTCTCTGCCCTGGACGAGATCGGCGTTCAAGGCGTGGAGCGCCGCGTCATCCAGCTGCCGCCCATCATCGGCCGCGGGGCCAGCCAGCCGTCTCACCGAAGCTCCGGAGGCACCCGGGGGGGCGGAGCACGCCTTTCCATCCCATCCAGTGACGGCTCCAGCCGAGGAGGCTATCGCCGTGACAACCGAGGAGGCCCTCGCGATGCTCCGTCACCACGCCGTGGCATCTTGCGTGGCTACAGCGATGAGTCGGACTGGGATGATCGCCACGGGAGACGGGGGGGCTCGTCCGGAGGCAGGCGAGGGGGAGGCGGGGGTTCCGAGGGTTTCCGTCCTCGCTCGCGTAGCCGAGATGACCTGATGGACGAGCTGCGTCACGTGACCCCTCGTCGGGACAGGAGCTACTCGCCCCCGGCCCGTCGCCGGGGCTCCTGGAGCTCTGAGGATGAGGGCAGCCGGAGGGGGGGAGGCATGCGCCCCCCGCAGGCCAAACTCTGGCTGGAGAAGCCGCCCAGCTACTCCTCCATCGACGCACAGCCAGGACAGAGCAGCAGGAGGACCAACATGGACCGCTTCTCTGTAAGGGTTTGAAGTTCCAATCAAAGTCAAGCTCCAGATTAGCTCCAGATGAACTCAAATCACTGTTGTCTGACAAAATTCTTTTCATCTTCCTCCCCCCTCTCCCTCTCTCTGCCCTCTTCGCCTGGTCTTCCTGCCCTTGTCTTGGCTTTGCTGTTTCTGTTCTCTTAGGAGAGGAGCTCTCGCAGTGGCAACAGTGTGGTGATCTGAAGCATGCTTATCCCTCAGTTTAAGCAGGAGCAGATGTCCTCAGTTTTCAATCATTTTGATGTACTTGTAGGGAAATGAACCACCGCACTGATCTTATCAGCTGGCATCCGTCACTGGCACAGTAAGTAGGTGGTTGTCGGTGCTTACAGGTGGCTGGTGGTTCATCAATAAGCTCTAGATATTTGAAGATGCAAATAAGTGAAGACTTTATGGACTAGTATGTGTATACATACCTGGCCTTGTATTTTGTCGTTTGTGTTGTTCTAACTGTTGAGATTTGCATGTTCAAAAATTAGCATCGTAGAATGCTCCACATTTCATGATGGGATATTTTTTTATATTTCTACCATTCAAACGGCTCTAGATGTTTAAATAACCTTGGCATTCTTCAGGCTTTGTGTGTGTGTGTGTGTGTGTGATAGAGAGAGAGTGGGTACTTTTTGTGTGCATGTATGCTCCCGTTTACATAATTTCATTTCATGTGAGGTGGTGGTACTTTTTTGGTGCCTAGCTCCTGAGAGGCTGTTCTTGCTTGCAAAGGTTTCAAGGGTTTCTGGGTGTAGACTGGGCATGACAACAAAATTATAACATTTATTTTGCTTGTTCAAAAATCAACAACTTCAACTAGTGTGCAATAAACTCATTCTAGGGAAAGTGACTAAATGAGAATTATGTGCTCAGAATATTTGAAAGATTATGATGATTGCATCAGACTCAGGCCCAGGCCCTTGCAATTGAACATATTTACAAGGACTTCATTTTGAGCTGCCATGATGGTTAATTTGTTTAAAACCTCCAGTGTTTCACACATGTATATCTGAACAAGCAGTAGATGGTATGTTTTTGTACAATCTTTTGAGTCTTAGAGCTTTGGCTGTAATTGCTTTGTCTGTACAATGAAGGATCACTAATTTAAATGGGGTAATGAGAAGTCTAACATAATCTCCATTTGGTTGTTGGGAATATGTAGCCTACTGGGAATATCAATCCTGCACTGTATTTGTACTGTGTAAGTGTGCTGTGTATATATGTGTAGTGATTTCTTTTTTTTAAAGAATGTATTGTATGATGTTTCCAAGAGGAACCCTGATGTAGATAGAACTGATTTGGTTAATTGTCAAATAAAATTCATATAAACTATCACAGCAAAGGTATTTTGTTCTTGTTCATACAGAGAAGAGAAGCCTTTCAATTAACAATTAACTTTGACTATGCTGCCCTCTTGCCTAAAAAGATATAATGCCCAACCTATTAAACAATGGTGAAGGAAGGGTAACAAAACGTTCCATGACACGGTACATACACTTACAATTTATCCTCGAAAGTGTTAAGAAGCAATAACTACTGCACTGTAACTTATGACCCCTGCCAGTAGGCTACTGTCCTGACTCCCGTGGACTATCCCGCACCACTGGCCTGCTGTCCCGTGTATATGCGCCACTGACCAATTGACTCGCCCACTGTCTTATGACTTGCCCGTCTTTTACCATTTGCCTAACGGTCCTCCGCCAATGTTCCAGGAGTTGGGTTTAGAGTTAGGGTCAGGGTTGTCTTTGCGTGCCATAGGACATACTCAGGGCTCTCAAGTTTTGAAGATTGCAAAGAGTGAGATTTTCGCTTAGGGGGGATGGGGCGTGGCCCCGCGGCCGGTTCGAAGTGAAATAGGACTTTTGTGTAGCTGGGC
>JAUCNH010000076.1:15501615-15511879 GCA_032353275.1 Sardinella hualiensis | reverse complement strand
AGAGTGGCATACCTCTGTACTGCATGTTATTGTGTATGGGCACATGTTAAAGGGAGTGTCTGGAGTGAATCCCACAGACTAATTGCTCAAGGTTGCTGAGGGCCGTCCGTAGGTATTTAAAAACAAATAAATATTGTGATGTGATACCGTTTGTATATATCACATACCTAATTTGGACTGTCCTTGTCCTCATCAGTTAGCATTGGCTGCTGTTAATCTGGATCATCCTTGTGTTCCCCGGGTCCTGTGTTCCCCAGGTCCTATGTTCCCCGGGTCCTGTGTTCCCAACTGTGGTTAGGGCTAGGGCTAAGGAATATAGGAAAGAGGGAAACATAGGACCCAGGGAACATAGACACTCAGGACTATGGCTGTAAGTGCTGTTATGGGAGATGCCTCGTTGACCGAGGACCATTATGTTATAACCTCATGTCATGTCTTCTGCAAAGGCAGGTAATAGGGTATTTACAAAGTAGGCTAATATACAACTGCCAGTGTTCCGCGTGGGGTGGAGGATATGAAATTACCGTAATTTCCTAATTGTAAATTGCTCTTTATACAGAATATGCAAAATTTCAATGGCTCTGAAGGCTAACAAATAAGCTTTATGAAAGGGGAGGGGATAGTGTATCTGCGACCAAATTAGCCTATTCAGGTTAGTGGCTTTTGCTACTGCCTGGGCGTTTACCTTAAAACTAAGAATATGAGCTCCACAAATCAAGCTACCACTTGAATGACGCTCTTTGTGACACAATGAAGAAAAATAATTTTTCACAAAATGGTACACAGTTATGGCTAATACACAGGGTTGTTTTTACATTTCTTATTAACATATTTTTAATTGACATAAATCACTGGCATGCAGTTTATTCGCGGTAATCACGGTATCTAGCTTGGTAGCCAAAAGCTAGTCAATCTTGCCTATAGCCCCTCTGCCTCTTCCAAATATGTTTCCTGTCTGCTCCTGGAGGGGCAGTGAATCCATGCATTGAATGGGCCTGTGGGACTTTTTCTCGGGGAGGAGGGAAAAAAAGCGAGAGAGATTCCTTCATATGGTAATCAAGGTTGGGTAAACACTTCCATGGCATGCATATTCAGCATGGCCGTGTGTCTGTCTTTGACATTTAAGCCTGACGGTCACAATCATCCGTGCATTCCTCCGGCATGGCTCATGTTCCCCCCGTCCAGGCCAAGACGTCTCCCTCGTGCTGCTTTTCAGGAGGAAATTATTTTTCATTGCCCCCGAAAGAGTTGGCTCTTGCCAAGCCCTGCTGATCCACGCACACCGCCACTGGACCTGCCAAGTCCTGCTGGCCTCCCAACGGACCGGCGCTAGCTTCCTGCAGACACAGGAAGGTTAGGTGAACTGGGAAACGAGAGTCGGGCCACAGCATCAATGGATGACATCCTCATATACCTGTGTCCATCCCGCCTGGAGAGGAGAGGATATATTTTATCTGAAATATACTCCAACAGACTCTCCAAATCAGTGGGGACGTCCGATACATCTTTACTGGCTATATGGATTCAGTTTGTACCATCATTTTATGCTGTTCCACTCAACTGGTAGTGACTATTTCGAAACAGTCACGCTTGGGTTTCAAAGGACACTCGCAAGTCTCCAAAAAGATGTTTTTGACCAGATGGACTGTCATTCCTCATGAAGCTGAGCTTGAAATCATAGCCGGAGAGCTTATTTGGACACATTCTTTGTAGCTGTGGTTCCTTTTTAATATATCCTGTTTTTGGAAGGGTTTGTTCTCACCCTGCTCGGATGTAGTCGGAATCACTTCAGCCCTCATGTCAGCATTGCTGCCGAGCTGAATGTTAGGTTACCCACACACATTCCACACCGACCTCTCAGCCCGTGACACTCATGCAGTGGAAACAATTGGGAGACAATGGAGTGACTCAACATCAGAGCCTAGCAGCTGAGAGAGAGAGAGAGAGAGTGTGAGAGAGAGAAAGAGAGAGAGAGTGAGAGAGAGAGACCGTTTATGGTGCACCCTTCACACTGAACAGCATGTGAATGCGCTGGCCGGAGTCTGTTATTTAGGTGCTCGCGCAGGAACGCCAGCTCTCATACAAGGGGCTTTTGGCAGATCTGACAGCCCCTCAAATCTTCCCAGGCTTTCTGCCATGCGATTCACCCGCAATCCCGCTGAGATCCCAAGACCTTGGGAGAGAAAGACATGGAGAGAGAGGGAGAGAGCGCTGGCAAGCCAGGCTTCTCTCTGTTTGACCTGTGCCCTCGAGGCGCACAGGAGAGGGATGACTTACCCTTTCGTGATTCCGAAAGGCGCACCGAGCCAAAGCGAGGGGCCGGCAGGGGGAGGGGGAGAGAGACGTGCTTCCACAGGCGTCCTGCAGGCCAAGGAAGAGGCCTTGGAGTGTCTGTTGTCTGTCCGGCTCCACTTGCTGTTCCCCGAGCATCTTGAAGCGCGGTGATTCATTGATCTGAGTCGAGTTCACGGACGCACTTTCATCTTATTTCCTGCCTCTATGCTCCCCTGATTAGTGTTTATGTTCGGTGATCTGTTTCTTATAATCTTTTGTTTTGGGTTGTTTTTTTTCCCCTTGTTCGTACCATACGTCTCCTTCCAACTCTCGTTGTTCTGGAGCAACTAAAGGATTAGGGCTTAATGTGCTGGCAGCACCTCAAAGACGGGGGAAAAGCTACAACACCTTCTGCACATGCTTACAGCTGCACCAAATGAAACCATTCAATTTGTGGGCCATGCAAATGAAGGGAAAACACATCATACTGGGACATATGAAAAGCTGACGCTTGGAGCTGCAGAAGGGCTTTGCTCTTAGTGCAGCTCTCTTCAGGGAGATCGCGTTTCATTGCAATTCCTTCATATTTGTCTAAGTCAGAATGTCTCTCTGTGTTGACTTTGATCCTGCATCTATTGCCCAAGTAAAAGCCGCACTTCTCCTCCTGTGTCCCTACAGCAGAGAGGCTCGTTGTCGTGCATCAGAGACGACCTTTTACGTTTTACTGTTTTCTCTCACCATGTAAATGAGAAGCGATGCCGCAATGGCTGTGACCTTTCTTCTCAAAGCCTCAAAAGGTTACTGCATTTAGCAATTATGCTTATATAGTTTCCTTCAGGGGGGGTTCTCTTTGTTCTTTCTGGGCCAGCACAGGGACTCTAGGCTTGCTGCCTTCCTGTTGAGATTGCATGCTTTTAACAAGGTATTTGGGGGTTTTGGCTTACCCAGCGCACCGTTCATGTTGACATCCACCAGGGAAGCGTTCTGTGCAAGGCTGGAACCCAGTGCGTGCTGGGGTGCTGCCCAATGGCATTCTGTGTGTGCCTGTCTGCCAGTGGTTTGTAAACAGTAGGACAGTGGTGGACAGTGGTGGACTTGTTTGGAAATGCCTGTGGGGCTGGAGGAGAGGAGGGGAGGGGAAGGGAGGGGGAGAGAGAGCAAGGAGACAGGAGGAAATGGTGGAGAGGCTTGGGTGAGTAAAAGAGGTCAAACGTAACAGAGAGGATGTAGAGCCGAAACCTGTCTCTGGCAAACAGGGCCTGCGTGTCCTTCTCTGCTGTTGTCTGGGGATGTCTGTCTGCTGGCAGCATTGGCACTCCTGGGCAGAGATGGGTAAGCAAGCTGGCACAGGGCCACAAGGCTGGATGCTCTGGGGACCTCTCTCCCAGACCTGGCATGGCTACCCAACAAATTGTCCTTTTCATGGAAACCAGGGCTCCAAATTGCTTTCAGATGCTTCCAGCCTTTGGTTACAAGGAATTGTGTGGCTTCTCTCTTTGAGAGGTTGAATTAATTTATTGCTTTTTATTAAAGTGCTTTGAAAGCCTCGGCTGGCTTTCTGCTTTAATATATGCATGGGTGGGTGGGTGACAGCATCGCTGACAGCTTGAGTAGACATGAAAAAGGACACATCTGCATGGTCTGAGAGGATTCAAAACCTGTTCTCACAGAGGACAAAACATATGTTTGCACTCCAAAAAGTATGTTTTTGAAGACTGACAGTGTAATATTTACAGTGTTTTGTACATGGTGATTTTTTATTATCTTTAGTAAAACGGTCATTTAGAAACATTACAGAGTAGAGATTATTGTGCGGAGTTATGTCTTTTCCACTTGTAATCATTCTGTCTTTTTAAAAATGATCACTCAAAATAGACTGTGTGACATGTACACTAACAATATGAAAGACTGGCTGGTGTGGTGTTTTCAAAAACAATGAAATTCATTTTGAACTAGAAAAAACGATGGACCAGCGTCATGGAGCCAATGACGGATGGGGGATATTACTCTTTCAGATGGTCCGCCTTTGAAGAGCGTCTCTATACGTTTAATAGCCTGACCTTACTTTTAGTTTTCTTCTTTTATCTTTTACTCACGTCTGACTCTTCCTTTTAGTTCCCCTGCCCCTGCAGAATGGGCTGGTTGGCCCTGTAGCACTGGCGTATAGCATGCAGAACTCTGAGGGGGGTGATGCTTTACTGCATGCATTATGTCCTGGGCAAACCATGTTACGCTGCTTTTTAGTCCATTTGGAAATCATGTTTTTCAGGAAGCCCAAGGAAAGTCATCTACCCTCCTGGTGAATTACCTCTGTTTGACCTTGAGAATGGGGAAACAGAATCTACAGTCATAAAAGTGAATTAGGACCTCCCTTGCACGCCATGGGCAAATGAACTGCGTTCTGTGCGAGGCTCAGTTTCAAGGCTTCCCTCTTCTATTTAGCGACACGTCTGCTCGAGCAAAACGTTTTATGTTGGCTCGTTTTTTTTGGCCGCTCCACCTGACATAGATGAAGGATAATAGTCGGAGTTCCATTGTGCTCAGCGAAAGGCTCCTATGAGTCTGCCACAGCGGGCTGACGGGTTATGCGCACTGACTCATAACCCCTATTGCTCAGGCCCATCTCCCCCGGGAGCGGAGGAGGCCTTCATCTTCAGGAAGGGATTCACCCCTTCCACTTGAGCCCATGTGGTTGACATTATACTGGGAATATGTGCTGAAATTAGCCAGGCTATTCTTAACCTGCAGTACAAAGGCTGATGTGGCCCCATTCAATTGGATTTTGCAAAAAAAATAATGATGCAAATTATGTCATTCGAAGCATGTCAATTCTATCTATAAAATTCATCCATGCTTTTTATCCCGTCATGGACTTTGTTTTGACTTGCTTTAATGAGAACATTGTGTGTCTGAGGATTAATTTGTTTTTAATGTGTGGGCAAATCTGAAAACATGTGTGTCTTTGCTAATGCGAAAGACATCAGAGCCTTGCTTTTGGTGGTAAGAACAGTCCAATGTCAGGCCATCAGCTGCTGACTGATGTATTCATGGTGCGTAGCTGATTTGTCTCCCAGTGCCTGTCCACATGCTTTCCCCTTCTTGTCCTTTCAGAGCGACTTTCTTCTGTTTTCCACAGAGAGCTGAAAGTGACAAAACCACAATTTACGGGCTCACAATTACAAGACAAACAAGGGCCGATCATTAGCTCTAACATGTCCCCTTGCTTTCTTTACAGCCTGACCTCTGAAGACCTGTAACTGTTCTGTCCCGCTCCGGAGAGTGGCCTGCACCTGTGCTGTGCATAAGACACCACGGCTCCTTATCCCATTGAGTGATAAGAGGGCAGAGGACCTTACTCACTCACATCTGGCCTGTCAACAGGCTTCTCTCCAATGGACCATCTTCTAACCCTGCCGTCTCGAGGTGAAACACCTCCATCTCTCCGTGGTCTCTAGCGCCACTCGAGACCCTCGAGAGCCAGAGAGCTTTGACCTCTTGAACCACGGATCTCCACAATGGCTCTGTCACAAGCATGGGGGATCTGCTGAAACAATTAACACCCCTCCCCCACATCCTCCCTCCCTCAGACTCCTAGAGAGTGGAAGGAGGAGGAAGAGAGGGCTGAGAGAGAGAGAGAGAGAGAGAGAGAGAGAGAGAGAGAGGGGGCAAATCTTCTTATGAGGCAGGGGAAAGTTTGGGGTACTCCAGAGATTGTTGCCTCCGAAGGCAGTGGCGGAGACCTTCCCATCTCGCTCCTTCGCTGCTCCGAGCCTGAAACTCCCCCTTGGAGGAATGTTTATGCTAGCAGATTTTATGTGGATGATGCCTTTTCCAGACAAGGGCCATAATGGCTTTGGGAATGGAGGGGAAGAGGGAGGAGTGGAAAGTGTCCCTAGTTCTAATGAGGGAGATGAGGAGAGCATGGCTGTCTGACCACGTTGTCTTTTCTCCGAGGTGAGACACCCCGAAGGGCCTACTCCACAGAGGAGAGAAAGAGACAGAGAGAGAGAGAGAGAGAGAGAGAGAGAGAGAGACTGCGCAATTGAACTGTCCTTCCCCAAGACTATAATACTGCCACCTCATCTTTCTGTTCACACCCACCCCAGCACTGTATTCATCTATATTGGTGACACAGAGCTGTTGAAGCCTTTGCCATTTCTGTTAACCATGACTTGCTTTTGACTGTGGATATTTCCTTGAAGGAACTATGTGCAGGCATAAGACTTTCAGGTTGAAATGTCCAAAAATGATCAAGAAACATCAACAGAATGTGAAAAGAGAATATTTGAGTTTGTGTCAAAAATGCCTAAGCACTATGTTTAGATATCCACTGAAGTTAGCATGGAAATGAACTAGCTTCACACTGTGTATTACATTCTACTATGTGTGACTGCAGTATTTAGTGGAATCTGTGTTCAAGCCACGTTGAAACAGGAAGTGTTCCAGAGGGCATTACATATAGCAGTTTTAAGATATGAGATAACTATTTTCCCTCTGGGAGTCGCACTGTATGGTATGTGTCACACGGTCCAGTTTTTCTATTTCACTATGAATGTTTCAATATTCAAACCCCCAGTTGCATGTGGATATTTCCAGGGCCAGGGTGACTTTTTTTGTCAGTTCGGTAATTGGTAAACAATGACTAAGTCTGGAAACTTAGATGACTGGATGTTTCTTTGGTGAGTTTGGCACACTGGACCAAACGATCACATATCACCATCAGACCACAAAGAGCTACAAAGACGCACAGCGCACAGCGAATGGAACAGATCATTATATCATTATCATCATTGTGGCTTTGATTTCTTCATGTCTCTGATGAGATAAAAATGATTTTTGTTTTATCAGCTCTCCAAATCAAATCACACCGTCTGCATGTGACCCAAGAAAGAAGAAAGGCGTATAATGTGCTTTGTGTATTTGTCTCATTCCTCTCCCCGCACACACAGTTCGCCATGTAGTGGTTGGAAAGTCATGGCCTTGAGGTTCAAAGAATATACAGTATTGGTGTTCCTAGCAGATAATAACGTTATGGCCTTGTACACACTGTTTGCTGTAAAATAACCACGCCCTAGAGGCTATTTCATTCACATCTTCAAAGAACAGGTGTAAGACAAATTGTATGATTTTAATTCTATATTTTCTCTCGGTTTTTTGTTACCATGAAAATAACTCCCAAGTCGAGAGGACTTCAAACTCAGAGACTAATTGCATACAGATGTGATCACACATCGATTCCAAGATCTTTTGCTGAACAGCCTGTGCTGACACTCGCCGTCGACCGAGTGTAATTTTGAATTTCATTCAGCTCTATCTTTTACGTCGCTCTCTTAAACCAGTTCAGGTTTCATCGAATCTGTCACTTGCCATAGACTGTTATCTGAACAGAGGTTTTAAGAGCATGGCTCATCTGAATATCAACGCGTTGTTGACCGCCTTGAGACTGTGTTTGACAGTGTTTCAACGTGCGCGTCAGCTGCGTGTGACCGAGGGCTGCCTGCTCAGCAGAAGGATCTGACAGCACTCCCCAGAAACCCTTCAGCAGGAACAAAGTCTTCATTGCCTTTCACATCTATAACAGAATAATGCAACTAAATGAAAAAATAAATACAAAAGATGATGATAAAATTAATGTTTGTAGGCTGTTATATTGAAATGCAATGGCCTACTGTTTACTCATGCAATATAGTCTAGAACCAAGAAAAATGCGAAGCTTAAGTTATGACCTGTAAAGAATATTAAACCAGAATCTTGAAAGTAAAAAAGAATGTTGATTTGTTGGCTTGCGCAAGGACTGGCACATTGAGGGCGCGGAGGTCTACGCAGTGTCACTGTGTATTTAGAGCCCATAATTACTCTACATTTCCGCCTCGCGCCTCGCATCCACTCCTTCAAAATATGCCTTGGACCCAGCCTGTGTAAATATGCGATGCCGCTCTTAATAGAAAACAATCATTAATCAATCTTTTCCGCTTTCAATTTCTGTTAAAATTTGTGGTAACAAGACTCTGCTGTTTGAGGGGGTTACAAAAACATCAGACCAGTCTGTTCATTAATTGCAGGTTATTATTGTCATTCGATATCTGAGAAATTCTTTAGGCTACCATTTTCTACATAATTATGATAAAGGCCACATATAGGCCGTTCTTGGAAAACATTTTTAATGGATGCTCTGTCCAGAAAAAAATAAAAGTAGCCTATACAACGGAATAACAAACCGATAAACTGTGTAAATAAAATGGTGATAAATAGCCTAGATACTGTTGCAACGAAAACCAAAACAAACAATAAAAAAACACAGACGATGTTACTTGTACTACGTGATTTGGTGTTAAAAATTACACTGGCATTGTATACAACAGGGCATAAATATGTTTATAGGAAAGGCAATGTCAATGACAATAAATATTGTCAAATGTTTTACAGAGTAACAAGGAAACTGAAAGTAGCCTATTGTATGACCACAGATGTCTGTGTGCACATCCTCCAGAACCAGAGATGTGTTCTGTAGCCAGAATCTTGTCTTTTGCTCAATTTAGTTAACAGTTAATAGTCGCAGATTTTTTTTCTTCAATTAAGAAACGGAGTTGCATGGTTTCCTTAACTGTTATTCATAATTTAGCCTAATAGATTTATATTATGAAGGCTAACGTTGGCTAGATAGACACAATAGAGACGAAATGTTTACTCAATAGGCTACCTGATTTGCAACGTGCTCTAGTCAAATATTGGTGCATGACTGGGCGACAGTGATTCAGACAGTAAATGCCAAAAAGGACGTTTTCCGAAAGGACGTTTTCCTTTGTAAATATTGGCACTGCAGCACCATAAGCTAAAGGAATCGACTTAAACGAACTTCATAATTGGACACGTGTGTTTTTTCCTCTCTGCCTATTTGGAGATCAACTTAGTCCATTGTGCCTAAGCTCCCTTTTTAAATGGCAATGAGTGATCCATTAGGAGGGGGCACGTGTCCTAATGAGGTCCTTTTCAGTCCTTTGACTGGGCACACGCACCCTGCTGAGAGAGGCCTTGCGACTGCCTAATCCCCCCATGCCCCCCCCCTCCCCCCCCCGTAACTGTCCTGGCCCACGACTCTCAGGTAGACTATAAAATCTGCGGGAACCTCAGTTCACGTGGCACAGAACCAAGTGATGAGATAGTCTAGGCAGCCTAAAAATAGTGTTTTGTCCAGCTCACAGTTTGACTTGACATGGAGGATATGTTTTTTGACTTCGACCAAGATGCCACCGCAGACTTCGCCTTTTGGGGACAGATGGACCCGAATTTCCAATTTCAGTCTCAGCTGGACAGTTTGCTCCTCGACTGCGGCACAGTAGGACAGCTGTCCCCGTGGTCCTCTTTTGGATGTCAGTCCGTGTTTCCCGATGCTCAGCTGACCTTTACCGATTTAGACTCTCAGTCCCCTCCACCGGAGGCCGGTGCTGAAGTGGACAGCTCCTTGCTGGACGAGCCTCAGGAGATCAACAAGCGCAGGCAGCGACGTCTGGCATCCCACCACCCCTACAAGGTGCAGAGACACGCGGCCAACATCCGGGAGCGGAAGCGGATGCTGAGCATCAATTCGGCATTTGAGGAGCTCCGGTGTCATGTTCCCACCTTTCCCTACGAGAAGCGCCTGTCGAAAATCGACACGCTCAGGCTCGCCATCGCTTACATCGCCCTTCTGCGTGAGATCCTCATATCGGGATGTGACCCGAAGTCATATGTGGACGAATGCATGAAAAACGGCTACAAGAACCAGACCAATGCGATCTGGAATACAAGTGGTGAGTTAATCATGCAAATATCGCAGCATTGCGGTGTAAAATATGGATTAAATATGGATTAAATATGGATTAAATTCTTGCTGCATATCATAGCCTAATTAATTCGCTTAATAATTTCATGATATTATATGCCTATTTATCCCTAAGTCGATTAACAATGTGCAATGTACATGCAAATATTTAGCCTATAAATTTATTAC
>JAUCNH010000076.1:15272270-15282365 GCA_032353275.1 Sardinella hualiensis | reverse complement strand
AACATTACGATTCACAAGTATTTCAAGCATTTCCCAGGTTTTTTTTGTTTGTTTCATTCATTTTGGACAAAGGCACAAAAACGTGGCTTCCTAATGCAACATTTAACAAAGGCCATGGTCTCTCGTCTACGAACACCAAAAAACAACAGACCAATCAGAACTTCCATGCACCGCTGACTGTTGGACGGAGAATGACTCCTCATCCACGAATAAAAACCACGTTTCGTACCAGATCACAGCTATATAAAACGCATACTCACTATGGGTCTCTAAACTACACATTGACCACCTCTTGTCCCATGACATGACATTTGACCTCAAGTCAAGTCTCTCTTTTTGGAATGACAAATGTAAACTCCAGTTAAAGTTTAAGGCATTTTGAGATGTAAACCTCGGTGCTTCATCAGAAGAGAGGTAAAAACTGCCTATCAATTCCTATGACACGTCAAGAAAAAACAAAACAAAAAACAACAACTACTGCACAGTCGCCTTCTGGATGAGTATTGAAAGCAGCTCCTCTAGCACTGGCTCTCTGGCACTTTGGATAGTCAGGCGTACTGGCTCTCACGTGTGGCTGGTGGGGGGAGATGTTCCTGTACAGAGTGTGGCATTTTTCCTTGGTCTTCATTTGCCATAATACTGTGAGGCATAGGCTTTCCACCAGCACACACAAACACCAACACACACACACACACACACACACACATACAGTTATTACCACTCAGACACACACGTTCACACAGACACAAATGTCCCCCAAGAATGTGTCCGTGTCAGTGTACCTTCTGCCATGGGGGGCATTTAGGAAGACTTTGAAGCAGACCAAGTTTTGGAGACAGTTCAGGCACGGATTCCTAAAAAACAAAACAGATTTTTACTAAAGGTCTTATATTCTATATTTTTTTAATCATTACTGTACTGTGACTGCAACATTTTGCCATTTCAGTTTATGACAGCATTGTCCACATTCTACTAACCTTTTTCACAGGTTCCTCCTTGTTTCTCCTGAGCAAAGTTGAGTCGGTTCTGTTCGACTGCTGTGCCATTCGACTCTGGACTGCTGCTCCGGGAGGGGCTGCTCTCCTCGTTCTGGTAGGCCAGGTCCAGATGCTGCTGGGCCAGTTTCAGATGCCGCCGCAGCCGGTCCAGCTCTCGGGATGACGTCTCGTCACCAAACGACTCCCGACCCGAGTCGCCCAGGTTGTCGCGGAAGTCTGATGGCTTCATGCCGACTGGGAGCTTCCCGTCCTTCTTGACGGCCGTGTGGTAGCCCGGCGGGGCGCTGGGCACCTGCCGGCAGATGGAGGGCCGCTGGCTGGCCATGGCCATGTTCCCGCGGTGGTGGTGGGGGTGGGAGCGGGAGCGCTGGCGGAAGGCGTCCCTGATGCCGCTGATGCCCAGGTGGATGATCTCCATGACCGTGAGCAGCAGGCACAGGCAGCTGACCGCGTACATGATGAGAAGGAAGATGGTCTTCTCGGTGGGGCGCGACACGAAGCAGTCCACCGTGTGTGGGCAGGGGCTGCGCGTGCAGACGTAGGATGGGATCACCTCCAGGCCGTACAGGATGTACTGTCCGAAGAGGAAGGCCACCTCCAGGCCAGAGCGGATCAGGAGCTGGAGCACGTAAACCTTCATCAGCCCGTCGCGCTTGATCCGCCTGCGGCCGTCATGCTTCTTGCTGGGTTTCTCCGTCTCTTTGTCCTTGTCCTTCTCCAGCTCGATCTCCTCTTCGATCATGGGGTCCTCCTCGCCGTTGTCCTCCGCCTCCTCGTAGTCTCGGGCAGCGCCGCGTGTCACCATGGGCATGCGCTTCCGTGTCCGTGGCTGGTACTCGCTGTCATCCGATCGGGCGATGCGGTGCATGGCGTAGCCGAGGTACATAATGGTGGGCGTGGTGATGGAGATGATTTGGAAGATCCAGAATCGCACGTGTGAGAGTGGCGCAAATGCATCGTAGCACACATTCTCACACCCAGGCTGTTGCGTGTTGCACACAAACTTGCTCTGTTCATCGTAGTAGATGGACTCTCCACCCACCACTGTTAACACAATCCGGAAGACTATGAACATAGTCAGCCACACCTTTCCCACAAAGGTGGAGTGGTTGGAGATCTCCTCCAGGAGACGCGTCAGGAAGCTCCAGCTCATGGTGCTGGTGAGTCGTGGGGCCTCTCAACACTGTAAGGAGACACAAGCACACTTGGCTTAGCACGACGACACAGAACATTTCAACTCATACTTTAGACCAGGGGTGGGCAAACTAAGGCCCGGGGCCACATGTGGCTCTCTGCTCTGATTCATGTGGCCCGCCATGAGGTCCAAAAAAAAAAAAAAAAATAGAATTGAACATTAACAGTCTTAACGACTTGTCAAACAATGCTATTAACTGGTTTTTACATTACAAAGGAATGCAACTAATATTATGCAGAATTGAGTTCAGCCTTTGGGCCTGGCCCTCCACAGTATTGTCTGTTTCTCATGTGGCCCCATGGAAATAAATAATTGCCCACCTGCTTTAGACAGCACATAGCCCAACTCTTACTCCCCTTATTCCCAGCACATAGCCCAGCTCTTACTCCCCTTATTCCCAGCACATAGCCCAACTCTTACTCCCCTTATTCCCAGCACATAGCCCAACTCTTACTCCCCTTATTCCCAGGACATCTAGAATGGCCAACTGGGGGCTCTAATCATGCAGCAATCGCCCTGCTAATCAGTCGTGCCCATCATTCAATACCGTAAAATCAAAGCCACTGATCACATACTAAACACGAGTTGCTTTGGAGTAAAGACGTGTATAGTTTTGCTACTCCCACCAGTGTGGCAGATAAATAAGCGGTGCTGACAATATATGTGAGCATCTATACTTCTTCCTCCCTTGTTCCTTAGTGAAAACAGCTCTGTGTTCAAGCCACTAGATGGAGCTAATGTGTCGCTTGGGGAGACTCAAAATAAACACCAGTGATTCTTCGGACGTGAGTGACTTAAAAGAACACTATATTTCAGTTAAGGATGGCTAAATTAAATTAAAATTAAATACTGATTCAAACCAACACTGATGTTACTACAGATGAAAGAACAACAGTGGAGTCACCCTTGTGAGGACCTCATTGGGCCATGCTGGAGTGACTTGAGGTGGGAACCAAATCAAGGTTTCTTGCTCAGAGGCTAGTGCTCATATAGAAACACCTGTTCTAAAGCAGTGTAAGACACAATAACAATGACTCATCCTTAAGCTACAGGCTAAACCTTTATGTTTCCACACCTCTCGCAAAAACTTCCATCGGCTAATAACAGCTTAGTCATCGCACCTCAGCTGCAGGTTCACAGGCTTCTGACCAGCGAAGATTAATCACAAGTACAAATCTCACAATCAGCTTTTGGTTATCCCATTCAAACTCAACTGACAGCGCCAGCTAGTCTGCGAGGACAAGCTCTAGTAATTTGTAGCTGTGACTTCTCACAAGGCAGGTTCAGCTCATTATGTGGTCACATGAAACACCCTAATCAGTGGCGAGTCAAAAGGAGGCCTGACTTCTCGACTTCTAGAATCAACTTAAGCAGCTTCGCTCAATATGTAACCGTTCAAAGCCACATTCCGACACTGATTTAAAACTACTAAGAGAGGGCAAACACCCGGCGGGCTTCATTGGCGGCATCCTGACCCCTGGGGTTTAGCACCTACTTACTACATCACCATACCATCCCCAGCTATGTGCCAACATCAAAGACAAGACAGCCCACCAAACCCACAGCTCTGAGGAAGAACAGTCAAGTGCCAATCAGAACACTTTGAGCCAAATACACACAAAGAGGAACACCAAAAGAATAACGATTAGGTCTAACTGGCAGTAAGGACATAATCTAAAGAGAGATGACACTCTTGAAAACATACACTGTTAAATTGCGAACTGATTAGGCAATAGCTTAGTTTATAAAATAAAAGACCGGGAGACTGGTTATTTCAGCCTCCATCATTTCTTTCTGCTTTCTTTAGCCTTCCACAGTCTTAAAGTGAATATTTTATCAATCAAGAAAATAGTTAACAATGACAGAAAACAGACTGTCTTTGGACGTAAGTTTTAAGCAACTATAAGATCGACCACATGCGTCAAAGATGAACACACCGGCTCACCTGGTTTAACGACTAGACAAACAACCATGTCAGATCACGCAGTTCTGATCTCAAAACATTTCAAACACGGGCGTGCCTTTAGCCAAGGTGATTCCGGAAACCTACACCCACCCAGCCCAAGAGCTCTATGACAAAACAACCCCCTTCTTGAGAGCCTTCAGCTGACGCGCTACCTCTAGTTCTTCAGCCAGCACCACTTTCTGGGTCCGTGCCAAAGGACTGAGTACGGTGGCATGCAAAGGCCGCTGTGGTTATGAACAGTGCCCTCTTCTCAGTGAGCAAGCAAGAAGCAGCATGTCCGACTTGGGTGCCTGTCCCGCTGAGGCATGAGGCATAACAACGGCAGACTGTTCGCACAGTGCTTCGAGATGAGTAAGAGTCCAACCATTTCAAAAATAAGGGAGAGGGGAATATTAAAAAAAGACAAAAAAAATGTAGAGATTAAAACATGAATTTTACTGTTCTGGGGCTTAACAGAAATATACTATATCAATTCAAGAGTCAAGTTAGTTGGCTCAGATAATGGTAAACGCTGCAGCCACTTAGATCCATCCCTACCCTGGATAGCAGTGCTGACTTGAAACATCACAACAACAAAAATGCAATTTGTATCTTTGGGGACAAAACAACCCCCTTTTTCAACACTGCTGTATGCTCTGGTTGCAGCTGTCTTCCAGACACCTCACAGCTCCCCTCAAGTCAAAACTCCAGTTATGTGGCCATGTCCTTCCACAGCTCCACTGTGTAATAATCTCCAGCTGTGTCCTCTACATGCTGCTGCTACTTCACACCTACTCTTTAGGCTGAGGGGGGTCTTTCATGTCCACTAACAAAAGGTGAAGCTGGCGTTTCATTAAAATGAATTCCTAAACTCAACCAAACCAGTAGCATAAATTACACCTGGTTTTCACCAGTGAGTTGACAAATTGGTGATTAAAGAAATGCATGATGGGGTACAGTCTATGCAAATTCTCACAGCAAAAATTAAATAGAGGACTTGACCTAAAACGTCTCTCTAAAACAACATCCCATGTGAGCTAGACGTTAAGCAGACCACTGCTTTCTTTAACGAAGCGACTAGATGTGCCTCAGAAAAAAGCTTTGTAAAGTGCCATCTACAGATGAGAATAGTTGCCATTCGTCGTAAAGAAGTCTGACTTCAAGATATCAAACTAAAGTTTTGAGAACAAAATGACAGACAGAAATGGATTCATTTTAAACGGAGTTTTGTAATGAAATGAAACAAAACGGAAAGACGCTAGTGTAGGCATCCTTCTATCGATAGGTTACAAACTTTAACAGCTTAGTTTCCTAAAGAGCAAACCCACGATTGTGAAATTACAACAAACTTCAATAGATTAACTCTTTTTTTCCATGATTGAAACATACCAAAACACAAGGAAGTACAGGTAGACTACAGCCTTCCATCAATCCATGCCGACCAACATTCCTGATTCCAGGACCACACCAGAAATGAGGTTGGAAGGATGGCCATCATTCTAATAACGTCACGTGCTTTAGTTAATAGAAAGAGACAAGTCTGGGTACAAAAGTATATACTCGTAATTTTACAGACGATGGTTATAAATGGTGCCAAAATGGGAGTAGGGGTTTCTCCTGGACCGAACTTCCCTGCGTTGTCCCTAAAAAGTGCAACGTGTCGCCTCCTCCGAGCTAACGCTAGCAGACTACCTGAGAAAACCATAGACGGACTTCACGACTTCCTTCACATGGCGTTTCTTCGAAAACAACTCGTAGCCACGCGGCGATGGAGAGGATGTCTTTAAGTAATAAATTCATGTAAAATCTTAAAAGTTGTTATCTATTCATCACAGAAACAAACACTTGTTTTCGACCTAACCCAAAGTCATAAAACTCCCGCGTAAGTAACGTTAACGCTAAACGTAGCCCGTAAGTTAACGCTACAGGATTCACACAATTCACTATTGTCCTCAACTTGATGCAATCTCATCTTCACAGTCAATTTCACCACGCTTTTTACAATTTGCTATAGGCATGGATTCAACGTCCATTCAGAATAAACTAGTTTTAGTTTCCTAATAATAACGCCTATATAATCCCGAATTGTTATCACCAGTTCACCAAATGCGCTTTGGTTTCTGTGCCTAACGTTACCCAATTTGGATAGCTAGCATCGTATAGCCTGAATAAAAAAGGCTACATGACTTACCTCAAAATAAAGCACCTCGCCCTTATGCCGAGGATTTTCTTCGATGTTTGTGTTCCTGGGAATATCTTACTGTTTTCTTGTCACTTCTCTCCTTATTGAACAAAAGCGCAGGCTTGTATTAACCCATTCAGTCCAATGTGGTACCATGTGACCGTCCAACGAGAGGCAAGCTCCTAAATACGGGGGAAACAAAGAATATCCCCAAATCCCTCTTTCTCCTCCCCCTCAGTCTTGAGTACCCCACCCCCTTTTGGGGGCCCAGGAAACCTGATAGCGCGATCTGTGTTGCTATTCGTTCCTTCTTCCGTCCCACTCCTGATGCAATCCCAATTTCCAACCAAATCCACTATGCTAAACATAAAATGAGTTTTCTCTAATAGTGCTTATTCATGGGCATCAAGTCGGACGCACAAGGGGTCATGTAGTCTGTGTGTTGTTATCATAAGACCCTAATTTAAATAAATAAATAAATCAGTCAACAATGTTTTCAGCCTCTTGCATTATGGATATTATAATTGAGACGGATGCTCTAAAGACAATTTGATGTAATGTCTAATGCTCATTTAGACCAGACACTGTGCAGACATTTGTAGGCAATGTCATGTTGTTCAAGGCTATGGTGTGCTCATAAAACACTGCAGTGCAAACCTATTGTCTAGACCAAGCATGCAGACAAAATTTAGATGAAATGCATTTTGCACAGAGAAATGAATGTTAGGGAGGCAACAGTAAGCTAACACAAAGCCAAGGCAGAGTGGGCAGCTGGATAAGTGCACTGGTTTTCATTAGCTGTGGCTGAATAGGAACCGACCCTCTTCCTGTGGAGCTGCTGTTCGGAAGTTGTTGGACTGCAAGTCTTTTCCTCTTGCCACACTCTTATTTGTGTGAGGTTTCTTCAGGAGAGCGGAGTGGCTGAGAGCTTCAGGCTTTTGTTCTCTCTCAAAACCACATCCTCAGTTTACTTTTACATGGCAGTAGCCTATAGTTTTCTACCTTTACATACATTGTGCATGCCTCAGTTGTGCAGGCTTGTAGTTGTGCACTACATTAATAGCCACAGTGTATTCTTGGAGGAGGAATTTGAAGAGGGCAGTTAGACATGATTGCCACAAGACAGAGAGAGACATTAGGCCTATACTATAGGTGATTAAAGTTGTTAATTGTCTGAGTACCATTGACACCAACAGTAACAAAGCCTGGCATTCAAACCACTGCTGAGAACCCATTTGACTACTTGAATTCCTCTGGAATGGCAATAGTTCACTATATGAATTTCATGCTGATCTTCATGGGAATCTTATCAGGCATGGAGCTTAATGTGTTGCCGAGGCAACATTTCTCAGAAATATGAAGCAGGTGTTGTTCATTCTGGGACACTTAAAGTGAATTAGCACATTGTTCGCAGAGAAATGTAATACTGCAGTAAGTTGGAAATTAGTGCTACTGTAGGCTACTGTATAGCAACAACAAAAATGGTAATAAAATACTTAATCAGTTTTCAGTGACATTATTTAATATGCTTTTGAGGCGGTGTTTCTGGCAATCAAAATCATGCTGCTACCCTGGGGTGTTTAATATCCACTGTTAGCACTCGGGAACAAAAGAATTTCTGCGCTCCCTCCCCATATTGGCAGGCTGCTATTGTCCTGCATCCCGTACTGGGGATGCATTGTGGTAAAAACACGCACTGATTAATGGTGCTGCTAATCAGGGAAACCTTCTCACATGCGCACGCACTGTCCGCTCTAACCGTGGTTGTTTTCCAACCTCGATCTACAGTGTGTGCAGGAGCAGGAGGAGCAGGCTCTGTCTAGTAGATGAGAAATCAGGTCAAATGCCATGGCCGAGAGTGATGACTCCAAACCAGTGCAAGTACCCACTCGTGACACGCTCCTAGAATATCTGGAAAAATAAGTGTAGACTTTTGCACTTGCTAACGTGCCACAAACTTCCTTTTGCAACAGAACATGTTCAACTTTTGCTCCGCATGACAACAGCTTCCCCATTAAGAAGCTGAGCTCAGCAATTTCAGAGAGGGCTCCCTGAATTTTAGTCTGGCTGAGGTTAGACTCAAATGAGCACCAACACTTGAAGAAAATGTCTCAGTAGCGTAGACCTCCCTTTGAACATCCGTTTATATCAGAGTGAAAGTGATATTAATGCTTATTAGGTATTTGAAGGCTGTATGCTGTAGATGTGTCCGTATTTGCCAGTGATATTTAACACATTGCTGTTTTTTTGCCAGTGATGCCTGTGTGTGTTTTGCAGGGGTTTTGAGGAACTGCTCACTCATGCTACTATTTGTATTACTCACGGATTCTTGTGCGTCACTCACACACACACACACACACACACACACACACACACACCCTTTACCAACTGTATACAGTAAATGCTCTGGTCTTTGGACTCATGCCACTCTGCAGTCTGTGTGAAACATCAGATGGGAGGGGAATATGAAAGGCCTTACTGCCACATACCTGAAGCCCTCACCATCGCCATGCCAACATGAACTATGTGGCTTTGTCATGATTAATCCCACTGCTGTGTTCATTTGTGTCACCACATACCAAGATCAGTCACATGACTTGCGCAGGGGGCGAGGGTTGCACGTGAAGTTTTAAATTCCTCTGCGGCCTTGCGGAAGACATATCTGCATATCCTGGCAAGATATGTAATAGTCTAAGTAAATCTTTATTGTGGAACTGAATTATCTAATTACTCACTTCAGACAGATTAGTGCAATGTTGCAGTCTTGTGGCTTTTTTACAGCTTCCCCTGTTGCTCTCTCAAACCATAAGAGAGTTTCTACCCAGTGAACTTTTGTGGTCAGTTAGCGCTTATGAAACACATGTGTACTGAACACCTGCAGCTTTCGGATACAGCGCCTGTCTACATATTAGACCAATTAACTTGTGTAGTAAACATTCCCCCCATTGTTACCGTTAATTTACAGTTGTACAGGGAGGCCGAGACAGGTGCCAGTCACTCTAATATTTACCATGTGTCTCTGAAAGTAGTATTGCATGCACCCAGCATACAGCACATTCTGCATTGCATAAATCTGTACTGATTCATGGTCTCTGGCTCCGGCAGACAAGCTTATAAATTATTTCACAAACTCTTTTGGTTGGCTTCCTTTGCATTAGGCCTATAGATCTTTTGGAGGGGCTTCAATTACAGTAAGCCAAGGTCTGTTTTGTGTTACAACGGTTGGATCGCTGGAACAATGTGCACAATTATTTGCTTTAACTGTAGCAACAACGTGGGACATATTGTTTTATACAAATCAGTGATTTATGCCAAAGTGGAAGGAGGGGATCTATTTTGCTATGAATATATGACTATTGTTTTATTACATAGTCATTTTTGTGTTTTGTATTGAGGCTGTATTTTGATGCTTTGATAGAAAATTATTTTCATTCTAAGTTTTACTTTAAAGCTACACAATTTAAAGTACATATCATTTATATCGCGATCGAAGGTGATTTGAAATGCAGAGAGGCCTTTGAAAGAGATGTAGCCTAGTCATGATAAAAGAGTGGGGGTTAGGATTCCCGCCTGGTGAGGCTGTCAGTAGTGTGTGTGTGTGTGTGTGTGTGTGTGTGTGTGTGTGTGTGTGTGTGTGTGCAGGTGTGTCAGTGCAGGTGTGTGTTTTTGTGTGTTTCCGCTTCTTTATGTTTGTGTGTGTGTATGTGTGTGTGTGTGTGTGTGTGTGTGTGTGACAATTGTAGGTGGGCATCTGTGCCTTGAGCTTGAGTTGTGT
>JAUCNH010000076.1:15176031-15194970 GCA_032353275.1 Sardinella hualiensis | reverse complement strand
CCGATCTAATAATCTCTGTCACTCAAGAAAAAATGCAGGAGAGAAGGCCAAAATGCAGGCTCATAAAGATGCGTGTTTAAATGATTTCTAAGCTGTCCAGACAATGTTATGACTGCACTCCATCAGCTAGTGTTACCACATTTCAGAGGGGCCTCTGTTTAGTGTGTGTCTACATGCTTCTGTGAGCTCGATCGAAAGTAGATCTGACATCCACAAACAATGTGAGCATACGCATTTGGCTTTGTCTACACGCTCTTTGTTCCAGCAAGACTTAAATGGGGGACAAAGACCTTGGAACGATCAGAGTGGATTTGGTGCCGTTTGTTTACTTTGTAGGGACTCAATCACGCTCGGCCCTAGTCCTGCGCCTAGCTCATTGGCATGGCTCAAAATTATGATCGCTTGAACAGCTCCATTAAGTTTTCTCTACGATGTCTGTAATGGCTATCTGGGGAATACTTCGAGCATGATCTTACTTCAGAATAATAAACTGGAAGGCATGCTCTCTTCAAAGGCAGCACGCATTTCTTCATTTGTTTGGAACACAATCCCAAGTTGAATGCCAATTCCTTGCTTTTCCAAAATAATATATTATAAACCATTAGATGTGAAGCCAGGGTCATTTGCCCAAACACTTGAGTCTTACAAAGCAAAAAAGGCCTTTCTCAACCCATGCAGAGAACAAACTGTAAATTATCTTTGCTTATAAATTCATACTGTGTATTTTCTTTTAAAGAAACCAAATAAATATTAATCATCTGTTTAGAAAATTAGCTCTCATTGGAAAAAAAGTAAAGCCATTAACTCCACAAACACAGGGCCCAACCGGTCAGATCTTTCTCTTGAGTTTGTCCTCAATACGTTACGGAACATAAATCTGAAAGGGTAGCATTTATTTAATGTCATGGTTGCTCACAATATTGGCCCTTAGCAAGATACCCCAGTATTCCCTTTGACACTGACATTTCAATTTCCACAAGTGTAATATGAACTGTGGTTGTGGCCTCATCTAATTGTGAGTAATTAGATAACTCCAGCTGAAGCCACACATTCTTCACCAGTCAGACACACTGCATGTTACAATTTCCATTTTTTTTTTCTTCAACTGTACATATTGTTCTAGCACATTCTTCCCACTACTTTTACATTATGTCAGCTAATGGATTTTTCCCCTTGGATTGCACAATGTGCATTACGAGCAGATGTGGAACACATTGCTGCTGTTCTGCATTGTTCACGTACAATTTCAGACGTGTGAATTACATGACTTATCACCATGTTATAATACGATGAATATACCGGCCTTAATACGACCATACTAGTGTTCACAAATTGTGAGAAAGAGTGACAAAGTATTTCCAAACTATCCCATCTAGCAATTCTTAATATACCAAGGCTTCATTGATACATCCATGGTAAGGTTAATATTTCTGTGTATCAGTATACAGTCCAATATCACAGCATGAACATACCTTACATCTGTAGTCGCTCTAAAACAGCATGGTGCTCTGAAGATCTACCTGGAGAGTTGCAGAAAGCGCATATAGCCTTGGTCAGAGTCTTCTTTACTTGTTGTCAAGCAGGGCTTCCATAACATGTACTGTAGTTAAACCCTCTGGCGATCTGGGGTGCTATCAATGGGACTGGGAGAGCTCTTACGCAACGCACTGCGCTAGCCCTCTGGATTTCTGCTTCCTTTCTCATGCAGCTCCTCGGACTTCCCTCCATTTCCCAGGCATGTGTTTCCCAGAGTCCGGGCTCCGGCAATTCCTCGGTGACAGGGACAAGCAGGCCCCATTACAATCCCCTCCAGTAAGAATATATCGCTGGTGGGTTTTCTTTGGCTTTTTTTTGTTTTTTTTTTCTGAAAAGAGGGGTTTTGCAGAAGAGTGCATGCTGAACAACTGTCAGGCTATTGCTGCATCCATCAGCTCCAACAGCTGGTGGGATCCCACACATGTATCTATCTATCTAGTTAGCTAGCTATCCTCCCACGCTTCTGGACGTAGACACACGCACACACACACACACACACACACACACACATACACACACACAAACAGTACATACATACACACAGCGTGACAGAGAGAGCACGAGAAAGAGAGAAAGACACACAAAAGCAACGCACACACACATACACACATACTCACACATACAGTTAATACACACACAGCGTGTCAGAGAAAGAGAGAAAGACACACAAACACACACACACACCACACAGAGAATAGTATGAAACAGAGATGAACATAATCACTCTCTACAGAAGAGCAAATATTCATGCACGAGCACACACAATATTGTAACCCTGCGTTGTAATGTAACCCCGTCGCTGTAACGCCCAGATCTAAGTTGACTTTGGGTGTTTCAGTTAAACTCTTAGGGGAGAAGTGAAAACCACAACACAGGCTCATTATGACAGCTGCCTAAAACCCATTAGGAGTGGGAAGCCATTTTGGGTGCCTAGCTCGCTAACAGAGATGAATGTGGTGCTGGACACATGACTGTTTTCCATAAATCTTACCCAATAGCAGACCTCTGGGTGACCCTTCAAGGAGGAGAGCACCCTGCCAAAGCATGCCACGTGGGAGGGTCAGATGGGAGACGAAAAATCCACGGGCCTGGAATGCAATGTCCTCTCTCTCTCTTTCTCTCTCTCTCTCTGTTGCAAAATCTGCAAGGCAAAGATAGAGCCATTTCATTAGAATTTCTTCCACTGCTCAGAGGACAAGATCATAAAAAAGGGCCGAGATGCTGCCAACATCGTGAAGGCTGAGCGCACCCCGGTTGAAATCCTCCCCTCATTTGTGTGGTATTTGTGCTGGTGAGCAGGAAGTCGTTGGGGTGGCGGGGTGGACGACTGGACTGGACTGACAGTCGTTAGTGCATATAGTGTGTGGGTCTCAGATGATGAGAGCACTTTGGAGACCTTTTGTATTGAACACTGACATCATTCAAAACACTGTCAGGGACAACAGTTTTACTCACAGCCTTGGTAGTCTGCTTGGAAAAAAAAAATTACAATGCACTTTTCATCACTTCACTGTTGTTCTTTCTCTCTCCACAGGGAACAACAGAGCAAACATTATTGTAATCCAACTACTCCTCAGAAGAGTTTTTCCCACTGTATGCATTTCTCCTTGCGATTACTGAGAGAGCCCCTCTGACCCAGGGGCCTACAAAAACATTCTTTTAGATTGCTTTCACACACTTGAAGCTTATCCAACAGTGTGTCAACAACATATAGTCTATAAAAAGCAACATTGAATATTAACGGTTGCCTCCCTCCTGGAAGGGGTCAGACAGCAGGGTGACATGTACGAGTCATGCTTGGTTTTATTACCCTTCAAGTGATTGCTAACGTTTATGCTTTCTTTGGTTGGGAGGCTAACTGTATGCAGCATAGTCTATGCTGGGCTTCAAATTGATGGTAAAAGCTGCTAGTGTTTCACTCCAAAAAAAAAGAAGAAGATCCATATCTGTACTGGGTCTGTAGGAGTCAACAGGACTTTTTGGACATGTTCAAGTTAAATCCAATGCACTCTAATGCTCATGAATATGTTAAATATGCTGTGTTTGATGTGATTTTGCCATTTTTAGATTCAAAGCTTGCCGTGCTTTGTAAGTTCTCCATTTTGTGAAGTATTTTTCTCCTTTCCCTCACAATTAAGATCTCTCTATCTCATCTCATCTCCCCCTCTGCTTTCTCCTCCTCCTCCTCCTCCTACTCTTTTCTCTGTTCATTTTTCCTCTAGCTGTCCTGGGAACAGTTTTTGGATGAAATGAAGATTGACATGGAGCCCAGCTATTAATGGAATGGGACGATGTCAGAGCTGTCAGGAATGCGAAGGAGCAGTCAACTCAACTCCACTGAGGCGAGTCTTTCCCTGCGCCGAGAGTCTCTGACCCAACCTGCCTCTGCCGCCTTCCACTCCCAATGTTGCTCTTGGAGGCCGAAACAGATGGGCCCCCTTATTGTTTTCTTTGTTTTAATTTGAGCTGCAATTAAAGTGGAGCTGGAAAACATTGCCCAATTCTTTCATCTCCTATATCCAATTTTGGTGCTGGGTGTTAGCTTGTCCAAACTCTTCTCTTGATTTTTTTTTTTTTAAACGTTGCTGTTCTCTCTCTTTCTCTGCTCCTTTCAATTACAATGAAGAATGAGCAGTGGAAATATCCTGTGATATTGTGCTATGCTTAATTTGCCTTGTCTAGAAGACCACTTGAAAGATGGACTTTGCTGAATCTTGTGAAAATACCTTTCACCACCATTCAGTCTTTTTTTTTCATCTTAAGGGCAAAATTGACTGTTTTGGTGATTTAGCTAATGCATATCCATCCCAAGTTGCTAAGCAACACACACATAATACAATCATAATCCATTTGTGACTCAAGAAATTTCCAACAGCAGTTATATGAAAACATTTCCATCTCGCTGAGATGCAAGCATAATCCTGTTAGCCCCAGAACAAACATATAGGTTGCCTAGATTCACATTAAGGCCTTTTGTGATGGCGAATGTGATGTTTGAACAGGGTGTCTTGCACCTAAAATGGAAAGCCTGTCTCAGACACTGGGAGTGGGAACCTGCCATAGATCAGTCTGCTTCAACAAGGACACTGTCACCCCCAGGGCTCAGTCCCAAACAGTGAACACACCCATAACGTACTGTAATAGACATTCTCCAAACAATAGTTGAGAGGACTGGAGAGGAGTGACTGGGAACTAACCGCTGAAGCGACTCCAGGGGCTGTCGAGACACCAAAGTTCCATTGAGGAGAAAACAGTCCGAACATCTCCAGCTATGCGTGCCCCTTTGATTAGTTTGCCGATGAGGCCGGCGAACCACAAGGATACTCTCATCTGCATTAAAGCTCAAGATGGTGAGCAAGTGGCCTGGCGTGGACAGAGGGCCAAGCTCTAGATGGAAAAGATGAGAGAGGCTTGACAATGACTATACTCACGCTCTCGACCCTGCTGAGGAGCAGAGAAGGGCAGGCATGAGAGAGAGAGAGAGAGAGAGAGAGAGAAAGAGAGAAAGTATGAGAGAGAGAGGGGGGAGGGAGAGAGAGAGAGAGTGAGAGAGAGAACAAGAGAGAGGCCAGAGAGAGAGAGTTAGAGAGAGAGAGAGGCTGGGGAGAGAAAGAGAGAGAGAGCGAGAGAGAGAGAGAGGCCAGAGAGGTGACCTATGCCAAGAAAACCAAGGCAGCTGTCCAGAGACAGGCAGATGCTCTGCTTGACAGCATGCTGGCAGGGGCAAAAATGTACCATCTGCAAATACTCAGGGGAGATCTGAGGCTGGAGCTCCAGAGTCAACCACTTGTCAAATGGACTTGGTTGGTGCTCAAAAATGACATCCTTCAAGTTATTGCTTCTACCCTTTAATGCTAAATTCAGTTGAACATTTGCATGTTGAACATTGAACAGTTTCGTTTAGTAGTTTATTACTATATTGATCCTTTATGATGTATCAAGCACTTTATCTCTATCAATATATCACAAGTCAAGGGATTTTCAGAGAGCAAACCTAGAATCTCAGTGCTGTTCCGGTAGTTGTGCTATTGGAACATATCCACAGACTTGGGCCCAGGGCCTTCTTTCTTTCGTCTTTCTTCTGTTTAGGCCTTCTTTCTTTCTTTTTTCATCTATTTAGGCTTTGTTTCACTTCAAGGACCACTGGAAGGATCTGACAAAGAAAGAAAGAAAGAAAGAAAAAAAGAAAGAAAGAAAGAAAACAAAGAAACAAAGGGCACTGTTGATTGGAAAGAGGACCCTGTTTTCAGTTCTCATCTCCTCCTGATCCTGCCCTGCACCAGAGACACTGGAATAGTTTCAATGCTTGCCTCCCTGATCTCGAGCCTCCAGGTGGCAGTGGCAGACAAAGCATGGGCCCCTGGATGTGTCGGTTCCACAAGGGGCTTCCGCGGAACCACAGCAACAATGTATGGTCTGTGATAGCGCTCTCCAAAGAGCCCAGAACAGAGGATGTCCAGGCAGTTCCTCTCACTCAGCAGAATTATTTATACCGGTGCAACAATAAGGCGACTGTGTATTTTGGCATGGTGGAGGATGTCGTTCTGGGTCAGAGACTAGTTCAAAGGCACTGCAGTGGCCACAGTTCAGTGACGTCAAACAATCTGGGTTGTATTTCAGGGAGGTCAATTAGAGTTTGCACATACAGTACACATGCTGTTCAACTTCATTTATTTCACACAATGTCAGAATACAGTGTGACACACTGAACCGAGCATGAATGAGCAGGAGAAGTAATGCTAATGAATGCTAATAAACAAATCAGCCACGTTTTCTTGTGGGCCCACAGTGAAGTTATTCTGCAAGCAGATAACATGCTCCAAGCTGCTACTGGTAGCACGAGCGCAAATTAACAGCCGAGAACGTGAGTTTATCCAAGCAGACGGAGTTGTCACCGACCTCGCCTGTGTGCGCCGTGTCTTGTCACATCCAATTGGGTTTCACTGACATGGAGGGAAAGCTTGCAAAAACAAAACCACCAAAGAGCACCATGCGAGTGCAGACTCTCATATCCGGTCGTAGGGCTGGGTTAGGTACTGTACATGCCACTGGTTCTCACCCAGCAATACAGGAAGACGACATTCAGAGTGGGTCTGTACCTTTGCATTAGCTGTTAGGAGTAGATCTCCATTGCGGTACAACAAAAGCCTCCTCTATTCTCGACTCCAGAGAGACTCCAGCAGGCCAACCAGGTATTAGCATGCAAATCTGGGCTTGTTGTCTGGGGCTGCTGAGAGCTAGGAAGAGGTCAGGAATTGTGCAGAGGGACTGACCTGTCAGACATTACCTCACAGGCGAGTCCGACAGCGCAGTCCCAAACGTCCGATTCCTGCCTCATGGTGCAACTTGCTGTAAGGAAAACCCCAGCGTGGACCTAGAGGTCAAACATGGGATGTTTGTTAACTCAGGAAAAGAGGCATGTTTGCCCTCTCTATCTCTGCCTCACCTTGCTCTCTGTCCTCTCCTGGGTCACCTGGGTGTCTTTTGACTTTTCAACTCTAATTATGGAATATACAGCTCAACATTTGCAAGGAAAAAATATTCTGACACTTTTTGCATATTTTATTTATTATATTTAGTTAGCCTCACAGGGGTTGCCTATATCTACCCACACCATTATGTGAAAATAAACTGGTAGTGAAAATAAACATTCTGTTGATTCACAAAAACCAACAAACAGGTAAATATATTTGCCCAAGTGATCAAAATAACTTTTGCTATGGAGCTTAACAGAAATGTTCCCAACCCAGAAGTGCAAGAGTAGTGGTCTCTATCACTGGATGTAATCAATTACAGTCCAAAGACTCAAGATGGCCTTTTAAGTATAATAAATGTACAAGTAATGTAATGCATCTTAGGAAGGGTCTGTCAGACATTATTCCAAAAACAGGCAATCTATCAACATATACTTTCTCTGCTTTTCTTTACTTCATTCTCACTTCATATCACATGAGAGTCTTCTTGCAGTCCCGCTTCCACAATTCCTAAAAACCTTCCTGTAACCCATAAACGTCTGACTGATTGGATGTGAGGTATATGTCTCCCAGATGGCAGGGCAGCCTGTTTGCCATGATAACGGCAACACATTTAAGTATTGATTCAAACATTCTGCTCCTGAGCATGGCCCCACAAACTGACTCAGAGGCAATGACCTCGCAGAGGAGGCGTGTCTGGTGAATGTAGCATTTCAGGGATTCTCTTTACTAACAAACACCTCTGCCTCTGTATTCAAACTCTGTGTATGAGTCGCATTTATAAAATCGCAGGGCCACTTGCATGCTGTTGCTTTTTATAAATGACATGAGGTTGTATATAAACAGCCAAAGCTTCTGCTGAACCCCTCGCTCACAACAGTCTTTTCAAGCATCCCCCACTCTCCTGCACGGCCACTGCAGCGGGACAGGCGGCTGGCCATATACACATAAATGCCATAAAATCAGAAAGCACCCACAAAACAAAATAATCCTCATTTATATCTGCCTGGCACTGCAGGGTAGTGTTTCTCAGTGAGCGGCTATTTATGTACCCTTAAATCAACAACGGTTAGTCTCGGAGGCAACCGTGAGAGACGGCCACATTATATGGGTTAACAGAGGTTTGCTTCCATGTGTGTGCACGACACCTCGGCTCCCTAGCACTGTAATCAATAGGCCACATACAGAGAGGAGGCCAGATTTGGCTAAAAAGTGCAGATTTAATTAAGTGCCAATGGACATGACAGGAAAGGAGAGTGGTCATGTTAAAAATTGCAGGCCACATAATATTCCCAGGGCAAGTTCTGTTTTTCTTAACTGTTGACCTTAAAGGATATGAACATTCTGTAAGTTTACACAGGCAATTAAATGATCTTGGTAGGCCTAGGTGCATGAGTTAAGGATAATTATTTATGACCTGCTAACAGTGACTAGCCTATAGACTTTATTTCTTGCTGGTGTAATCAAGATGTATTTTTCTGCAGTAGTGAACTATACCCTTGAGATACTAAGTGATGTGAAGCAGTAATGTTTAAAATCATGTTGACATGTGTTTTCTTCATACAGTTCACTATCTGGAAGAAAGAGTTGGAGAAAAAACAGAAACACAGACCTTAAAACCAGCAATAATGTAAACTGAATAAATTAATATTCAGCAATTGCTCTATCCTACGAAATGACTCACATATTTCTGTGAATAGCCTAACACGGCACTGCAGCCTATGTGAAGCAAGAATAGACAGCAGCTTGCTAACATGTTTGTGTCCTTGGCTTTTTGGCAAGCTTTTTGACGTGATGTCAGAGCAACTTGACAGTTAATAGGACCCTGCAGAGATCCCAGTCGGACCTCACCTGGTCGCAGACAGTTCCACTTTACAACCTGAAGTTGGTGTCTTAAAACGCAATATCCAACTTCAGAGACACCATGGTGTCGTATTTTCAGTGCCGTTTGTTGCTAGCATCATTCGTACTGCCGTGTACCTTATTGGGAGAGGTGATATTTCGCTGCCCGAGCTGCACCGCGGAGAGGCAAGCTGCATGCCCAAAACTCACGACCACTTGTGCAGAGATTGTGAGGGAACCCGGCTGTGGCTGCTGTCCGGTATGTGCCCGGCAGCTGGGAGAATTCTGCGGCGTGTACACGCCAAGATGCGCCAGCGGTTTGAGGTGTTATCCGACCCCGGATTCCGACATGCCCCTGGACCAGCTGGTGAAAGGATTGGGACAATGTGGGCATAAAGTGGACGTTGAGCCTACTGTCAGTCTTGAGAATCAAGAGCACAGTGGTAAGTTGTCCTCTGCTAATGTACAGATAAACACTGAAACTTTATATATGCGCTGTTTCCTGTTGCCCCCAACAGCCTGAATATGAACAGTCCCTTGGTCTACCATTTGTGCCATTGATGAGCCTGAGAAGAACACTTGCATAATGTAGGCTAATCACGGTCTGTTAAGTGATTTTTCTGACAGGAGAGCGCATTGTGCTTATTTTATAAATTCATATGTTTATATTCTTTGTTTTAATATCATTAAATCTATTACAAATTATTCACGTGCAGCAGGCTATTCTCTTTCTGCGAATTTGCATTTGGGGTGCTCACAACTGTAAAGAGACAAATGCAATGCAATAGCTTGTTCCTGAAGATTATAAATCAATGTGACTTGCTCCATGACCAGTTTTGCTTCGCAAAGAGGTTATTTTAAAATACTCTTGGAAGAACCAAGAACTGCCTATATTCTTTTTACACTTTCAAATGCAATGTAAATTTGCCTTCCCAAAACACCAGGTTAGGTAAACATTACTGCAAGCTGACAGTGTGTCATATGCAGTCGAGGTCCAGAGGACCATTGCTCTTTATTTACTGGTCTTATCAGTGGTTTGCATACTGGTTTGCTTCCGTGAGTTCCTCAAGTTCATGTTCAGCAGCTATTCTCAGGCAATCACCCATGCCCTCAAACCAACCACATTCCTTTGCATGAGATACCCAAACACAGGAAGCAGAGAGCAACTGTAAACTGTCTCATGTAAGCAAATTTTGTAGCAATCTGAGCACTTTATTTCAATGCTTTAATCACATAGCCTAGAGATTTCACACCTTGCTGTAACCAGACTTTTTTATTTATTGAGAGTAAGACACAGCCTCCTGGAGCTCTTCTGACAACCACTTAGCCTCCATTATTCTCCTTCCTCCATCTTGTTCTTCTGCTGTCTCCTCATCTCCCCACTAATCATCCTGCAAACAAATGACCACTTGTGCTGTTGTTGAGTACCAACAGGGAAAAGGCTCATGCCAGTTCAATAGCATGGTGAACTTTGAGCTTAGCCTCTGATCGTTTGTGACTGTGTTCTGCCTCAGTGACCTGCTTGTGTCCTGCGTTCAGGCACAATATGGTCAAGGCCAGCAACCATGAATAGAGCCTTCACGCATTTGAACGATTGTGCATCCAATGAGATAAACATGTCCTCCTCTGCAATGGGAGCAATCAATACTAACTATTAATAGACATTATTTCATATTAATTATGAGATTATTCACACGGTTGAGAATGCATGAGAATGACAAATGAAGCTCATTGTTGACATTTGTCCACTGTTTCTGTCCTTATTGCCCTTTCCTTTGAAACTAGCCTGGTGCAAAGTAGACAAAGGGTGCCATGTTCCCTCCAAACAATTCTCCATCATCTTCTTTCTAGTGGCCCAAAGAGGATTAGGGGTTGTTGGGGACCTGAGCTAATATGTGGCTCGAGAGTTTGTTACTGTGCCAGAACATGGCTCAGTCATGCAGAGGCCTTTTGAGCATGAATGATGGGATTATTATGGGGTATTGGAGGGAGGCGTAATGGTCAAGACCTTGCATGACATTTTGTTGATGACTTCCATTGGAATTTCTTTGTGTCCAGTCACTCATGGTGTTTGTACTCTGAACTTTTGTTTGTTAGATACAGTACATTACGTACCGCCATCCCACCCCCCCCACCCCAAACACAGATTTATTTTTAGGATGAATATCAACATTGTTTTTGCAATTAGGACTTTGTTAGCACATTACCCATGTCTTAGTGTGTCAGTGCTCAGATGAAAAGCCAAATGTGTCATGGCAGCCTCATTTCACTGCTGACCTTGCTGTGTCACTCGGGGTTCTTTTTTTCGGGGCGGGGGGGGGGTTCAAACACGCCCCATAACAATAATAATCTCTGGCGGATGCCTCCACCTGTCGCTGGCTGTCCGTGCCACGGAGCCCGAGCCGTCGGTGATGGGTGCCCCGGCCGTGGCATCAGCCCAGCGGAGACCAGGTGGAGACTCGCCCAGGCGCTCCCCATGGCATTCGGATCCAAGCCAGGCCCTCAGTGAGGTGCTGTGCCGAGGGAGTGTTTTGGAGATAAGATACGTCTCCAGCATAAGCGCTCGGGGCAGCAGTCTTGGCTCGGCACCCAGTGGCACAGAACACGGATCCTGTTGTGCAATTGATAGCTATTGCTGTTGGCATGTCAGAGGCTGCAACCAAGCAGTTCTTATTGCATACTATCATATTGCCTTCCCTATTTTCCTAAAAACAAAAAAAAAGCTAAACAACAGTCGAGGGAATCTTGGTTTTGTTTTTTACTGGTAGGAACTCGTGCAAGATCAGCCTTGGCTGTTTTGGTGCATAGCTTTCATGATGGTGTGAGAGTGCATTGTTTCAGGATGACATGGGATACCTGCACACCACTCAGATTATCCATAACCTTAAGTAATGATGTTGATGTTGGTGATGATGTTGATGATGATGATGATGATGTGTTAAGGAAATCATGCAGTCAGTTTGGCTTGCATAAAGAGATCAGTCGATGAACTTTTGTCCTTTTCTACCTGGCTGCGCGCATCACACATGCCTTGACTGCTCTAAGCTCGAGTGAACTCTTGTCGGCACTTAGTTATGACGTTAATGCTGCAAAGCTGTTTTTGATGGAATCTCTATGGGAACTTCTTGCGTGCCACATTAACATTGTCTTGTCTCTTTCTATGGAGTCAGACATTTTTATTTACTTTTTTTTAGGGCTATGCAATTTTATTATTGTCAATTTAACTTTTTTTTCTTTTCCATATATATTTTTATTTTGCGTTTTCACTCTGACTCTCCCCCTAGTCATTCTTTGAACTTAGTTTTCTTCCCTTACTCAATGTCTCTTTCTTTCTTTTCCTCTCTCTCTCTCTCTCTCTCTCTCTCTCTCTCTCTTTTTGGTCGGTTATCTTTTTCTTTCACTCTCTGTGTTTGTGTGTCATGTATACTGTGATTGGCCTTGAAGTCCCGCAGGGTAGAGATGTGCTTGGGCTTGCCCCTTGCCTCCCCTCCCCTCCCTCCCCTTTGACACCCCTACAGGTGCCTAATTAGAGTGGGGGATGCCTTTGGTGGTGGCAGCGTGTCAGGACCTGAGACCCCTGAGAGGCTCCACGCGGGCGGCAGGATCCGGCAGGACGACTGCTGCTGCTGCTGCCCCGTGGACGTCAGGGGTGTCGACGGTGTCTGGTAGGTGCGCGCAGAGGAGAGAGAGAAGAAAAGGGCTAGACCGAGCCCCAGGGCCCCAGACAACTCATTACACACACACACACATACAGGACATACACACACACATGCATACACACCTATGCACACACATATACACACACACACACACACACACACACATACACATACAGTACACAGACACATATGCATACACTCACACACACAGAGAAAAGCTAGAGAGGGGTAGGGACTCCAGACTGACACACACAACCTTCCTACTTCTCCAAAAAGTGATTAATGCAAGGGGACCCAAGATATACTCTTTCCTTTTTATTTGACTTGTGTACAATATCACCTCATCAGGGCTGATTTGCCTAGGCCCCCCGCACTGCATTTGATCATGTGTCATAAATATAGTATTATATCTTGGAGCAGTCTGGGACGTGGATGGTCTGTCTGTCGGAGAATGACATGTTGTGTAAGAGTGATAGGTTTCCTCTCCTGGCTAAGACTAATGCATTTCGAATTTGTCCCTGTTGAAGGCTGAGGTCACACGTTGCCCTGAGCACATGGAGGCACAGAACCACTGTAACAGAGCAGAGAACAGCAGAGCAGAGCAGAAGAGCTTTGCAAGACAGAACTCACCCGGTTATCTTTTGCTCCGCTGCACTTCCCGAGGGCACTGATCTGATTTGAAGTGGTTTGGCTTCAAGATGGGCTGCCTTACAACAGTATTTTGACAGATTCAGTTTCGTTTGGCAAAATGCTCCGATTGAGAGAATAGCCCTGAACATATCTCTCTTTTGTCATTTGAAGCAAAAAGGATTTCTGTATATGGCAACCGCCGTCCAAAATAGCAACATTCTGTATGAAGTGTGTGTGTTTTGAGAGCGTCCTGGAGGCACCACACAATCCATCGCTAATGCCTGATTTCATGCTCTTCTCGCCAGGTAGGGCCCCGTTTCTATGGTGCCAGGAAAAGATCAACACAGCTTGACAAAGTGAAAATGGAAAGCTGACAGCGTTTGGCTGTAGCCGGCAGTCATCCCTCTGAAAACAAGTCTGCTGTGTTTTTTTTTCTATATCAGGCAATGTGGAGTCGAGATCACTTTTTTTTCGCCCAGAGACCTGACCTATTTAGCTTTAATTTCTTGCGTTTAGTTGCAACGATTATTACAATGGTGTGTGTGGTGCTGTACAAATAACAGCAATGTTTTAATTTCTAAATGTAATGACTTAATGATATTCATCAGCTTTGCTGCAATGATGTTATCACACAAACACAGTAGTGTGAACACCCACATCTATACACACAAACACACACACACACAAACGCACACGCACACAACCAAGCGCTTGCCTGCACAGGTTTGCATGCACATGGTGAGAGCTTAGTCATCAGGTTGCTCTCCGGCTGAGAAGATGATTTATGACTCTGCAGTACTACTACCCTGTCTTTGCATTTGTAATTACAGATAGGACAAAGCCCAGGGAGAGGTCCTGGCATGGAGCTTTTGAATGGAGAGAAGATCTCATGCCAGGTAGTCTACCTCCCATGATTTCCTACACACAGGAAAGGCTTTGTCAGCAGAAAGTGTCGGTAGAGAGTGCCTTGTATTCGTGGAAGTCCGATGACTCAGAGAGACAGTGGTGTCCTGTGAGCTGTCACATCTCTGACAACACTCATTCATCATTGTCAGTCTTAAACAGGCCCAGATTAATACAGACAATCAGCAGATATGTTACAATATTCTGCCATTACATTGGATGCATTTTTACACAGGTGCATTTTCTGTTCAGTTCTGCAACTTGAAACTAATCTGGTTTAGGCTTCTTAAAGTGTTGTGCATCACATTTGCATAGTTTTGTGCAATGTGCAGAGCCTCTACAAACTACAACACCCCCCCAGGCTCCCAAACTTCTCTCAAAGTTTGAAGGCAACCAAACTGAAAGCCGTTGGTAGAAATATGTTGAAATCCTTTTTTTTTTTTTTTTTAAATCTTCGGTGTGTTAATCTTTTACTGGATGCTCAGTTTCTCTGCACTTTCTCTGCACTTATTCTGAAATGCAGGTATATCAGCCATTGCAAATTTGCCTTTGGATGTACGTAACCAAACATCATTAACAAAGGCATTTGTCAACACTAGTCACATGCTTCCTAAACACACTCTGATTCTCGGACCTGAAGAGAAGCAAAAAGTTTTCCTAAAGATGCCCAAGAATGTTCATGACCCTCAGGCATGTGTCCTCTGGGGTGATGGCTGTTTCGTTTCAAGAGCAAAAGGAAATGAAATGACTTCATGTGCTGTTCTTTTGTGCCGCTGTGGCAGCACGGGCCTTCACAGCTCTAATGATCGCAAAAGGGCCTGCCCTTATGTAACGCTGAAATTAGCCTTGTCCCAGCTAGCAATTCAACTGTCTCAACTGTGTGTGTGTGTGTGTGTGTTTTATTACTTTGTGCTGCTTTTATACAACTTATGACCTCGTTGCTGGCTCTCATCTGCCTGGTACAAAAAAGTCCCATCTCATTACTTGTTATTTCTGTATGTGGAACGAGGACGGGTTGAGCTCGCTATTTATTTAGTAGATGTTTAACCATAAGGGTAAACTGTGGACACATTTCAATCAATGCCAATGCCGTCTTGTTGGTTTTCCATTTGAGCATGATGATGGACCCAAGGGGGGGGAGGGGTGGGGGGGAAGGGGGGGTTATGTCACCACCCGAGGGCCTGAGCAAACCAAACGCCCTTTCACACAGCTCCATAGGCCAGCAGCGGCCATAATTCCACTTTATGTACATATATGTTTATAAACGCCAACCAGTTAACCGAAACATTCATTAACCCAAAATAGCAATTTGATTGGTTTTTGGCAGTGCAGCTACTGAAATGTACTCACTACACTGTAATTTTTTCAGTGCTGAGTTATTGAAAGCAAGATGGAGCATCTGACAAATTGGAGTCAAAGAACCTGCTGTCGTTCTGCACGTCTTGGGGGCAGGAGTCATAAGCTAACATCAATTTTAAATATCAGTTTTATTATTATTATTATTATTATTTTTAAAGGGACAAAGAACATGTTTTGTTAATTTTTGTCATCCATCAAAATGTAGAATATGTACAACTGTCCTGTCATGTATAACCTGCTATCTTGATAAAGCACTTTTTTTAACTCCTATTTAAAAAGGAAAGCTTCTGACAAACATAATCTTAAGACAGGCTTTACGGCAGCAGCAGCACCTCAGCTTCCACTGAGCCGCTGGTGGAAGAGCACCAAGCGGGGGCCAAAAGGACCTCAGGAGGAGGCAAGTGTCCACACCCAGAGCGCCAAGGCCCACACACTGTCAGTCCTCAGAGAGAGGGCCCGCGAGACTTGGACAAGGAGGTGTTATTGGAGCAGGCCCAGGGCCATTATGGCAGCGGAAAAGGATAGCTGGGAGAGTACGTAATGGCAGGTGTCCGGATCATAGCGCAGCATGTCCGTCCGCCTGCCTGCCAACAATTTCTGCAATGAGGCAAACTATTAGAAAAGAGATGCACGCTGAGTTTGACACTATTCTTAGGGCCTGCTTGCATGGATATTGGGCATGAAACTGGAGAGCCGCGGGGCTGGTTGGACAATGGCGCGGAGCAGGAGCAATCATCCCTCTCCCCTCTCCTCAGATCCTCCCCGTCGGTCGGAGCAGCCAGCCAGCCAGCCACCCTCGGGCTCGGGGGGGCCTGTGACATCATACGGCATGTCTGTTCTGGGCACGTGGCCTGAGGGGACTGCTTTTCAACACTTTCTTCTTTCTCTCGCCCCTCTGGTGCGCCGGCCTCCACCGCCGCCGTCACCACCACCACCACCACCACCTCCGCCACCACCGGCGTGCTCGTCTTCAGACGGAGCAGACAGGGAGCGATGAGATCACAGGCCGGACTCTCAGCGAACAGCCGCGGCCCAGCGGGGGAGGAGAGCAGGCCTCTCCCCAGGGATCAGTGACCTACTCATTGAAGTGGCATTACACACAGTGACATACACCAGTGGTGGCCCTGGAGGGACTGTGTATTATTGCCCTTTTTTCTTTCGTTTTTTTTTTTTTTTGCGGCCCATGGATGAATGGGGAGAGAGGGATGTTCAGGGCACACCATTATTATGTGAAGCGGTGCCTTGATTAAAGGAGAGTAAATGACAGTGTTTGTACGGAGCTTTTGTTGGCAGGGACGGACTTACTGCACACACACACACACACACACACACACATGCACACACAGACACACACACACACACATCTGACGAAGCAAAGCACATGGGCCTGAGGCCAACAGGTCCAATGTCAGCATCCTGGAGTCATTCAGAAGGGAAGTGATGACAAAATGGAACAAACAATAAGATCAGTGATAGTCATTTAGACAGATTATACACTGTCTTAACTGTTAACAATGCAGACAGGTCATTCGGGCCATTTCCGTTGACTGTAGTACGTGTGGGAATGTCTGTTGTTGCACTGCATTGTCCTAAATAGATGCCTGCAGCTGTGTGGCACTGCTCTGTACGCAAGGGGAAAAAAGAGACAACTAAAAAGGTGGACTAAACTGATCACTTTGGGTTAATCACTGCAGTGATAGGTTAATTGATTTCAAAGATTGAAAACACTTTCTTTCATACCCTTTTGACTACAGTATTTTTTCTCCACATTTTTTTCCTCTCTCTGTTTTGACAGTGGTTTTGTTTCTGAATCTCCACTTAGCATGAAACAGCCTGCCCCAGGACCATTATTGGTGTCATTTTTGTTTGTGAAGTGGTACAAGCACATCAAAGCCGTGGGTGTGGTTTCATCATGGGACTTCTGCTGAAATGTGAAGCCAAGGTCACATCCCACTTACTTTCACTCTGTAGTGTAAGGGGCAGAGGTCATCGTTTTAGGAATACACTGTTTGTTTGCCTCAGCTTCGATTTGTTCTCAGTTCTGGTTCTGGTTCAGGGTCTGGGCTCTCAGAATGCCTCACCACGTTGCCGAAGGGATCCCCACTCAAGCTGGAGGTGGAAAAAAAAGATAACATTGCCTTTCCTGAATTTTTTAATGGGATAAATAAGCTATCTGTTTATCTAGGTAATGTGATGCAATTGGAGATCTCAGACATCATCATTTTTGAACTTCAAACACATAGAATGATTTTTTTGTTGTTGTTGGTGTAATGAATTGTCATGCTAAGTCATGTGTACTGTGTATTGCATTTTATTGCACTGCATGTGTGGAATCCTTACTGTAGTTGTCACTTTTTATATTGTACTGTATATCCTAATGTTTTGTGTTCCAGAGTGAAGCACAAATAAACACTATTCCAATCTTCTGTCTGTATGGCGGCATACCGGACAGTATAGTGGAAATTACTTTTAAAAGCTGCTTTGACAAAAGCTTCCTTGACTTCACTTGACTAGTAGACGCCAACAAACCATTTTGCTGCCAATCATTGTGACACACAATAAATCATCTGATGGCAAAGATTATAGAAGGAAATTAACCTTCATTGGGTTTCACTGATCAAAGGTATATCCCCCAAGTAACTGAATTAAATCTCTAGGCACCCTATAGACTAAATATAGCAACAATTACCTTGACATGTGGTCATGTTTCAAAGATTTAGCAGCCATTTTAAACGCAGAGATGTTAGTCCAAAGATCGTCTGCATTTACCTTCAAGTGCTTGCCAGAGATAAAAGGTAGCTCTCGTTTTACTGTCTGGTCTGCCTCAGTCAGTAGCTGTGATTAAGGCCTGGCTATTAGCTTGTCCACGTTAGCCTCTGATGGTCTGCCAAAGCATTGATGCTACTTGTGGTATATTAACTAAATGGTTCCCATTCTTAGCCTGCTATTTTATCTCTGCAAATCAGTGAGCGAATCTTGGCAAATGGTATTGACCTATATACTATTGCAAATGTATGCGTTGTGTTCTACTGATTTTGGAGTAATGTGAGACTTGTGTGTGTTTTGTGTGCAAACCAGGGGAAGTCTCCGGAACCAAGGCCCCCCCTCAGAGAAAGCAAACAAAAGATCCTAGAATCAACAAAGACGGCGCTGTGCTCAGGCACAACAGTGACATAAGGAAGAACATGAAGACCAACTGGCCGGAGGAGCCGCGGACCGCACACCCTCGGCCGGTGAGTTTCTGCGTTTCTGCGTGAGTTTCCTTGCGACCTGGAGGGAGGGTACAAGCCTCCAGTGAACCCCTTGGGTCCCATTCACAGTGGACACAAACCTCATGCAAACCGGCAGGCTAATGGTCTTGGCTGACCTGAGCTGGCACTGAATTTAGTACGGCAGTGCCCTCTTCTGGCTATCACACAAACCCACACACACATACACAACCCCCCCTCCCCCCACACGCACACACACAGGCATACACACACACACACACACACACACACACACACACACACACACACACACACACACACACACAC